>JAUPFR010000006.1:58419955-58849955 GCA_036925125.1 Oreortyx pictus
TCTTGATTTTGTTTTTTGAAGTTTTGGTCATAGTAAGTTGAGATCTGTTCTAGGTAAACAAACCATGCAGTGTCAGGCTTCCAGAAAGAGCTGAGTCGTTCACTTCTCATTCTTCAAAACTGAGGCATTCAAGTTAGGCCATGTTTCTAATAATGAAGCAGTGGTTTGAACATAATCATGCTTCACAGATGAACTATTGCTCAGGCTTGAAGGTAACACCACCATATTTTTATTTCTTTACCTAACTGGTATTAAATGTAAAAACATAAATCCTTTCCAGTGGGAGAGGAGAAGGGGAGATGGTTTTCATTTGGCATAATTTCCTGTGAGACGTGGTTCTAAACAAGGCCCATATTTACACAAGACAATACAGTTCTACATGTACTAGTGTATCCAGCACATTTTAAAATTGTTTAGCCAGCCCCAGGTATTTCATACATTCACAATAAATGTGTTTAATAAAAGTAGATGAAGTTTGAAATAATTTTTGAATAATTTTACAGTAGAAACACCAGTTAAATCAACTCCATTGCAGTAATAAATGTCACAAAAACAATTAATTATACATGCTTGCCACTGCAAAATCAATTGTGTAACTGTTCTTTTAAAACTGACTTTTACATTACTAAATCCTAAACACTACACTTCTGTAACTTGTCAGAATCAGGTTTTGGTTAATAGATATTTTCAGTGATGTAATGGGAACTTCTGGCATGGAGTCAGAATATAATGGACTGTGATTAATGTTTTAATAAGCACTTTTCTTCTACTTATGATGCAGCAGTGAAATGGTTTCCTGCTTGGATTGATAGAACAGCAGGTGTGCGTACTTGTTTTTTCTTTAAGAATAAGTTTTTCAGTTCCTCTGCTTGAAAATATTTAATGTTTTTCCTTGAGTCAAACGCCACTCATTCGGGTTTTTCAGTCTGTTTGTTTTAAATCCAGCTGATATTTGTCGTTTGGAAGTGGAGGGTGCCTTGGAAACCTTTTCAGCACTTAGAGTGATTGCTTAACAAAAGAGGAAGCGCGTTTGTTTTAAATAGTTTTGATACATTGATATTCTCTTCACTGAAAGGATTTGTTTAAAAATAGCATTGGAGTAATTCAAAAGTGTGTGAGAACCAGGTATGGTGTTGAAAGTATTAGCAGGTTGGATTTATTATTTAAGTTGGCATAATGTGCGTGGTACGTGCTTGGTTTCTTTTGCACTGGAAGGGATTGTGTTCTGCAGTATCTTAAATATTTCTGTTTAAAAAAAAAAAAAAGTCAATTTTAGTCATTCTTTGTAATGACCCATCCATACAGATTTGTCAGTACAGCTTTTTTGCTAGGAATCCAGGCTGCTGCTGTCCTGATGGAACAGCAGTGTTTTCTCTAAGCCAGGTAAGCATGTTCCCTCTGCTTTAAATGCCTTACAGACACCAGGTGGTGGTTGCTGTCTGGCTGTTACTCCTGTGTGTAACACGAGGGACTGCCTTCTGTTGGGTTTAAATACCCTGTTCTTCCCCTCTCCTCTGCCCTTGCAGGTAGTTGCTGACAATATGCTGCTGTTTGAGAGGCATAGGACAGCTAACTAGGATTTGTCAGCTACCTAAAGGGCAGCCAGATCAAGCTGCTGTTGGTGACAGCTTCCTGAATAGCTGTGGCCATTGGCAGCATGTTATGGTGTCAGATAGGCAGGGAGGGATGGCTAATCCCTTGCTCCTTGCCTCCTGATACCTCCTCAGCTTCTTAAGTACAGATATATGGGTGAGGTAGCTGTGCTGAGGACGTGCTAGGGAGAAGGGGCAGTAACTTTTCCAGAGGATGGTGGCTAGGGGTCTGGTCTGGGAAATGCTCAAAGCAGGGAGAGAGGCTGGCTGGTGGCAAGGCATGTATCTGTGCTGAGGCGTCAGAAGAAGTGGGGCCTTCTTGATGATCTGATGATAAAGCTGCCTGGACATGGATCTGGGTACCCTGCTCTGGGTGGTCCTGCTGGAGCAGGGGTTAGGCCAGGTGGACTTGAATGTCCTGCCAGCGTAAACCATTTGGTGAGAAATGGTGTAAAGAGGCAGTCCCATGTCTTGGTTATTGACGGCTTTAGTCCCTTCAGCATGACTCCAGGCACCTCTGCTTTCTCATTTCAAAATGGCTGGTGAGCCCTTCTGAAAGGGCAGAAAAGGAGCTGTGGTCCTGGCTCTAGGGCACTGTGTCTTCTCTGCAGTCTGTTGACACTGGTCGGGATTCAAGGTAAGAGATAAGTTTCTCCATCTTTTCACTCCCCACTCCACTCTTGGGAATCTTATTGATCTCTTGTGTCAATGTACATTATAATTCTTCTATCACCTTTGGAAAAAAATGTGGATATTAGCATATTCATGTTTATAGTATTTAGTGAGAATTTCCCAGAGAGCCTCTATGCGTTGGTTTTATGCCAGCTTTGCATTCTGGGGTAGCATCTGTCTTGAATAAAGTGTTTGCGTTTCCTCTTTTTGCTACCACTGTGTTTTAGTTCTCCCTTAAAAAGAAAAAAAGATTCAGAGGTGACTGCTGGCTGCTATCTTTATTTCCTGATACTCTTCCAGAAGCCATGAGGAAATGCTCATGAATAAAGCCAAAATAAATCTACACTACTTCTCCCCTTCCTGTCGTAAGAAGCTTCCCTCTCTCCTCCTCTTTTCACGTTCAGGCCTTGATCGATTGGGCAGACTTCTTTGCTCTGTGGTCACTGATTCTGTTAATTGACAAAAAATATTCAAAAAATGAGAGAGGAGAGCTGCACTCTGAGACCATTGCAAAACTTGGAAGCGGAAAGGCTTTGCTGTTCCAGACCCTTTGGTGCACAGTTAATTTTGAAATGAAAAGCCCTACAGATACTGAGTCTGTGAACAATCTGAAACAGAGAAAGAAAATCTTGCCATGATTTTTTCGTATTCCATGAGGTAGGTGCATCCTGCTTTTTTCTCAACAGAAGAGAAGCAAACTCAGTAAGTATTGTTGAGAAGGTGAACGTAAAATGCAAGAGTTTGCAGTCAAGTCTACTGTGAATGAGTACTTCCTCTGCCAGGAAGAGTCCAGTCCATAGGAGCCTTCTTCGTCTTTTTGCTTTTGAGTGAGGGAGTCATCCAAATGTCTGTTCAGTGGGGTAAGGAGTTGGCCAGGTTAGCAGAGATGATGTTTTCCTGGGAGCTGTTGCTGCAGTTTGTCTTAGCCACATTTCAGGGCAGAGATGTTGAAAAACTGAGCTATCTGCTCAGGTAACTGCTCACGTGGTACTGTGGTAGCAGGTTTTGTAGGCTGAGACTTTTAGATCAGAATCTGCTCCTAAAAAGAAAATCAGTGTCTTTTAATAGTGCTTTTATCCCTTTAGAAAAATAGTTCATGAATGAAGATAAATTTATGAAGCTGCAGGTAGTATTTCATACTTTCCTCGTGTGTGTGCACCTCTTATGTCAGTGAGGTGTGATGGTGGAGTGCTGTTGTTCAATTCAGACTGCTCAGCAGCACAGCTCAGGAATGGCAGTGACAACAGAGGTTCTGCACCAGGCCTCTGGAGAGCGGATTTCACCACTGCACTGTTCTTTGTAAGCTTGAGGAGGCTACCAAGGTCAGAACTTCACTAAAATCTGGGGTAGTTGCATGTCTTACAGGCTGTCCTATGACTTTCCCTCTGGTGCTTTGGCTCATTGTCCGCAGAACTGGAAAAGCTGTTCTGGAATGTCAGCGTTAGGCACAGGGTAGTGCTAGTTGCAGTAGAGGAGACCACGTAAGCTGGAATGACTGAGTGGAGATGGTAACACAGGCTGCTGGTGTTTTCAGAGAGTGGTGCATGCTGTACTGAAGGATGGTTAGTTGCAACAAACCCCAGAATTTGGTTGATTCATGACTTTTTGGTTTTAATCAGCATTTTTTGCCCTTTCTGAGGGCTCTAGCAGCTGAAACAGCACAGCCTTGCCACACAGCAGTTTCAGTGGAGTCTGGTATTTGAAATGGCAGTACTGCTAAATGTTTGTGACTTGGTTTTAGAGGAGCATTTGAGCTGCCAGTTTCCTTAAGAAAGCAAAAACAAAATGTAAAGCAAGAAATACAAATAAAGGAGAGGCTGTAAAAATACTTTTGATGTTTTAAAAAACCACAGCAGAACAGAGCAAAGGAAAAAAAAAAAAACAAAAAACCCCAACGTGCTAAACACAAGAGGTTCACAAGACACGCTAAATTTAGCAAGACTTTTTTGGACTAATAGAAAAAATAGTAATTTCGAGTAATAGGAAAACAGCGTCTAAATAAACGTGTACTCCCAGATTCCTTTCACCTTCTTCTCTTTCCACTTTTTTCCAACCCACATCTGAATTCACTGATTATCTTCACTCTTCATGAGCTGTTTCCAAAAGTTGTGTCTTTCCTCTGGCAGAAGGTTTGGATGCTACCAGTGGAGCGGTGACCTCGTGGTGGGGGAAGTGGAGGGAGGAGAGCTCCCCAGAAGGCTCTGCTTCCTGCAGAGCGCTGACGAGACTGCAGTGGCACTGATGATTTCCCACAAGAAGGGAGCTGACCTTAGGGCATCAAGAATAACTGCCTGGGGAGCGTGCTCTGCGTGCTGAGGAAAGCTGTAATTCCTGCTGGTATTACTTTACATGTAGAAATGTGTGTAGGTGCCTATATGTACATGTGCGTATCGTTTTACATTTCCAAAATAATAACTCTTTGCCACTACTGCTGTTGTGTTATTAGGTGTTTCTGTAGGCATGTCAGTGCATTAACTGTTCTAGCAGCCACAGATTAAGGTAGGTGTCTTGCCCCAGAAGAGAGAAGCTAACGCTTACTGTAGGACTATATTCAGAAGAACAGTTGGAGCTCTGAGTAGACAAAGGTTACGTTTGCTGGGGTGGCTAATTGAATGAGGAGTCTGTCTTGCTGGTTTTAATGAACTTGAGGCTCTGACTTGATTTGAAAAACATACTAGGTAAGGGTAATAAGACCAGAGGATGAAAGGTGTTGGAGACGTGTTAGTATAAAAGGATGTGTTGGTGCACGGGGCTGTGCGTGCTGTTTGGAAAGGCAATGGCAGAGGAGTACACAGGCCGTGCTGCGAGAGGGATCAGATGTGTTCCTGTCACAGATTCCTGTAGAGCCTTTGTTAAATCAGGTGGCCCAACTTTTTCAAAGGCAGTTGAGCACCAAATACCATAGGATTTTGGCTTCAATCATTATGTAAATCTTTCTCCTTCTACCATCCCATGCTTGGCTCTGATTTGTGTGTGTACCTACCTCCTAGGCTGCAGGAATAACTGGAGCTCAGGTTTTGTAAGTTGGCCACTGTTATCTCTGCTGTTTCCAGGATTAGTTCATTGTGCACGTACAGCTGTGTCTTTTGCGACGTAGTTCGTGGTTCCTGTCATGACCTTTGCTGTTAACGTGTCTCTGGTTGGAAGAAGTCAGTGTTAGGAAGTGCTGTGGTCTGGTCTGAAGAATTCATCAGTTTTCTTGGCCCCCTCAGATTTTGTGACAGCTGCACATTTTACAAGGAGTGATTTTTACATTTTCTTTCAAATAGTAGATGAAAGCTGTTGAGTATCACTGAGATAAGATGAGATCCCTGCAGGGAAAATACCTCATCAGGTGATGAATCCCCATTCACGCTTATTTTTTTTGTGATCTATTGGTGTAAGTTGTGCTTAGATCTACTTTGGTATAGAACCTCTGAAAAAATTTTTAATGCGGTACTTTGAAAGCAAAGCTGATGTGTTTTTGTTACAGACCTAAAGGTGAGCTTGAGCTTTTCTTTTTGTCAAGGTGAGTGACTGAGAGGTGTGTTAGATCTTGGGGGGAAGAAATCGGAGAGCAGTGCTGGCGAAACAAACACGCAGGTCAGTGTGGATGCTCAGCAGCAGTGCATCAAATGCAGTTGGAGCATTTACATTAGTGGAGTTAAGGGGCAGGAACTCCAATATGAAAAGACTGCGATATCAGGAAAGTTACTCCCCATTTTGATTGAAATCTTAGTGCATCTTTTCTTTCTTCATTGAGGAAAACACCATAGAGCAGTTATTATTGTTACTGTTATTATTTTTTAAGTGTAGGATTTGCATACAAACAGATTTAATCCCTCTAAAGAGTCACAGTGAAATAGTCTAGACCTGCAGTCATGGTGAGGTGCGGGGGCTGTGTTTGAGACAGCTTCCAGAGCCACTTGGAGCACAGGCATGTCCAGAGTGTGCTGGAATAACAGAGGTGGTCTGGGAGAGCCAGCTCTGCTTTCGCTGTGTGTTTTTCCTTCTCCATGGCTCCAGCTAGCAGACCTGATGTAGTATACGAAATCCTTCATCATCAATGGGATTAAGAGCCAACATCCCATTAGTGTGTAGTGGATTTGTGCGCCAAGCTATTACTTAAGCCTTTGAAAACCTCCTTAGCTTGTCTGCTGGTGGGAGAAATCAGTACGGTCCTGTGCTGTCTTCCCTTAAATCACGTTAGCAAGCTGTCAGATGCGACGGACTATGCTTGACCAACCTGCTAGAAATCAGTACCTTCTTTCTGCTAGTAAAGGGACTGCATTCAACCCATTTTCTCATCAGTGTCGGAGTGGTCTTGGTGGATAGAATACCACTTCTTACTGCAGAATAAATCCTGGTGACCATTTTCCTTCTGTTCTGCTTTGGGGCCGAGATGTGGGGACCCACAGAGCCCCTGACTGCCTCCCATTCTTCTGTGCATTCATTAATGTTTTAACTGAAGAAATGCATTAAGCACGTGGTATGTGTTATTTTTCTGTGCTTTCCTGCCTTTAATTAGGAGACCTATCCATTGATGTACGAAAAACACAGACATTAAATTGGGGCTAATGGGAGCTAAGTCTGAGCAAGAGTTACAGTGGCAGCAGGATATGATGAGATCTGGCATCTGGTTTAATAATGCCTAGGTTTGGTATGCTCTGCAATCTAACGACATCGTGTTGTATGATGTTGCATAAAGCACTGATATTGTTATGTAGTCTTAAAAACAAACGTGATTGTAACATCGTGTGCGTATTTGCATGCAAACACAGGTACACCTGTTTGTGACTGTGCTAAAGCAGTAAGCCACACTATTTCTTCAATTTCTCCTCAGTAATGAGATTTTATATCTCAGTGATTTGAGAAATTAAGCCCTCCAAGAGCCCGAAGTGGGAAAATTCTTTCAAATTACCTTATTTGACTTCATACAGGTGTTCATGATAATACTTAAAGACTAAAGGATTTTCATAATGAAATGGCAAATTGCATTAAAAAGTTAAAATGAGCACAAGTACAAAGATGTACTGTATTCTAAAATGAGAATGTATCTTACTAATTTAGTAATCACTCACCTCTTGTCTTGCAGCTTTTTGAGTTAATGTAGCCAGGGAAGTTCCCTTCAAAGCACAGCAATTTCTTTTAAAACCTGTTTGATCTGTCAAGGAGGTGTAGAAGTTTGTGTCAGACCCCAAAAGACAGCAGATTCAGCCCTGACAGACTGTACAGATACAGCAAAGGTAATTGACTTAGCCAGGGGAGAAAATTCTTCCTCCCTATTATGTTAGATGCCAGACAGCCTTTCAGAGGTGGAAAGAGAAATATGCCTGAAGGACAGTTCTGCACAGTCCTTTACCAGGAGGTGCTTTCTGTGCGCTTTTTTAAAATAATAATTATTTATTATTTAAGCATTTAGGGAAAGAATAATAAAATCAACCAGCTCAACTGCATTTTTGTTTTAGGGGTTTTCAGTCCTTATTCATTCACTGCTCATTTGTGGCTTTCTGATTTTCTTCCCGAGGCATGAAGACAAGCTTTCAGGATGCTCTGTGAGGCAGTGAAGTCCTATACTTTGTATTCTGCTGGGTTTTATTGTTGTTCTTCTCTTCGACTTCATACTAGTGTGTTTTAAACCTCTTCAGTGTGTACAGATTTCTGTCACAGTGTAAGTTTTTAGTGTTTGGATGTCGAAGGAGCCAGGACTGGGTTTCTTATTTTGTTCTTTAATCCCCGGTCAGGACTGCAGTCTGTGTCATACATGAGGCTTTGCAGTTTTTCTGTTCCAGCAGCACGGGATTCTTTTACAGAAATTTCCTGTTGTGGAGGAGGGGCTAGCAAAGCTGCTGTGGTAGAAGTTATTGTTTGAGGAACATGACTTTTCTCCCCACTCTGACACCTCTTCTTCTCACAATTCATTTCTTTGAGAGAGCAAACCTGTGACCGCAACTTGTGATAAGTGGTGCTGCCAAGGAATGATAATGGCAGTATAAAGGGATTGATGTCGGTGACTTTTTATTCTGTATCACCTCTTTCTGCAGTTGTGGTGCATGACAGATGGTGATGGGCGACATATACGTGTGCATGTTGATGCACGCTCACTGTATGTACAAACACACAGCACATCCAACAGGATACCTGCAGAACTCTTGAAAGGGTCTGTGTCTCTGATGTGTTACAGCTCGTGTTCTCAGGTTGGGTGACCGGACTGCATTCCGTCTCTCCGCTGAGTACTGCAGGTGGCTGCACGCTGTTCAGAACAAAGATAAAATTGTTGTAGGAATTAAGGTTTTCACAGGCTAGGAGGGTATGTGACCGTGTGCTCAGTGAGCTTTCTGTCTGCCGGACAGATCTCTTCTGGCTGCAGGAGCACTCGAAGGCATCATGGCTGAAATTGGTTTCCATGCTGCAAGCTTGCTAGAGGTGGAGGTTGCCATCTTTAAAAGGAAGAAACGAAACACACACAAGTAACAAACTGCTCTGATGAGCTCCTTCTTTCTCCTGTACTCGACTCTCTTCTTGCTAAATGTGGCAGTGCTACCAAACCATAGCATTCTTCTGGCGTTTCCCTGTCAGTGTGACTGTTGCAGTCCTTCCAGTGGGGCCCCATTCAGTTGGTGGATCCCAACTTTTCCTCATCTTTGCAGCTGGTTTTGCTGCCTTAAGAACAACAACATGGATATTTGCAGATTGACACCGTATTGATCGCAGTTGCATCTGGTTGAATTTGAGGTTAGTTTACACAAGCTGGTGATGAAATGTTGTGTGACACTCTTTTGGGCATCAGGCATTCATTATTTCTAAAAGCATGTTTTGAGAAACTTTATTCTGCCACTAAATGTACTTCTATTGAAACGAACTCCTTAGGATAAGTCATTTAGATGTGGAGTCTTGGTAAGTGAGTTTTTTTCACACTTCTTGGAATGTGCTTTCACTTTAGCTAAACACTCTGTTTCAGGTATAGTTTCAAGACTAATTTTTCTAGTTGTGGCAGCAAACGCTGCAACACTGTACACATTCAGTATTTTTTTTCCAGCCATAAACTGGCTATAATCCTAGATCTTGAATGCAGCTTTCTTGTTGCTGTCATCTCAAGTGAAGGTAAAAAGAAGTCTGTTTTTCTTTCTTTGAAAACGATGAAAGCCAGCAGATACCTGTTTAGAAGTAGAGAGTTACTTCATGTCCCAATTAAAATAGCACTCTCATTTAACCTACATCAAATTGAAAGTGGGAGCTAATTAAACCAAGCCAATGTGCTTCCCCAGCGCAGGAGAGACACGGGAACAATGGAGTGATTGCATACTTAGGGAGCTGGGATAGCTCAGGATGAGAGAAGAGAGCCTGGGGGGGATCTTGTCAGTGTGCATAAATACCTGATGGATGGCAGGAGCTGCAAGGACAGTCAGACTCTTCTGGGTGGGCACCACTAAGAACACAAGAGGCAGTGGGAACAAACTGAAGTGCAGGGAATGCAATTAAAACACAAGAAAAGGGAAGGGGAAAGGGAAGTTTTTATTGTGACAAAGGTCAAACATGAGAACAGGTTTCTGAGAGAGATGGTGAAATCTTCCTTCCTGGAGATCTTCCAGAAATTGACTGCCCTGCCCAATCCTGCCCTGAGCAGGATCATGTGCCTCTCAGCCTCAATGCTCCTCTGCTTCTCTGACTTCTCTGTCCATCTCTTCTGGCCTATGCACGAAACAGTGATAAAATTTAACCAAATGCCAGCATCAAGGTATGTAAAATAACTCTCTCTTTAAAGAAGAGAGTATTGCAATCACATCTGAGATTTCTAAACCAGAATGTACCAGAAAAGAGTCTGTCAGCAGTATAGCATTACATTCTTGGTTACTTTTTGCAGAGGCCACAGTGGTTGTCGGTGGAAGTTCACCCACAAGTTTCTGAAGTGGTGTTCTGGATGTTAGTCACCATCAGGTGTGGCCTTGCTAGTGAGAAACCAGTGGAGTTGCACTGGGGGGAGGAACGGTGAGTGATACAACTGAGTCAACCTGAGGTTTCAGAGATATAGCAAAGTTTTAGATTGGCTTTTTGTTCATATACCACAATCAGTTTTATACTTTCCCTACTGGGTTTTAACGTTCCCAGCGTCAAAAAGTGAACTTGGATTTTATAATGCGAGCAGGTAATTATACAGCTGGCTTGTCTGTTGCAAAGTAAATTGTGTTTGCTGCTTTGTAGCAAAAAGCAGTGGTGTTTGTTGTGCCTTTGATCTCTGTAAAGTGCTCTGATGTGGTGAGATCACCTTGATGAAGCACTAACAGGTCTTCCCTTCAATGTTGTATTTGACTTGGTGTAAAAGGAAGAAAGAAAAATGGAAGTGAATGCATGCTTATTGTGATAATTAATTTCAGTCGACAATTAGCAAGTTCTTCAAAGTTGCTGTACAGGACTCGGTATCAAAATAAGATAATTAGCTGATTACTTTGAGTTTTCACTGAAAATTAATATTTCAACTTCTAACCTGGAGCAAATTTTGTTTTCCAAAGTAATACGGAGCACTGACTTCCTTTTCAGAACTAATTCCCTTTATTGGTGTATTTGCCTGCATGTCTTGATTATCCTTCCAGTTACTGCTTTAAAAGATGTGGGAAGGAGAGTATTTGTTCCCTGAAGATTGCTTTGCAACAGTCCTTGCTTGTGTAATACTCGATGAATGAAGTATTTCCATGCGCCATAAAACTTTATCTCGGAGAAAGTCTTGAGAAGTTAAAATAATGGTAAATATTCTGTGGGCTAACTCTTGCAAGGGCTGAATAGCCTGGCCTTGATCCAGGAAGGCACTTAACAATATGCTTAACTTTAAGCGCATTGAATATTCGTACTGGCATGAGTGAGCAATCAATGGCACTGCTCACATGCTTAAAATAAGACATGTGCTTAAGTGTCTTTCTGGACCTCAGCCAGGGCGTTCGATGTGCGAGATGTGCTGAGCTCTAATTGTGGGCAAGAGCTAGTAGTGTTTCATTTTGCTTGTCTTGTGTGTTTCTGAAGAATTCGTTGATATCGTCTGTGTTTATTTTAATTGGCCTCCATTTCCCATCTAAGCCCTACCAACTCCAAAGCTCTGGGAGTAAAATAGATGTGCAACTTAGGGTTGTCAAACAGCTTGTCAGGGCTAGTACTTAGACTGTATATATTGCTATCAAGCAGGAACTGAACTTCAGAAAAGCTGGGAAAAGATGAGGTGAAACATGATTGTTTTCTTTGGTAGCCAAGGTTTTAATATAGGAAAGAAGATGAAGAGGAGAGAATAGAAGGGATGGTGACACATCGCACCTTTTCAGTTAGCGTAGTTGCTTCTTAGGAACATTAAGGAATGCAGACAGATGCATTAATAATCTGCTGGCAGTGGCAGCCTTGGCAAGTCGGCTTTCCTACCTACTATTGGTTTTTCTGACTTTCAGACAGCAGTTTCCAATGGTGGCTTGATCTTTTACCCTCCAAACGGGCAATCGGATGAGTTGTCACAGCCAAAGTAATTTTTACTTTCTAACCAATCCTTCCTGTTTTCTCAACAGCATCTTTTACTGCTTAGATGACAATTTCCACTGCTGACAAGTGTGAATGATAAAATACACTATATTTAAACACCCAAGAGCCTCCATGTCTAGAGGTGCAAAATAACCCACTGCAGTGCTACCAAGCTCTTCATTGGCACCAGCTCCTCCTGCAGAACCTCGAGCACTGTGCTGGTTGGCAAGTGTAAAAGCAGTGGAGCAGCAGTGATTTGGAAGAAATCTTTGCTCTCAGCTCTTAGCGTCAAAGGAAGTAAGGGTAATTTTCCCCACGTCGCTTTGGTTTTGAACACCTAGGCTTTGCCTGGTTTTCACTTTTTATTTCTGGGTTCAGAGCTTCCTGCTCACATCTCACATTGGTGTTTTCTTTCTTTTCTATCCAGGTTGCTAAAGGCCACAGTAAATTCTTCTTCATTTACTGCCTTTGAGTTGTGGCTGCTGGTATTTCTTCACTTGCCTTTTTAACCAGAGATTGAACTTTTTCTTTCCATTTCAACATATTTCAACTAGATGAGAGGGAAACTTTGAGCAGAGAAGAAAAGAAAGTGACCAGGACAGAACAAAGTGGAGCATGAGCATTCTTCAGAGAGAGGAATACTTAAAAATAAAAGAATCTAGTTATGCTGTGGAAGGTGGTATGTAGACAAAAGTGTCTCCTGGAAATGTTTCCACATGAATGAGCAGCTGCCATTTTTAGGACACCTCCTTAGCACTGCATCCTGAGAAGTTTGGATCATTTTTGTAGGCTGTTGTCCTTGCAGCCGTGGCAGTGTGCTTGCTGCTGTAATCCAAGCTTGGCATCAGCTTATTTTTCACGGTAACTAACCGTGTATGTTTTTATTGTGCTGTTGTCCTTATGACCATTTCTGTATTTTCAGTGGGAGTTTTACTTACCAAATTTCTCCTAACTAAAAATGATGCAATTCATAGTTCCAGTTCAGAAAGTGTACTGGGCTCTAGGAGTAGCCAGCAGCCCTGTGTCTGTGAGTGGATCTGTTTGCAGGTGTCTCTAATGTGACAGAGGCTTCTGCCACCTAGTGTTAATGTGAGTTCTTTCCTCGGCAAGGTATCACCAGATAATTTCATAAACACCATTATTTATGAATGATAATCTCCCCCACACAAATGCAAAGCACTCCTGCAAGCATTGGAAGGTGCAGGTTCTTCACCAGAGGGTTTTGGAATCAGTTCATTCAGCGTGCACAAACTTGTTCGATACGTTTACTGGGGGTACAGTTTACAAGGAGGGTCAGACTGCTGTACAAATAGTCTGTGGAGAATTTCAGTAACCTCGAGTGTCACTCGTGTGCAACTACTCTGCTGGCACTTCTCTTCCCCCAGGTGAAGCTAGGGGATTCTGCCAGAACCATTGCTCTCCTGCTGAAATGTCTGAACTCCTCCTGGTTCAAGAAATTGTACTAAACTTTCTGAACGTAGCAGCAGAGTATAAAAATTAATGTAACAGAAATTGTCTTTTTCAAAAGAGTAAAATGAGGATGCCTCCTCATTACAGTTTTTTCCCTCTGGAAATTCCACTGGGACACAATCGAGACAATAAAATCCAGAGAATTACACCCAGATTTCACAATAGAAACATTAAAATAGGAAAAAAAATGGCTGAATAATGTTTTATACTCGAGACAAAGAATAATAGCTCCTACCCTGTGCTGACAGATGTTACTCAAAAGAGACAAGGCCAGGAGAATGTACTCCTCCGATAAATGAGAACTGAGAGCTGGCTTCAATTGCCATGGTGAAGGCTGAGGTACCTGACGTGTTATTTGCCTCACTGTTCGCTGGCAGTCAGGCTTCCCACGCCTCTCGTGTCCCTGAACCTGTAGGGTGGGGTGGGAGGAGCAGTATCCCCACCACTGTAAGACCAGAGCAAGTCTGAGAACACCTCATAAGGCTGAATCGTGGAATGGTTTGGGTTGGAAGGGACCTTTAAGGTCATCCAGTTCCAACCGCCTGCTGTGGGCAGGGACACCTCCCTGCAGAGCAGGTTGCTCACAGCCCCATCCAGCCTGGACTCTGCTTCCAGGGAGGGGACATCCACAACCTCACAGGGCAGCCCGTTCCAGTGTCTCACCACCCTCACACTAACAATTTCTTCCTGATATCTAGTCTAAATCCACCTTCTTCCACTTTAAAGCCATTTTCCCTCATCCTGTTGCTACCTGTCTGATAGAACGTCCCTCCCCAGCTGTCCTGCGGGTCCCCTTCATGTGCTGGAAGTCTGCTATAAGGTCTGCTTGGAGCTGAAGAACCTCAGCTCTCTCTGCCTGTCCTTGTATGGGAGGTGCTCCAGCCCTCTGATCATTTTTGTGACCCTCCTCTGGACCTTCTCCAACGTCTCCATGTCCTTCTTGTGTTGGGGCTCCAGAACTGGACGCAGTACTCCAGGTGGGGTCTCACAGGAGCAGAATCACGTCCCTGGACCTACTGGGCTCAGTGGTCTCTTTTCAGGCTGGTGTTTGAGAGCTCAGCCAAAAGGGTGCACATGGCTTAAGCAGATGCTTGTATCTCTTGGCCTAGCCACGTTTTGCAGGATAAGCCCTCGCTCTTGGCTCCTGCCCTCCTCTCTTTTCTCTCTCCCACCTCTTCCAGGCCTTCCTGAGGAGCGGATGTCAGCATGGCTGGGAGCTGTAAACTTGATCCTCGCCATCAGTTTGAAGTGCTGACCTGATCAACTGCACCCAGAGCACAAAAAGAGACTAATGCATTAGAGCATTAGTCAGCTGCAGTACCAGGCAAGGCTGTCTTTTTCACCTTGTTTTGACCTGAGCAGTCTCAGCTTCTTGAAGTAGTGTCTTTCAACCTACAGAATTTTTGTTTTTGACATTTACGTTTTTTAAATCCTGCCCAAATAAAATAACTTAGGGTTATTTTTTAGCTTGCTCTGTGCTTGTAGTCTCTCATTCAAGATAATTATTATAAGGTTTGGCTGCTTCCTTATCTGATCAGTGCTGGTGGTCAGAAAAGCCTCTGGGAATTCTGGTGCGTCCCATCCTGTTTTGTTTGGGTCTGTTTGTTTGGAAGTAGCACACAGTATGCATGCGCTGTGTTCTGTAGGAGTGGAGGGTTCTGCATTACAGTGACAACAGAAGCTGATCTGGGGAGATGGTGTTTTCAGAGTTGAGATGGTGCACATTTTTTTTCTTTGCTCAGGTGATTTTTTTTTTCCCATCGGATGTGATGTCTGCAGGTCCTGCAGCAGGGCTAAATGCATCTTCTGTGTCGTTTTTGTGCACTTCAGTCCTTCATGCTGACGGGAGGAAGGCGATGCCTTTTAACTCTTGAAGTCCATCCACAAAAGGTACCAAAAATGGATGGGAGAAGCTGTGGTGTGTGCCGTCCTCTTCCTGGAGTGGTACTGTGCGAGCGCTCCGTTCGCAGAGGGTTTGCTCTGTAGCTGCACGGTTTGCACAGGGCTGGTTCCTTAGGAATCTCTTTCATGTCTCCTCCAAAGAGACGTGGTTCATCAGCATGGATCGTGGGCTGTGAGCTGGGGGATTTATGGCATGCACTGGGGTGTGAGGAACTCAGAGGAAAAGGCAAAGGGTGAGGAACAGTGGGGAATTGTCATCCTTAAGGAAGAATTTGTATATCCAAAAAAACCTTTCAGTGTAAAGGTTGTGTTCTCTTCTTGCCTGCAGAGGAGGTGCTGTGTTCCAGGAGCTGACCCCAGGGAGATGTCCCCCTCGTCACGGGGAAGGTGCAGTGATGTCTTTTGGTCTGAACTTCCTCTGCCCTTAAAAGATAGCTCTGTGAAAACAGCCCTGGCTGAGGTAGCAGACTTCAAAACAGTGCTTAGGTGCTTCAGAGTGATGGTGGTTTCTTGGAGATACGCACGTTCTGATGGTGCCCTTTGTCCTAAGCACAGCCTGCAGAAGGAAAGCGTGATTTGAGGGCAAGGGGAAGTGAAAAAATCTGAAGATAGAGCCGTGCCAAAACATTTCCACAGTGTGTTAAAGCAAGTGACTTTGCAGTTGTGGTTATGACAGCTTATTGGTGCTTTCAGCCTTTAAATGGGAAAATATGAAATTATAGCTGAGAAAAGTCCCTGCATTCAATGACATTCTTCCCAGGGTCAAGTGTGAGCAGAGCCTGACTTAGTCACAGACTAAATGTAGCTGCAGTTCAGCAGTCCCAGGGTGTAATCCATACCAGCCACGCAGAGCGGGCGCTTTGCTGGGTTCCAGCTGGGACTGCAGTGTCCTTGTTACGCGGCGAGGTTGCTCAAGGGTGTCAAACTGCTTACTTGCAGTTGTTGGAGGAGTTTCTGCATTGGCTGATTGATTTACTGAATCTGGAAGTTCAGACCTGGAAACCTGAGCGAGGCAGAATGCCTGGGTGGCGGTGGCGGGGCCGGGTGTTGAGAGGACAGACAGCTGGCAAGTGACCCCGGGGGGATGACGGATGGGGGACCAGGTGCCCCTCCGAACACGGCTCAGCGCTCCGCTGGCGAGGGCACGGCCTGCGGAAGTGGCTCGCGCTGAAGGAAGGCTTCCTGTGGGCAAGAGAACCCTTCCCAGAAATAAACATTAACCATTTGCTCCCTGTGAGCTATGTAAGGGTGATGAATGCAGGCGGCTGCTTGGGGGAGGATCGAAGCAGAAATGTGTTCAGTTGGAAGGAAAAACGGGTCGTCCGAATGGTGGCGATTCGGGTGGTGGCAGCAACGTGTGGTTGCCCAACGTGTGCTGGGCAACACAGAGCAAAGTGTTCACAGCATCAGCAGTGCAGGTTTGTGACCGACGTGTGTGGAGCCATTAAAAGTGACTGAGGGTGGTACAGAGGGGGGTGTGGGTGTAAGGAAGCCCCCAAGCCATTAAAGAAGAAGTCAGCATGCATTCTCCAAACAAAAAGGAATGGGGAAGCCTTTATTTTCCTCCACACAGAGGCTTGATGTGCTCACAGGTTCTGCTTTCCATTTCCCGTTTTTATTTTAAAACACTGTGTGCTAACGTGAGGAGAACGTCAAAGTCATCACTGTCTTGGATTTGCCCTGTAGCCGTGCAGAACTCTGTAGGCTGTGCTGACTGAATGGAGCTGGGAGCGTGGTCCCTTCCCGCAGTCTGATAATGGATGGCTGCAGGGTACTGTGGCTGCTTTGGGTTTTTTGGTGGTTTGTTTTTCATTTAAAAGAAAAAACAGTGTGTGACCTCTGTCAGTGCTTCCGCTTCTGAAAGTACTTTCAAGGTTTCCTGCGTGGGCTCAGATGCCCAAGTTGACCACAAAGGCAGGAATGTGCTAGCTTGCACTGTTTACGTTTTCTGGGGGTAAAACGGCGTTATACCTTGTCTGAAGTGAGGCTGTCCAGTCAGATGTGCAGAGAACTGATTAAAGTCTATATATGGTCTTTATGTCTGTAGCACTCGGTGCCTGCAGGCTTTGCAGTGGTGCTGAAGCTGCTGCCTTGGGCCGTGGGGCCTGTGGTGGGACTGGGGTCTCTAAGAGCGGCCATAGCAGCACTACCTGCAGCGACCAGAAGCTCTGAGGCAGCCTTTCCTCCATCCCAGCCCCACTCACTATTGGCTTTTGAATGGAAACGTTTGTTGTCTGGAGATCTGGATTTCATCGCAGAAAGAGGAAGCGTTCAGGGAAAATGATGTGGGAAAATTTGATTCTGTTCTGTTCCCCCTGCCACGCATTCGTGCTTGATGTCTGACAGAGACTGGCTTCTCTGGCTTTGTGTCTCTGAATCTGAAGGTATTTCTGCTGCAGGGTTCACAATTGTACTCCCGTGTCATAGATGATTTGTAATAAAATCTCTGATAGAGGTCATTGCTCGTCTCTTACAGTTTATATGTGTGCTTCACCATTAAAAGAGGAAACAGTTTATGTGAGACATCAAATGAAAGTGCCTTAGTTGCTATGTTAAACACTCCAGAGATCCTTTTATAGGCGCAGCAGCAGCTTCCAGGTGAGGAGGAGGAGCTCACCTCTGAGGAGCTGCTGCTGCCGGGCTGGTTGATGCAGCAGGGCACGCATGGATTTGGGGTCTGAGGGTGGAAAAACACATCGTGGGTTTCAGCCTTTGGAATCAGAACTGCTGCCAGCACAGACAGCTCCTTTGTGGCTGTTCTCTCTAGGCACTGCCTTTCCCACCTGTGTCCAGCAGCAGACCCCTGTGCTGTTTGTGTCAGCTGAGGCGTGCTGTGGCAGACATGCTGGATTTTCAAGAACTCTTTTACTACCTGCTGTTAATGTGCAGCTCCTGTCTGAAAGCACTGACAGCATTTGTAGCACATTGCCATTTACAGAAAGCAGATGGAAGAGGATGAAGTGCATTTCTAGAGGTCCTAGATCTCTTCTGTTGATTTGGTAGGTTGGATTTTTTTGGCATCTCTACTAGGAAGAACTTCTTCTGTAGAACAGGGTTGTCAGTCAGGTAAGTCTGAAACTCCAAAGTGTTTTCTTCTAATGGGGGTTTAACAAATGGGCAACACAGAGGAGTCAATAGGCATCCGAGACTGAAAGGTTTGTTGCAAGATGAGGACTCTTAATTTTTCCTTGCTATAGGATTGGTGGGAGTTTCCCCCTAGAGTAAAGGGGAAAAAATACTAAATCATCTAAGTATTGATGCATTCATTTCAAAGCAATTCATAAAATCATTAAGGTTGGAAAAGACCACTGAGATCCCCCAGCCCACCCCACCCCACCGTGCCCACTGCCCACGTCCCTCAGTGCCACATCTCCACTGTTCTTCAACACCTCCAGGGACAGTGACCCCACCACTCCCTGTGCAGCTGTGCTACTGCAGCACCACTCCTCCTGAAGTTCCTCCTGAATTGTTCCTCATGTCCAACCTGAACCTCCCCCGACTCAAACTGAGACCATCATCTCTTGGAGTCCTGTATTAGTTGTTCAGAGGAGTCCGTTGCAGTGTCATGGAGGACCCAAAAGGTCTGTCTGCAATTCAGGCATTGCATTCAGCAGTAAATTCTGGTGAGTTCAGCTCCTAAAGAGGAGCATCACTGCTGCTTGCTCCCTGTTGGAGGTTCCGTGGTGGCCTTACATACAGAGCCAGGAGCAGGGCTGCCACACCTGGTCACGTCCCAGCCTGGACGAGAGGAGGCACAGGCACAGCTGAGTCACGAGGAGCAGCGTGCAACATGGAAAAGACAGTGACTGTCGTGTTCCTTTCTTTGTGCTGCTCTGGCACTCATCTGACACCATGGTAAGCAATTGCAGCTCCCTCATCAAATTAACTTAGGTAAAGAGTGTTATTAACAACCAGCAAGCAGGCCGACTTACTGAGCTGAACCCCAGCTGGTGGGGCTGCTGTCTGCAGGTGGGATTGACATCTTGCTGAGGTTTCCTGGTATTTATGGTAGCTCACTGTTGTCTGTGGCTGCTTCTTTTCTGTAGCCAAATTTGTGCTGTGGCATATAGGCCGACCTTTCCTTGTAGCCCTGTGTTACTGCCTGCATTTGGTCTTGCCCTGTTGCAAGACTAACAGGTGACATAATCTGGTTAAAAATACATCTTTTAAGGTCTGCCTCGGGCTCTGTGATTGGGACCTCGTTGGGCTTTGCAGTTTTTAGACATTCACACTGATGGCTGCAATTGTGTAAACAGAGCTATCCAGAGGCATTGAGAAACAGCAAAAAGCCATTGGCTTTTGCAGCGTGGCTGCTTGCCCGCTCACTGGTGCTTGTAGCAAAGCTCACACTGCAGTAATTCATTGTCCATCTTATTGTCTTCATAGTCGCATTCAGATTGAAGTCATTGAAATCGTTACGCTGTATTTATCAACCCAGTGACATCTTGGTTCCCGCGGGCAGCCCGGGGCCTACTCCTTTCTGGTGAACAATTTTCCTAATTCAGCTCTACGGGAGATTTCTCCCTTTTGGTCCTTGTCGTCCTGCAGGGCCAAGGAGAGGAGCAGCTGATGGCAGCCTGACCCCGGGCATGGTGCAAGGGCTGCAGCGGGGATGGAGCTGGGCTTGTGAATGTCTGTTACAGTAGATGGAAGGCTGCTTTTTCACTTGTGAAGGCTTGGGATCAGGCCTGTAGTGAGTCTTTGCGTGCTTGAATTGCTATTCGGGACTGCTTTTTTGATTAACAGCTTTGTGGGTTGTGTTTTTGTCCTCAGACGTTGCAATCTCTGAGATAGGGCGGGAGAAACTGTATTTGAATAGCACGTAGCAGAGTGTATCCAACTCCTGAATGAGTTTCCCAGGCCTGTGTAATGAGGAACAGCAAGGAACCTGATTTATTTGATCAATAAATTCTGCTGTGGATGCATAGATGACATCCCAGAACCAGTTCAAACCAAGATGAAGGTGAGTGAAGAGCTCAGCTTCTATCTGCCCAGAGCCTGCAGTATAACCCAGGCCACACGTCCCTCAACAAAGTACTGCCCAGAGAAAACCCAGCTTGTGCATCTTCTGTCTGATGGAAGCCACTGTCTGGAAGAGTACTCTGAGTAATGCATTGGCAGTTGATCTTAGAGACTTGGTGAATCCAATGGCAGTGCTGCCTCAGGAAGCAGTGCATGCTGCTGTGTGTGCTGTGTGCAGTTTTCCAGGCGAGTATTCTGCCTGCTTTCTTGCATCAGTATTTATTATGTAATGATGAATCTGGAAAATATCCCAGATGTAATGTCTGCACCATTACTTTCTCTCTTGGATACTGCAGATAATCAGATGAGCAGTAAATCTGTTATGTGGAATAGAATCACTCTGTCTTCTCTTAGTCAAACAACTCGTCGGTGATTTTTCTTTTCTTCACCTCCTTGAAGTGTGTCACAGATCAAAAGGAGTGCAGTCTGTGTGCCAAGCACACCGTGCCCCGCACGCACCTCCGGTACGGCATCGGCAGATACACCTTGCTCGGATGGGGTGGCTGTGTGAAATAGTCCCACGTGCTGATGTGTAAGGGGCTTTCGAGTGGTGGGTGCGGGGAAACAGTGGGGTTTTTTGGCTTGTCACCTGGGCAGTATTTTTAGCTTGGTTTGCTTGCACTGTCTCCAGCTTCCCTCGGACCTTTCTGAAGCTTTTAGTAAGCTAAGTTAGATGTACATGTGGGAGAAGAGCCCCAGAGATGCTCCCAGAGGCTTTCTCCATGCCAAGTGTCACCAGGGAGGAGGAAGGAAAGCCAGAGGGTGTGACCCCACAGAGGACGATGCAGGCAGTGGCAGCAGTGCCTTTGCATGGAGTTGTTCCTGGTGAACCCTTCCACTTGTATCAGCCCCCAGAAGAGCATCAGAACTTGTGTCTTGGTCTGTGGGGCCTCATCAAAGTGTCCGTAGCTGTGTTCACCCCAGATAAATGGGCCCACCTTATCCTTTCCCCACACCTCTAATGGTGAGTGGGTAACGGTGCCTTACTGGTTTCTGTGGTTTCTCTTTCCATGGGTTGCAGAGCACCTGGTGGGGCCCAGGGCCAGACCAGGATGGGGAGCACAGCAGGAGCCTGTCAGCAGCCAGCACCGTGTTCTCTCAACAGCCTCTTCTGGGGAGTGAACTGGGAGAGCTCCCACGTCCACTTCCAGTTCAGACAAGAACTGTTACAGAAGCTGTCTTCCTTGTACCTTTCTTTCAAGCATAGAATCTCAGACTGGCTGGGCTGGAATGGAACTTAAAGCCCATCCCACCCCATCCCCTGCTGTGGGCTGAGCCCTGCCCCCAGCTCAGGCTGCCCAGGGCCCCATCCATGGCCTTGGACTCCTCCAGCTGTGGGGCACCCACAGCTCTGGGCAGCAGTGCCAGGGCCTCATCTCCCCCTGAGTAAGGAATTTCCTCCTATCATCTAACCTCGATCTCCCCTTTTAGTTTAAAACCGTTCCCCTTGTCCTGTCACTATAATCTGCGGTGAGAAGTTGGTCTCCTGCTTATAGCTCCCTTTAGGGATTGGAGGGAAGTAACTTGTGCAAGATTATGTGATAGGAAAATGAATGGATTACGTTCGTTGCATTTTCTTTTTAAGATGGAAGGACAGAGAACATTTTATGCTGAATGTTAGCATTCAGGAGGCAGTGCTGATGCTGTATGGAGGCTGGGGGGGCTCGCTGGAGCTCTGAATATAGGGTGGCCACTTTCTGGAGGCTCCCACCCCTTCCTTGCCAGGTTCCGCTTGCCTTGATGTCACCAGGGGCTCCCACCGGAGCTGCTTGGGAATCCCAGTTGGGCAGTAAAGCAGAACCTCGTCTTGCTGGCAGTCTGCAACGTGATTTCACAGCAAACTGGCAGAAAGAGAAAAACAAGCAGCCCTTTGGGAGCCAAGCTGTGTGGATCAATGGGCTCATCAGTGCTGCGTGGAGAGAACGCGGCCGTGCTGAGCGCTGCGGCGCGGTTCTGTGGCGGCTCCGGCTGCTCTGATGAAGTGACGGCGACACGGCCTTGGGAAGAGACAGAGCAGAGAGGAAACGTGGCCCAGCAGCGAGCAGCCTGCTTCTGAGCCTGAGCCGAGTGTGAATTAATGTGAACTACACCTTTCTTCCCTGAGAACAGGAGACTTTTCTCTTTTTTTCCCCTTTCACGTGGCAGTGAGAAACTGAAGGTCAGGAGCGGAGCCCCTTAAGGCTCATGAAGAGCAAAATACGACGTGTTTGAGCCGACGTGAGAGGTTAATGGGGAAGATCAACATCCCGGGGCAGCAGCCGGGGCGGGGGCCTGTGTGCTGCCGAGCACACGGCTCTGCGGCTTTGGGCAGCACTAAGAGCACAGGCTTTTTGTCTTTTTAACTTCAGAGCTTATTCTGCCCTCAGTAAATACAAGTTACGTTCAAAAAAACTGCGCACCAGAAAAAGCAAACCTCTTTTTCCCGGTTTCTGCTTATAAGATTTACAGGTACTTAAAATAAACCTATGAAAAACAGACCCAGCGTGCTGGAATTTGCTAACTAGTCAGAGCAATTACCGCCAGCTCCCAGCACCGAACTGAGCTTGACTTTTGGAAACAGGGCTTGACGGGCGCTTCTTCCCGGTGCTGTTCTGAAGGCGCAGATGAAAAGCGTTGCCGACCTCTGCCCGGAGCCCCAGGGCTCCGTGGAGGGCCACAGCGCGGCGATGGGCACGGACGGCTTCGGCAGCACACATGGGGACCGGCGTGGAGCAGCTGGCGAGGCATGCCCTCCTCATGGTGTGCATTCTCTGCCATTGCTGGTGCAGCACAGTGATCAGATGGGTCAGGAGCTCCACGATGGGATACTTCACAGGAAAATAAAGACCTCACTTGTCGGCCGGCAGCGCTTGCACTGGAGCAGGTGGGGTGGAGGCAGGTTGCCCCAGGAAAGGCTGATGGGGCCTTTATGGCAACAACGGTCGTGTAGCATCAACCAGAAACGCTGTGCTGTCTGTAAACCAGGGCTTGTTGCTGCTGATACCCGACTTCGGCTGCCCTAAAAATGGGAAATGGCAGATTCTGCCTCTCTTCCTTCTGCGATACGTTAGAAAGGTAACAAAAAATGCACCACCAACCTTTGGTTTTATGGAAACATAAGACAATCCCCGTTTTGTCAGGGCTGTTCTGTTCATGAGTGGGAAGCAAAGCCTGTGTGATGAAATAAATGTGATGGGGAATTGGTTTTATGAGGCTGTCCGGTTTGGAGGGTGGAAAAGTTTCACGCCAGTGTTCAGGAGGAAATTGTTTGCTGTAGTCAGGATCCTTTCATCGTTCCTGGATGGGGAAGGAGCTCCTGTTTCCCGCAGCAGTTGTAAAAGGCCTTTGGGAAGGGTGGGATTTTCCTCCAGATATGTTAAGGACGAGTAACAGGAACGTTCATTTCAAAGAAGAAATATTTATCTGTGAAGGCAGATTGCTTTCTCCCAAAAACAGGAGCTGTGCAGACTGCCCCTCCTGACAGGCTGACAGATGAGGACAGCTCAGCTGCCGTGTGTGCGGATGCCCTTTGCAGCAGGTTTGTGTCCTGGTGCCAGCAGCACAGCTCGCTCAGCTCGGCTGTGGCGGGCAAGTTGTGCTGTGGCTGTAGCATCTTCCTACCAGCAGTGTCTCAGAGACGTTGCTCTGTGGTTGCGAGGTGCAAGAAATAGTTTTTAACTGTAATTAATCATTTTTAAGTAGCCTTTTTTTCTACGCACTCACGGCATCAATGGGTACGACTGTTTATTGTGTCTTACCTCTAAAACCTGCCCTGCTTTATGTACTCTTTATGGAGACGGTGTATGGTCGTAAATTAAAAGATGCAACTGTTGTGGGTATTTTACTGGTGGTCTTGTGTTTTCCTGCCAGAAGTGCAACTGGTTTAGGTTTCTCAGGATAGTGTTATTAAAGGCTGAATGCATTTTGCAAGTTGGTGCTTGAGTTGCCCAGCCAGAGGTGGAAGGATGGCCCGGGCCCAGCACGGAGAGCTGAATCACAACAGCTCTCTGATGCTCGGTGACTTACACTGCCACGGTGAAAAGCAGTTCTCATTTGTGACATTTCATCATGTTCAAAATGTGAGAAGGGTGAATTTTAGCCAGAATGTTGATAGCAGCCTCGCACTGATCACAGAATCAGAGCTGTAGGGGTTGGAAGGGACCTCTAGAGATCATGGAGTCCAACCCCCTGCAAAGCAGCTCCAGCCCAGGGTGCACAGCTCGGTGTCCAGGTGGGTCCTGAACGTCTCCAGAGAAGGCTCGATGCAAGTCGCTGGTGCCAGCAGTTAGTGCAGAGACCCAGAGCTCAGCGCTGTGCTTGCCAGAGCGGTGCAGTCGGCTCTGGGAGTGCTCAGCTGCACAGAGCTGAAGCCCCATGAGTGCTGTGGGGAGCGTAGGAAGGCCCGTGCTGGCCGTGTCACTGTGGGAGGGAACTGACAAGATGACCTCTTCCCTAGCGAGCACAGGCACCGCGGGCAGGCTGCTTCTTCCTCCTTGCTTTCTGCCAGAAGAACACACTCAGCCTCACCACGGGAACGATGGGGCTTGGCATTTCTGCGTGTGCTGACATCGTGCCTCTCGTTGTTTCAGGTACCTGAACCACGTTCGAGCCGCTTCTCCGCAGGATGTTGCTGGGGGCTACACTTCTTCCCTGGCCTGCCACCGTGCCCTGCAGGACGCGTTCAGCGGGCTCTTCTGGTTCCCCAGTTAGCCAGCACACGGGGGATGCTGGGCGAGGTGAGGAGCGCGTGGAGGCAGAGCTTGGTGAGATCACTGCACGAGGGCTGAGCTGCAGTCGCTGTTCTGGGTGAAACCAGCTGTGTTCAAGGGGAAAAAGCCCTGCACGAGGGCTGTGCACAATGGGAGCGGGAAGCTCGTTAGTCATGTGGCACTTTGCTGGGGGAGGCTGAAGCAGTAAGCCACATCCAATGGAAGATGTGAATAACTCAGCTGTGTACGTTTGAGGTTTAAAAAAAAAAACACTTGTAAATTTCTTTAAATAAAGCCAGACTTTTTTATTAAGGTTTGTGGTTTAACTCTTATTGCAGGGTTTTATTTGCACAAGCGTTTAAATGCCATTTTGGTTCTAACATTTAGTGTCAATATTCAAGCCTACGTTTTCTTGCCATAGAGCTGGTTCCCCCAGCACAGACAGCTCTCCTGCTGCCAGCTGCATGGGGCGAGCAGGCCTGGAGCCACGCTGACACCTCTCTTGTGCGGGGTCCCTCCTGGCCTCACGTGGCTGTAGCTGTGGGGAGCAAGCAAAGGTTTTAGCTGGAAGTCCTCCCACGGTGCTCCTGTAAAGCAGCTGAAGGGCTCTGAGCACGCCACGAGCTCCTTAAAGGCGGCAGCGTTGGTTTTGTTTCCAGAGCTGTGTGCAGGGGCACCCAGCCCTCTGTGCGGCTCCGCTTGCTGCTCTCATGTTCCATCAGCTCGTGCTGATGGAGGAGCAGGGCTCTGTCTCAGGGTGCGCTATCCACGGATGTGTATAAACTGCAGGAGACTGGAAACCGTTCAGGATGATGTGTGCCTCCAGAGCCTGGGCTGTGTTTTATAAGTCATCCATTAACAGCTGTGGAATACTGCTCTGAGGAGCGTACTGTCGCAGTGTGTTTTTGTCTGGGCTGTAATAAAGGGAAGGATCAGCTCTGTTCCAGGCTCAGCGCGTCCTGTATTAAATGGGAGGGCACTTTCCCTGAAGCCGTGCAGCCCTGCGCTCCGGGCACTGCTGAGGTGCGGAGGGCACAGCGTGCAGAGCACGGCCTGGGCAGGGCAGTCAGGGCTGGGTGCAGCGGTGCAGCTCATGTTGGGCACCGCTCAGGCGCTCACTGCAGTCTGACCCCACGGGCTGCCTGCTGCTTCCTGCCCCTGGAGCCCTGCTTCCTTCTGTCTGTAAGGCTGAAAGTGTGCTTGCCCTTGCTCACCGTGTGCTCCTGCCGGGCTGTGTGTGGGTTAGCTTTTGCTGCTTAAACGTGGAAGGTTTATATGCAAAGTTGTAGCTGCAAACCATGGCAAAAGAAACCCCTAATTTTGAGTATAGTTAAAGGTAATACTGAAAGTCAGTGTTGTGCAGACAGCAAAAAGGTGATCGCTCTCGTTCCTCTTACTGCAGCAGTGCCACGAAGCCCCGGGCTGGCTGAGAGCAACAGACACTAAGGGCTCTGCATTCTCTGTCAGTGACGGTCGGAGTCAGCCCAGCCCAGCTCAGCAGGTGGCTGTGTCGTGCCGGGATGGTCAGGGCCCTTATCACTGTCACAGTGTTGATGGAGAGCTCTGAGAAACAGCAGCAGCTTCACAAACATCTGTGAGAAACGCAGAGGGCGGCTGTGGGAACGCTGAAAACCCATCAGACAGCTGAGATGGCACTGCAGCCCGGAGGCAAGAGCCCATCCAGCTCAGCTCTGAGGAGCGCGGGCTGGTGGGATGTGATGTGACTGCCACTGGCAGAAGGGACAAAGAGGCCAAAGCTGCTGTGACACCACTGTCAGGGCAGCGGAGGAATGCTGGGGCCGGGGAGGCAATCTGCACCGCAGCCTTCAGGCGGTACGAGTGAGTCACGGTGGCTCTTCCCTCAGCTTGATAAACGCAGCACAGCAGTGAGCAGGCTGCGAAGGCCTGGCTGCACAGCCAGGGGAAGAGGGCTGTAACACCACCACTGAGCAAAACTGACGTCCAGCAGCAGGACAGCGAGCAGCAGGACAGCACGGTGCATGTGGGAGTGAGCTCTAGGCACTAGGAGTGAGCTGGGCCCAGGGAAAGTTCTGAAACAGAGGTGACATGAGTCCTCTGCCCGAATAAAGCGTCTGCGGGTGGCACTGCCCAACAATAGTTGGGATGGGGAAGAAAAGGAAATGAAGGGCAGCGCTTTTTGGAATCCCTGCAGAATATCAGCAGGCAGAGATCAGCCAGACACTGCATCGGGGGCAGCTCGGGGAAAGCACAAACGGGGAGGAGAGGGCTGTCGTGTGAGGAGGGCCCAGCACCACACGGTCTGCAGTCTTTAACAGGAACGCGTCCTTGTGCTGTACGCGTGCAGGTGGCTTTGAAATATCTCCTGTTGGAACTGTGGGCAAACGCAACCAGGAGTCAGCTAAACCCCAGCTACATCCCAGGGCTAAAAAGCATTTGTTACTCCAAAAGCCCAGGAGGGAGGCGGCCTGGCTCACAGCAGAGCTGCCTGTGCATCTGCTGACAGTAATCAATATTCCTCAAGACCATTTGTCAAAGAGAACCCTGTTCTACACTGTAATCACTGAGCTTATACAGATCACCTCTGCAGCATCTACAGATCTGCCTTCGCTGCACACTGTTCTAAACACTGCAGCAGAAAACTGTCCCAGTCTGTGTCACCGAAGTGTGACGGTGTGAAACAACACCATATGAAAATGCATTTCTGTACAGAAAAAGGGTGAAGTTTTCTTTATTGTAGTAAGAACATCAGTCTGGTCATTGATCCCACAGTTAAAAACATAAAAGTAAACGTGGGAAGCAGTGCTCACAGAGGAAGGTTACAACACACACTGCACCTGGGCTGGTAACGGGTCCAGGGGCGGCCTGGAGGAAACCCGAGCACTCCTC
Organism: Oreortyx pictus; assembly: GCA_036925125.1. Classification (NCBI taxonomy): domain Eukaryota; kingdom Metazoa; phylum Chordata; class Aves; order Galliformes; family Odontophoridae; genus Oreortyx; species Oreortyx pictus. The sequence continues at coordinate 58,447,644 of JAUPFR010000006.1, forward strand.
GTGCAAACTGACAGGGGCACTACCAGAACTCTGGTTTTCAACTCTGTAAATGTTCTTCAGTGAAATCTCCACTGGTACGCGGGCGCTTAGGGGCTGGTTCTTCTGGAAGAGAGGAACAGCAGTTACTTAACATGCAGTAAGTGGGCTGAACTAAGCCACAAGCTGTGCAGCACACGGGGGATTTAACTAGAAGTCACGAGCCCAATCACAGGGGAACTGTCCCAGCAGCACAGGGAGTTCTTTCCTTCGTGGGCTGCCCAAGGGGACTGTCAAACTGCATTTCGACCTACATCTCAGCACTGCACAGCACAGAAATGTTTTGTGGCATTAAAGCCTTATCAGATCCTCCTTCCAGTTCATGCAACTGCAGACTGAAAGTCTCCTCTCCCAGCTTGCCACGTGGTGCCAAGCGCAGCGTCACTGAGACAGCTGATTTCTGCAAGTACTTGCAGGAACAAATGGCTGATTCGTTGGTCACTGGGGGTATCTAGAGGCAAATGCTGCGCTCTGCGACTGCGGGGTGGCCGCGTCCCTTACCTGCAGCAGGGCAGGGCCGCTCGTACAGCACGTCCGCTGGAATCTGGAACGTTAAGCACAGCATCTCCTTGTTCGGGGCGACGTTTCTGACCAGGTAAGTAGAGCAGTGTCCCTGCAGGGAGGCTCCCAGCGAAGCCTCAGCGCGTTCCTGGATGTCTCTGGCCGGGTCCTCGTGCTTGGAGAAACCATAGCAGTGCACGGTGGGCAGGACAGCGGTGCCGCGGGGCTCCCCGGCCAGGAGATGCCTGAAAACATCTAGGAATTCAACAGCCAGAGCTGGCAAGTTCATGACGATGTGAAAAGCGGTCTTCTGCTCTTTCACAAGCGTGAGCTCTTTCCTTAGCTCTTCTCTCACTGGCCCCAGGAGGAAATCCCTGCCGTCCATGTTGAACGCTTTTATTTTGTTGTCTACTTTGTTCAGTTTGCAGTTGTGCAGCAGCCAGCGGTACGATTCGGGGTTCAGATCGTTTGCAAACACAGTGCACTTTTTCTTTGCTGCTGGAATAGCAAAAGGTCCAACCCCAGCGAACACATCGCAGAGGACATCACCAGGCTCCAGGAGCCCGACGACACGGCCGTGCTCCGTGGAGAGACGCGGGTTCCAGTAGACCTTAGCGAAGTCCAGCTCGTATGTGAAGTTATTTTCTTTGACCTGGAAGACAGAAACATCTGGTTAAGTGTCTGTGTTCAAACTGCAGACGTTGTTAAAGCAACAGCAGCGATTCAGAGAGCTAGGAAACAAAAGGTGAAGTGGAGACTGACATTTGTCCCACTGATAGTGTTTGTGCAACCGGCATGAGCAGCTCTGCTCAGCATCAGCAGCCACAAGGACTGTTTCAGTCTAGTTGGCTGACTGATGCATTTCTTCATCATCAGGTAGGGGAAAAGCAACAGCTTAGAATGGACACAGAACAATTAAATGTGAGGCTTCTCATGAGCTCTGCGGCTCTGTGACAGCTCCGTTGTTGAAAGCAGATCTTGGGAAGACGCCTCAGACCCTCCTTAGCATAAGGGTCTGCACAATAAATAAGTGTCTGGGAATGATCCAGCACGAGCATGGCAGCAGGCAGCCACACGCAGAGCCACTGGCAGCCCGCTGTGCTGGCTGAAAACACCGTGCTTTACCTCTCAGGGTGACAAACAGACCCAACCCCAAACTTCGAGCTGACCCTCGTGCTTCCAGCAGACCTACAGACATGCACAGATGTCACGAGCCAACGCCATCTGCGTGATACCTGCTTGTCACTTCTGACGGTTCAAACACGGGCTGTTCTTTGCCACAGAGCCATTCCATTTCTTTCACTTCGGTAATCCCTTCCCTGTGCAAGGGAGCGGCCTTAACAGCGGCTTCCCACCTCAGTCTCCAGGTTTTAGCACACCGAGTTTGAAGTGAGAGGGGAAGGATCCTGTACCTTGGTTACCAGGTTGCTCTCTCCCGCGAGGACTTCCATCTGAAAATTCCGGTATGTGCTGTCAATAATATTGGTTTTGTTCACCACACAGGTGATTCCTGGGTTCTTGTCTACTAGAACCTGGCCTGAAAGGAGAACGGGAGATATTCTGGTTACTGCGACCTCTTGCTGTTGTATAAAAGACACAAACACTGCAGCGTGTATCACGGCAGCCCCCTGTAATGATCGCGCACTGCCCCGTCTCACCACAGCACGCCCTTATCCCTCAGCCAGTGCTCAGTGCACTGAGACCACAGCGACTGTTCAGAGGAAAGAGCTGTGCCTCCCACGTCCAGGCAAAGCAGCACAACGCTATGCAGCCAAAACATAAGGGAACGGAGTCCCTCTGAGTTCTCGTTGCACACTTTTAGGTAGAACAAATGTAAAATTATCTCTGGAAGTCACAGAATTGTAGGGGTTGGGAGGGACCTGCAGAGACCATCGAGTCCAACCTTTCTGATGAGATGTTCACCTACCGATCAGGTGTCTGTAAGGGAGCTGATGGTCTCGAAGATTCACGTGAGCAATGTGACCAACGCGGCTGAAACCAGAGGTGACATCTTGGCCCTCAGGAAGGACTGCTCGCAGGATCTCCTCTGACTTGAAATTCTCGTAAGTCAGCTCCAAGTTATACTTGGACACCTCAGGATTAATGTGAAGCTGCTTTAATACCTCTCTCTCTGACTCTCCCAGTGAGAATTCTGGTACTCTGTGAGGATCCAGTATAACAAGTTTACTGTCCTCATCTTCCGGATCCTCAACCACTCTCTTCAGACCGGGCCGCTGCAGTACCGTGTGCTTCAGGGACCTGAGCAAAGCGTGGACCATTTCCTTCCTCACTTTAACAACTGGCACGACCACCGTCCTTTTAAAGGCCTCCCTGTTGAGCACGGTCATCCCACGCACGTCCGGATGCGGAGAGCACAGCTCTGGGCTGCTGCTGCGCTGCACTGTTTCAGGCATGGTGAAAAACCCCTTTTTCTGAACGACTGCAAAGAGCCCAGGTGCTCTGCCACAACGCCGTGCCAGCAGCATCCAACCTGCTGGAGATGCTGGATCCGGGGCAGCTGTCCTGCAGTGATCAGTCTTCAGCAGTCTGGCAGAGCATCCCAATCTCCACAATGTCCTAGAAGAGAAATGATTCGTTTTTATAGACATTATGTAACCATTCCATTAAAATGCTGCAAATCAAATGGCTTTGCCATGCTCTTAAACCACAATGTCCACGTGTGCCAGGGAACCCACAACGCTTCCGTAAAGCCCTTTATTACCAATTTAGACGCTACAGATTTCTGTCCTTTTGCAAACATGTTTTTAAACTGAACACACTAAGCAACTTTAAGCAGCGAGATAAGCCTCCCCTGCCAAAGCACAACGGCCTCTCTCTGCTCTAATAAATGCAGTATTAATCCCAGTAAGCCAAATAAAAGAATTCTACCGACTTGATCCTACTGCCAGATCCCTTCTGCTTCTGATAAACGCATTACCAAGCAGTGGTTGCTAGAAAACAACTATTAGCAACCGTGGTCACAGCTGCTCAGGAGGAATTCCTGCCCCCATATCCCAGAAGTACGGGTTGCACACTGAGTACTGCCTTTGCTCCACGAACAGCATCAGCTGGCAGAAAGGCGATGGATGGGATGGAGGATTCCCCTAGCATTGTGGGGAAGCATTAGTCACGCCTGCTCAGATGGCTGAACCATCCTCCACAGCTTGCTCACAGGACGCGGACCTGAAGAGGAGCTCTGTGCTCCTTCTTTAAGTGGTTTCCTCCTCCAGACCCAGGCTGAGGGCTGCTCCAGGAATGGACGATGCTGGCAGCGTTGGAGGCTGATGCCGTCCTGTGTGCTCAGGCGCTTTGCCCTAAGGCTGCTGGTCAGGAAGGCAGCCGTTCTGCTGGCCTGCACACCGTGATGAGACTTGTGCCAGGGGAGGTTCAGGTTGGATATCAGGAAAAATCTCTTCTCAAAAAGAGCGGTGCTGCAGTGGCACAGCTGCGCAGGGAGCGGTGGGGTCACCGTCCCTGGAGGTGCTCCAGAGCTGTGGAGTTGCGGCACTGAGGGATGGGCAGCGGGCACGGTGGGGGTGGGCTGGGGCCCTCGGAGGTGTTTTCCGACTCCCTGGCACCGCTCCGTGCCGCGGTCCCTGGGTGCGGCCACCATCCCTCCCGGCCCCGCCGCTCCCCGGGGCGCGGCTCCGCACCAGCGCATTTCCCCGTCCGAGCTTCCAGGCGCGGCGCGGCGCGGCTCCCCTCCCCGCTGCCTCGATAGCACCGCGTTCCCCACGCGTGCTGCAGAGGCGGCGGAGCTCAGCCGAGGTGCCGCGGGCTGTGCCCTGCTCCTCGGCCGAACGGCGCCGTCAGCGCGCGGCCCCTCAGCTCCGCCCGCCCCACGGCCACGAGCGGCGCTGAGCGGAACCCTTCAACCGAGCCCAGAGGAACAGGCAGGAAGGGCGGAGGGGGTGCGGGGAGGAGGATGGGGCCTCGACAGCCCGGGCAGCTCCGGAGCCGGAGCGCTCTGCCCCGGGCCGCCCCGGGCCCCGAGGCCGCACGGTTCGGGCCCCGCCGCGGGCACCGCCGCGCGCCTTTCCCGCCCTCACCTCATGCCGGGCCCCGCCGCCGCGTGACGTCATCGCCCCGCGCCGACACCGAGCGCGGAGGGAGGGGGGGCGGGGCCTCCGCGCAAACCCCGCCCTCCGCCGCCCCGCCCCGTCCCGCGGCGGCGCCCCGCCCCCCTCAGAGCGCGGTGCTGCGCGGCCATGGAGGCGGCGCCGCGCGGCTGGAGCGCGTCCGTGTCCGTGTCCGTGTCCGTGCGGCGGCACGGCGCCCACGGGGAGGACGGCGACGGCGACGAGGACGAGGACGGGGACACCGCTCCGCTGCTGCGGCCGGCGGCGGGCAGCGTGCGTGTGGGGGCGGGGGCCGGGCGGGCGGGCGGGCACCTGGCGCCGGGCACCTGGCGCTGAGCGCGCTCTCCCCGCAGCGCGGCTCTTCCTTCGGCCTCTCCGTGCTCAACCTCATGAACGCCATCGTGGGCAGCGGCATCCTCGGCCTGTCCTACGCCATGGCCGCCACGGGCGTCCTGGGCTTCAGGTGAGCTGCGCGGGCTCGGGCGCGGCGGGTGCGCGTGTCCGCCCCGCTCCGTGTCACGGCGCCGCGTGCACGGCCCTGCGCTGGAAGGAGCCGGGCGAGGACGCGCGAAATGAGGAAACGCCGTCTCGTGATTGAGATGTATTTACGCGTCCGTTTTGCAAAGGGAGCGCTTTTAGAGATGGACCGTGCGGCGTTGCGCGGGAGTGCCTCACGTGTGCGTTGCGCTTGCAGTGTGCTGCTGCTGCTGGTCGCCAGCCTGGCGTCGCACTCCGCCTTCCTCCTGCTCGCCCTGTGCACGCAGACCGGTAAGTGACCGCGGCCCCGAGAGCCTTCCCTTCCCCGTGCTGCGAACGCGTTATCCCGTGCGGTGTGTAGAACCAACACGTGTCTGGTTCGCTGGTGGTGAAACGCTTCTGGTTCCTGACGACTGCTGTTTGCCATTAGAAAACCCCACAGATTCAAATCCTCCCATAGAAAAGATAAACGGCAAAACAACCAGTATATTCCCAATATTGCCTCGCTGGCCAACCGGTTTTATTCTGGTTATTTTAGGCACCGGGCACATCCCCAACAAGATAAATCTTGTATTTCCCCATCAGAATGGGAAGATTTTGGTGTGAGCTGGACCGTGCAGTTTTGGTGTGTGATCTCCTATATACAGTCTCAGCCTTGCTTCCTGCAAACAGCCAGCTGCTGCTTTATTCTACTTGTAGCCTATATCTGTCCACTGTTTGAAATGGATGCCTGTCAGATTTTGCTGTAATTCCCGTAGGTATGTGTTATGCAATGTTTCTGATATTGAGGGAGAAGCTGTAGTGCAGTCCTTGCTTACAGTTCACACTGCTTTGAGGATATCCAAACAGTGGATCCTAACATTTGAGTCCTTCTCTGCTGCCAATTTTTTAGTTCTTGCTTGCTTTAATTGTTACTGAACCCTGGCTGCTTCCACGAGGAGGGAAGGCCTCGCTGCAGCAGGAGGGGTCCATCTCTTCCAGCACCTGGTTATCATCTCCGTCTCATCTGCTTTCCTCTCTTCTCAGAGGTGGTGGGAGAAGGCTGCAATCCGTTCCTTACAGCTGTGCCTTCCCTAGCTGGCTTTGGGCTCTCTGATGATTGCTTCTCGATTCTCCTTAGATCTGCTGCTCCTGTCTTCTCCTGCTGAGCGATCTGCTTCATGCATTCCTTAGCAGTCATCTTCAGAGGTAGGGCTACTTCTGTGTGTGATATTGGCTGCTCAGTGACTTCTGGCTCTCCGGTGCTCTTTTTTTCTTTCTGAAGCTCTGCTTGTTAGAGAGGAATCAAAACTTGAGATAAATAGCTAGAAATATACATGTTTTTAAAAAAAGATTAGGATAAGAGTTGAACAGATATTTCTTAGTGAAGTTTGCTCAGCGCTTGTAAGTTCTGTATTATGTAGGCACCAGATGGCATTCTGTTTTTGTCTGGTAAAGGAATAGGAAGATATCCTTGCAGAGAACTGCTGGGGTAGTGTGAAGAGAGGAGGGGAGGAAAGCTGCACTCAGTGACCCAATGGACCAGCAAGGTTTAGCTCCTCAAAGCCAACACACTGCCATACTCCAGAATGCATTTTGGAAATGCACACAGCCCAAAGCAAAGAACAGCCCTAAATGATGAGGTGAGGTACTTCCCTTGTCTGAAATTAGCACCGTGTTGCTAATGGGCATCGCAGCTCTGGAGCTACGTTCAGGTATCTCTGCAACATTGATGGCCCTCAGTGTCTGGTGGTTGTTTTGAGGAGGTGATGGTGGTGACTTTGTTGACCGTAATTCCTTTGAACTGCTGAAGTAAGTTCACCTTAAATGGCGTCCAAGGCTTTCGCTTGGAACGTTCACCCTAAAAGGGGAGATGTGTGCCTGGTTGTGCCTTTTCAAAGTGAAGTCTGTGTAAATACTTCCAAGCTAGATCACTGAGTGTAATGTTAAACATGCATTCATCTGAGAACCGTGCTGCAGCACTGAGCTTAATCGGTGGCAAGGAATTGGAAAGAGATGTTAGTAATTTTATACTGAAAAAAAAAAAAGAGCTAGGAAAATTTGAAGGGTAGAGGGTAAAGCAAAGCCTTTGGGACTGTCGGTGAACTGTTCATTCAGGTATTCAAATCATAAAAGTAATCCTAGGAAAGAGCTGACATATAAAAGCCCTTCTGAAAAGGAAGCTCTCACATTAATTCCATTTCAAACAGAGCAGAATTTAAGAGCAGGCATTTAAGTTGTAGCTTAAAAAACAAAGAAGTGCCTTGAGTTTGGAAATGGCGTTGGTCTGGGGTGGCTTTGTCCAAGTTTGGGACCGAGTGACTTGGAAAACAGGCTGTGCTGTGTGTAGAGGTTGGACTGGGCAGTGTTTCCTCCTGGTGTTAACTCTGTGCTGCAGAAGTTGTTCTGGGGTTTGGAGGTGGCAAAATGCTGTAAGGTGGAGGAGTGAGGAATCGCAGGGGGATATCCCACAGAGTTTTGTGGCTTTTTGCTTTTTTTTTTTTCCATTTGGAGCTCCTTGTGAGTGTTGTCCATGCTTTTCTTGACTATTTAGCTTTGGGGTTAAATGGCTGATTTCCATTAATGGTAATAAGATACAAGAAATGGACCCGGGCAGGCAGCGTGCGTTTCTATCCATAGTGCCCGACATTTTGTTCCACGTATTTTTGTCAGTACAAAAGTAACGTGATTAAGTATCAGTGCTCCCTGAGTGTTCTCAGGACTCAATTGGTTACAAAACCAGAATAACTACAGAAATTCTCGTAAGGCTTTTCATTGCTGGTCTGGAGTTCTGCGGAAAATGTCCCTCTCTCTCTTGGCAGCTCCCTGCTGGTGTGTGTCGGGTGTTTGTACGAGGTGCAGGCAGCTCCCGAACACACTCAACATTGATGCCAGTGGGGATGGCCTTCTAAAATTTGTTGCTAACGCTTTATACACACAAATCTAAGAAAAACAGAGGGTAAAACCTGGTAATACACACTGCTTATTTCATTATGTTAAATGTATACAGTATGTATGTGATGTTGAATTAATCACCCTGTGAGGTGGGAGCGCCGTGCCGCCTCCTCCCCCAGGCCTCACTGGGAAACGAAGTGGCAGGAGGAGAAACTGGAGTCCATCAAGTGGAACCAGGGAAGGGAAGGGGAGCGTTAGGGAGAATGGTGTGGGCTGGAGGTTAATTTTACCCTTTGAGGCATTTATGGCTCTGGGCCATTCTGTGGAGCTTTCATCCTCCTGATATCTCTAGCGCTTCCAACAGCAGAATGCAGAGCAACAATGAAAGGCTTTCATATGATTTCCTCCTTTCTGAGAAGGCGTTGTTTGGAGCATTAGAGGTGAGCTTCGGCTGCAGCGCAACAAAAGCGCTCAGGAAACGGCGGGCTGCTGCGGAGTGAGAGGTTGGGCAGGCTGCGAGTGAGGGCAGGCTGCTTGCTTTGCTCCTGCTTGGTTCTGTTTGTTGTCGTTTGCTTTTTGGAGCAGATTTCAGCCCGGGAAGGTGTTTACCTTCAGCTCTCTTGGAGGTGAGGAGCGCTGTTTTTGAAGGCTGCCATGATAGTGATTAATGGGTTTTTCTGTTTGGGGAAAGACAAGGCAGACAGACTTCCCTTATTGCCTTCGCTTCAAAGCAACTGTACACTTAAGAAATAAAATCTAGGAATAGCTTGCCTCTAATTCTTGAGGCTAATATCAAAATTCTCCATCTGTAGTGTCGTTCCCAAAGCTCTTTGGGTGAAGACAGTCTGTTTCCAGCGTAGTACAGTAGTCCAGTAGTAGTAGTCCAGTAGTTTTTAATACAGCATTTTTAATAGGAAATTGAATTTCAGGTGAATCCGAATGGTTGGGCAGATATTTTGTAGTATTAATACATGTGTATCCTAATGCTATTTTATAAGCAGACTGTATTATAAAATAGTCTCTTAACTGGGTTCTGAGCTGTGCTAATTTAAAAAGAAAAAAAGCAAATCTGGAGCTCGTGGGTGATTTTTGTAGTTAGGAATATTTCAGCATTTTTGTTTTTCTTTCTCATCGACAGCTGTCACTTCCTACGAGGACCTTGGCCTGTTTGCTTTTGGATCAGCTGGAAAGGCAAGTATTTGTTGGTGTCTGTGCCTTTCTCTTCTTGCTCTCTTACTTCTCGTGTACAGCTTTTAGTTGCTTAGTAAGGACGTACAGATGAGATCCGTATGATTGAAGTCCTGATATTGTAAAAAAAAAAAAATAAATCCGTTAGCTCCTGAAGCAGCTTTGTCCTTGCCAGCTGTAGCGTGCTGTGCTGTGGCAGCGCGGAGGTCAGCTGGCTGTGTAAGAGGCACGTGATAAGGCAAGGTTTTGTGCCGCTGTGTTTCTCCGTGTCCGCTCGCTGGTTTGCGCTCAGCTCAGCCGTGCCTTGCAGGCTGCTCGTGGTCCCGCTGTGCCGTGGCTGTGAGCTGATAGGAGACACCTCAGTGATTTGCTGCTGCTGTTGGAGTGTCTTGTAGGGCTTGGTGGTGTTTGCCTTTCGTGCTGTCCCTGCAATATAAAGAAAAAAGAATGTTTCATGAATTAGTTTTTCTGTAGGCGTACCCAGCACGTATGTTGTGCTGTTTTAGTAGTGGCAGTGTTGTCCAGTACCACAGAATGCTTACAGTAAATGCTGCGTGTGTAGTGCTGTGACTGCTGTGTCATTTGGGTGACGCTAAAAGCAGGTTTTACCACACAGAACTGCCATTTCAGTAGTTCTCTTAAAACAAACAAACAAACAAAAAAAAACAATTCCTTAAATGAGTTCTGCCTAACGGTCCGGAGTGTCACTTCTGTTTTAATGTAAGAATTAAAACTGAGCGATGAGGTGTGAGCTTCCATTAGCACTAATGAGCAGATAATGAGTGTGGTGTAAGATCGATATGTATCGAGCAGAGTTCCCGTGTGACTGCCCCCAGCAGATGATTTCATACCTTGCTAATATCAAGATTTATCAGCGTACTTTCATGAGGGGCTGGTACATTAACCACAAGCCATTAGATACTGCAGTCATAGACATGCAGGGCTTGAGGAGGTATTAAAATGTGACTAATTCCCCCCCTCCTCTGCAGTGCATGACAAGGCAATTCATGGCAGACATTTGTTGTTCGGGGGATATTCAGTGTTATTCAGTGAAGGAGCTGTTACAGATTTGCCGTGTAGTCACAGTTGGTGATTTTTGTTATTCTCCTTAAATGTGTTTTCTCGTTGTCCATTTTAAGTCACTTCTGCTAAAAGTCCTCAGGTCCTCTGTTTTCATTGTGTGTAGAGAGCAGCCAGTTGCTGGGATGTATTGGGTAGGGAAGCTGTTTGGACTAAGCAGGAGCTGGGCTTTGCCAGGCCTGCCTGGTGGAGCCCGTGTCTTTCTGCATCGAGGACTTTTCTTTCTCGAAGTATCTGTGATTCTGTGGTCTTCATGGAAAAAATGGAATGCAGTGTGCTGGCTAAGAACTTGCCAGGGATAAACAAGTTTTTTCCATTTCTGTGGCTGCCACTAATTGTTTTATCTTGGGCTCTTTGCTCCATTTGCAGTCTAATAACTGTAAGTCATCCATTTGATCTCTGCTTCCTGAGCGCATGGCTTTTAACTGGTGCTATTGATTTTTTTTAGACTCTTCTCATTTATCACGCTCATTCTGAATTCCAGTGCTGCCCCTGAACTTCTCTCAGCTTGGTCAGGTTTTTGCTTCTTGTTTCTTTGTGCTTGAAGATGGATGAGGGAACAATAAGCACGAGTCATCCACTACTGATAGGCAGAGCTGTGGGACGGTGCTTGCGCTCTGGGCTGCTGGGAGCTGCTGGGAGCTGCTGGGAGCTGATGGGAGCAGCTCCTCAACCACGCAGTGATTTCGCGTGGAAAACATGCAGTGATTTGTGAGGCTGTGGATCTGCACTTGGAAGCTGCTGGCTCTCCCTCTCCGAAGGCACGTCGCGTTTCTTTCCATCAGTGACAGTGGCAGTTGTTGCTGCCTGATGAGCTGACTTGCAGCTCGTCACAGATCTCATGTGCTTTTATAACTGACTCGTTGGGAACAATGGCGACTCCGCTTTCAGAACTTAAAAATGATTCAGTTTTCTTCCATAAGAGTGGCTTGATTTTTTTTTTTTTTTTTTATTCTTTTAGATGTATTTTGCAGGCGTGCTCTTGGTGGCAGCCACGTAGAAAGGTGCTACTACGTGATGACATACGGCGAGAAGGAAGAAGGGCCGTGCTACTCTAGATGAGGGCACTGTTTTAGAACTGAGCTGAAATTAAAGCAGTGGGAAAACTGTAGGCACCGCTGCTAGGGTTTTTCAATTGGAAGTGAACAATTGTTCGGATTCGGTCGAGTATTTTTATTGGTCTGCAGTCATTTCTGTGCGCTATATTAGTCCAAGACAAATAATCACAGACACCAAACAAAGTGTCTGCATAGTTTGCAGGCTTAAAAGAATGACATTCGTGACTGTTAATATTCGTAGTTCCATGAAATGAACAATAGTTTGTGTAAATCATCTCTGCTGTCTCCGTGCCTTTTCAGAGGCAGAGGGCAGTCCCATTTCTACCTGCCTGACATCGATCGGAATGCGCTCACCTTCTCCATGTTTTTAGACCTTCTCTGCAAAACGAGCTTTGCCCTTTAGCTACTCTGTTTTGTCATCCCGAAATGAGAATGCTTTCTTTTCTGGGGCTGCTGTGCTTTTAGATTCATTTGGGGCTGTGCTGGTTTTGCATGTGTTGAGCTCTCGGTGGAGCAGAAGATGCCTTTCCTTCCAGTACTGGTTGCTGCTTTTGCATCTGGTCTGTTTGAGATTATAGGTCTGTGTTTTACGGCCGTTACAGGCATACGACTCCAGTTATCCTTACCCTTTCTAAAGAAATCAATTTTTTTTTTATAGGTCCTTGTTGCAACTACAATAATTATCCAGAATGTAGGAGGTAAGAAACTTCATACTCTCGATTTTAACTGAGTGGGATATAATCTCTGCAGTCTACAAAACTCCACAAATGCCGAGGGCACTAACAGAATGAAAGTGTTCTTAAGGCTCTGATTAAAAAGGTGTAAGATCTGTGTGGTCACACAGAGCTGAAGTGCTGCACTCACGGGGTAGGTGCAGTGCTTCAAGGGGCTCATCGTGTGCCCGCTCTGCATCCCGTGGTGTGCAGCACATCAGCTCTGCTGGCACTGCTGCCTGGAAGGGGCTGCAGAGCTCTCACCTCCTCCCTGTTCTCCTGGACACTGGTATCTTGGAAGCTGCATTTTTTTTTTTTTCATGTTGTGTGGTTTTTGGTGTTTTTTTCCCCTTTGGAACTCACGGATGCCTTGTAGTGACACGTGTAACAGCAGGGTGCTTAGCTGTGACATTCCAAATGTGCTTCATCGTGATTTTTTTTTTCCTTGTTACCTCGGATTTCAATTCTTTCAGTGTCTTTTGTTTTCCTTAGTGTGTAACAATAAAATAACACAAGCTGTCTTTGCATTAAAATAATCACTTAAGCACTTCAGCTCTTTTCAGGTGTGTTTACATACTCGAGTTACAGAGTAGTAGAGTCCTTAGAAGTAAATCATCCGAAAGCCAACAGTGTTTAACAGAACTATTTTTATTTTCTTTGGCTGTTTCCTTTGGATGTTCCGGATTCTTTCTTTTGGATGAGGAAATGCTGTGAAGGCTCCCTGTTTTCCACTCCCCTCATACACCCTCAAGTTACTCAGGTTGACGCCAAGAGGAAACCGCATTCCAGTTTTGTTCTTCTTCCCTTTGGTTATCATCTGTCAAGTGCAGACAGTTTAGAAAGCTCTGATGTCACTCTGTCGTGGCCCAGCAGTAGACCAAGGAACTGTTTGTATGATAAATCAGAGTGCTTTGTTACGCTGAAAGCTGCAGTAAGAAAAACTGCTTGACTTAAGCAGCTATTAAAACCCCTCACATTAACTGCAGTTAGGAGTGAACGTTTTAATTGTGAGATTAAGGATTATTTATTCGTACAGGATTTAGAGGATGTGCTGTAGCAGTGAACAAATGTTTTAATTTCCTTTCCTGTTGGAGTGCAGCTCTAAATAAACAGTACTGGGTGAGGGGGGTACGCAGTGCAGGTTCTGCAGATCTGGATTCGTGCACAAGGCTCTGTGGTCAAAGGAAATAAGACTCTCATTTCTTCCTGCTAGCAGTTCATAACTTTCTCTGTGTCATTTTTAATAAGATTCAGTTTGGTAACTCTAGAGGCCCACACTGGATATTATCAAGGTACTTACTCTGTCCTTTGCCGTGGGTCTCCCTGCCAACAAGCGGGGCCTGCTTTGCCAAGCGGTGCTTTTCTGTTTAACTGGTTAAGGAGGATTCTGCAGGTAGGAACTTCTCTTTTGGATGGTTTTGAGCACCCTCGTTCTGATGGAGGCGTTCAGAACTCTCTTGCTTCTTCTGTTTCCAGCAGCGGTATTTTTCATGTAAGAGAACAGCAGCATTTCATGGATCCTCAGCTCTTGTTTAGCAAGGGTTTCAAACAACTCAATTTCAGCTGCAGAGCAAGCAAGCTGGCTTTTCTGAGCTAGCTGATGTAGGTAAAACAGAGCCATGCCTCACGCTGTGAGGAAGAGCTCTTGTGGAACCGTGGGTTCTCACACACAGATTTGGCACTGACCTCCATACAGAATACGTGTTGTGCTGCCGTCGTTGTGCTGCCGTCGTCATGCTGCTGTTCGCTGTGAGGGGCTCTCAGCTTCTGCGTAGCATTTGGGTCTCTGTGCTGTTTCTCTCCTCAAAAAGTGTCTTCTGTGCTTTGCCAGAGCCCGAGTTTGGGGATGAGAAGCTTCCTCTGTCTCTCACCGAGCCTGCCCTCTTGAAGAAGGGAAGGAAAAGCTGTTGTTTTTCTGTCTCCTGCGTGCTTTTGATGGGAGTGATGAAGCTGTGTTTGCCCTGAATGGGAGCCGTGCTGCAATGAAGGATAAACTCCTGCTCTGCCCTTTTACCTTAGTGCAATGAGGTGTTCCCCTCCTTTTGTTTTATGGCTGTTTGAAGGAAGCACTGTGCCTGATGGGCAGACTTCCAGGCTCTGTCAACATCTTTAATTTCAGAATAAGGCTAAAAATAAACATTGTTTTCTGCTACCTCCTCCATCATCGGACCTGGGTACATTGCACCATGTGGGATCTTATTTCAAAGGTGATCGGGGAGCGCTAGATAATGAATAATGATTTGTGATTAAAATAAGCGACTGCGCTGGGCTCATTGTCACTCCCAGCATTTTTAAAGTTGGTTTGATCACTTCTAAATATAATTGAAGCACAGAAGTGATTTACATTCATTTGTGTCAGGGAGAGCTTTTAGCAAGCCTTCAAATACAGCTGGGCTTTCTAATTTGTCATCTTTGCTCGCTTAAAAAGAGAGCCTGAGTTGCGCATTTGCATTTGGCATCCTAGCTGCCCGTGCTTATAAATTTGTGTAGATGGTGGGGCTCATTTTCCACGAGCAGGATGCCCACGGACAGAGAGCACGGGCTGGTCTGTGCAGCTGCCGGAGGGCACTCCTTGTCTGAATGCAGAGGGAGTATTAAACTACTGCTCTTTGTGAAAGAGGCTGAAGAGAGAAGTGTTTTAAAAATGAAAGAAAAAAACAAAGCAGTGATAAACGAAGTATTTTTGCTTGGAGATTTCAACCTGTACGTCTGATACCATTTGCTTTCATGTGGATTTTCAGTTGTGTTGGAGCACAAATCAAATGCCGAAATCTACTGACGTACCAAAGGTTTGGTGAAGGTGTGTCGAGAGAAGAAACTGACTTTGCTACGTGCAAATGTAAATTAATTTCGTTATTATTTTTAACTGGAAGAGGGTATGCTGTGGCTAGATCTCAGGAAGCAATCCCCAGCTGTGAGTGGGGAGACACTGGAACGGGCTGCCCTGAGAGGCTGCGGATCCCCGTCCTTGGAAGCAGGCTGTGAGCAACCTGCTCTGGAGGGAGGTGTCCCTGCCTATAGCAGGGCGTTGGAACTGGATGATCTTAAAGGACCCCAACCTTTCCAGAGCGGCTCCGCGGGGCCGGTCGGTGCCCCAACAGCTCCGAGTGCGGCGCGGGGCTGCGGACCGCCCTTGGAGGGGGTGGGGGGGGGGGGTGTCGGCGGCTGAGGGCTGTTCCCACAGCGCCCCCTGCTGGCCGCGCCGCGCTGCCGCCACCGCTCTGCTTTCCCGCCTTTCCCTGTGTGGGGAATACACGTGCTCTGATAACGTTGTCTACGTTTTGTCTACCAACAAAGCAAAACGAGGAGCTTGTTTCACCAAGGGAATAGAGGAATAGAGCGTTTTTCTTTTGCAATTCCTCTTTTTTTTTTTTTTTTTTTTACTCATGGTTCCTCAATTCTGGAGTTTAGTTTTTAATCGTATTTACAAAATCTGTTTAAAATCTAGTGAATATCTGGAGAAAAATGAGAGTTAAGATGGAAACCCTTATTTTTCTAACCGGAGTAACAACTTTGTGCGAATGTTGAACATAAATAAGCAGTGCTCGTTGTGGAAGAAGAAAACACACCTCGGCACATGCTGAGAACTGTATTGCTGATACCTTAAGAAATCACGGAGCTGCCACTGAGGATGGAAAGCCGCATTCTGTTTTTCAAGCAAACTCTTGTGTTTGTTTTCACAGCGCAGTTTGCTTTTGACCTGACAGCCTAATTACCTTCATTGTTTCTCAGTGAGGATTTCCAGTGCAGAGCTGCCTTAATTAAGGGCAGGTTTGTGTGCTCCTGTGCTGCTTGCACAATGGATGACCATGATGTTTTCTCATTGCAGTTAGTGGTTGTTGGAAAGGTTTGGTGCTGGAGGGAATGCTAACCCTGCTTTAAAAACAAAACAACAGAACTCCTCACCTGCAACTGTGCTTTAGTACGTGAATGGCTGTGTGGGAAACATTGCAGTTCTGTTAGTGTAAGCATACACATACAATTAAACTAATGATGTTTTACTAAAAGAAATCTGCTGCCTGTGTGTTCCCTATGATATAATAGGGAAATAAGATGCAGCTCGCTTTGGCTCAAGCATGCTGCAGATGACAGTGTTTGTTCTTTCTCGCTTTCAGCCTCTAATTTTTTCAGTATTTGGGGAAAAACAAGGATCTTATCAGTGGCTCTCTTCCGAGGATTAAGAGTTGCAGGCATTTGGTTAATCTCAGTTATCTGTTGGCACCTGTGAGGAATCTCATTGTCTCACCCCGATGAGAACCAAGATTGCTCTGCTTGTCCCTGGTTCCCAAACCAGTGTAGCTCTTTTTCAGTAGAAGCTGCAGATCCGACGTGGTTGTGTGGATACCACCCATTTTTTTCCCTGCTTGCCTCTCCTGCATAGCAGGGTTGCAGCCTGGTTCCATTTTGGCTCAGCACTTAATGGTGTGAGATGTCTTTATAGTCACCCAGTGTGCTCAGCCACGGTGGTGGGTTAGGAAAACTAACAGGAGACTTGGAATCCTTCCCTTCAGAGAAATTATGTGTAGGACTCTATCACCAGCCTTTTTCTAAGGAAGGAATAAATCTTGTGCTTATGCAGAAGTTTAATGTATATATATATTCTGTTGCATCTTTACTGTGGACTTCGGCAACTGATCATTTTTTGATAGGACAGTAAGGAAGTGTCTCAGGTTCATTTGTGGTAACAAAAACACCAGGCACGCATGGACTGCCTGTTAAAGAGGGATTTGGGGGCTACCTTAAAAACAAGCTCGGTTTCTCCTCTCACTAGCAACTAATGTTTTGTTCAGGTAGGGGCCCTGTGGTGAGTGTGAAGCAGTGTTATAGCACTATGAGGGTGTTTTGAATAATGTATTCTTGATATGTGCAGTTATAGAGCTTGGCAGGTTGTAGCGCAGTAACGAAAGTGTAATGCAAGGATCCTTTTCTATATGACAGACTTCAAAGAGTCAGTGCCGAGTTTCAGAACTTGACAAAGTCATATATAAGGTATTTTAAGAATGTGATTTCTTACTGCTTCCGAAGCAATGCTAAGTCTGTTGAGTGACAAAGTGGTAAGGCAATCTTGATTCCTGCTGAATACTATTTTAGTATCTGAATATTGATTCTCCTGAATACAGGACTTCAGACTGGATTTGTTTTTCATCAGATAGCTCTTGGTGCATATTGAAAGTTATTGCAGGGTGGCATTGGTGTTGCAGAAGCTAAGAATGTTGAAGGGACCGCACTGAGGTGGCTCCAGTGGTGGGGGTCAGCACCTGCGTGCTGCCGAAGCCTCAGGTTACAGCACTCAACTCCATTTTGCAGGAAGCCTGCCTCACCCAGTGCTCAGACAGATGGCTCGTTCTGCAAAGAGGAGGTGACAAAAGGAAAACAGGATGTTGGCTTTGGGTTTGGGGGGTGAAACGGGATGCGGGATGCAAGAGCAGTACGTTCTGCTCTTGTACTACGTGTGTGAAAGGGGGGCACGCTGAAGGGGATGTTACTGCTGATGGGTTTGAGTGCTTGAATCCTAAGATCTAATGTATACCTACCAGGTTTTTTATATGATAAAAAGCACCTTAAAAGTGAACTTTTAAAACACTGCCGTTATCTTGGCAGTGAGAAGATGGTGGTTTTTCCACAGTGGAATAAACCAAAGCCCAAGGTGTGCTTGGCACAGTGTACCTGTGTGACTGTGGCATCTCTTCCTTCTCCTTTACATCCCACTGCCAATGGTGGCTGACATTCAGTTTTTTCCAATACCACTTGGCATGCTTTTTGTTGTGGGCATCGGGAAGGATAGCTGAAATGTCATGTTTGGATCAAAGGATGAGCAACTCCTCCTCAGCCACACCACATGTGCTTCATTTCTACCTGAGTTAAACTTCAGCTTTGGGAAGCAGTGTTCTGCACTCCCTTTGTAGTGGAACGTATAATTTGTAACATCTCATCTATTCAGAGTTACTCATTTGTACATTGCAGAATGCGATGCAGCAGTTCCTGTCTCTTATTCTTTCATGCTGAGTATAACTTGAAGGAGCTGTTGCTTGTGAGAAGCAAGAGCTGCACCGCAGCTACATTCATAAACTACAAAGCCAGCAGGATTTGTTCTGTTAAGCTGCGTTTAGTGAGGATGCCCTGCTCAGGTTTATTTAAGAGATTCACATCTTATCTGAGCGTCAGGATGTAAATAAAATTGTTATTTATTTTCTCCATCTTATAGAACAGACAGGAGGAGATAAACTGGCAAAAAAAAAAAAAAAGGTCCTCCCCAGTGAGGTTGTTTCCCATATGCACAGAGAGAGGAAGAGAGATGCAGACAAATGTTCAGCATGTGCAGGTTTTGTGGCGCACCATTGGTTCCCTGCTCTGGAGTGGAATCCAGTGAAATTGGACTCCTCTTTAAAAAACAAAGAGTGAGTGCACAACAAAGGATAAGTGATCAAATGATTAGCCAGAGGCTAATAGGAATGTGAGGGAAGAGTGACAGATTGTGTGGTGGGAGGAAATCTGATCTGGAAATTGAAGCTTTCTGCAGCTGAGCTGCCACAGAACCCATTTTTAAATCTTTCTGAAGTGCGTAAATATATCAAAATTCCATCTTGCTTGTGTACAGAGCGTCGTGCAATACAGGAAAGAAGGCTAATGGGTCAATAAATGTAATTATACTTCAGAGGAAGTTTTCTTTTTTCACCCCCGAGGTTTTTTGACCATCTCTCTGCTTAGGGTGAAGCGCACTCCCACCCCCAGCTCAGCGGAGCCGTGGCGTTAATTTTCTTACAAATTCTGGTGATTTAGACATGCACGTGCTCTGAAGATCTTTGTGACTGGGTTCTATGTTCTCCAGTGTGCAGGCAGGAGGATAAAATGGGGCAGCCGATAGGCGCCTTGCCAGGCATAAACAGCAGCTACACGTCAACAGGGAAATACACTGAAATCCTGGAAAAAAACAGAGCTTTTAATGACAAAGAAGTGAATATTTCCTCATTTAGTGACCCAACAACTGGTTTTCATTTAGCCTTGTGGTAGGTAGATGTCCCTTCACGTTAACGCAATTTGCTTTCTTTATGGAGCCCGCATTCCCTGTCTTCAAATTTAAGGTTGGCTGCTGCAGTACAGCAGTGTCAGAGCCCACACATTTTCCAGGGTTCAAAACATCAAATTAAGAGTGCATTTTTTCTCTTTAACTCAGCACATGGAAGTTTGCTGTCTGGCATTTTAAACCAAATATTACTTTACAGCGTCAGTAAAGGGAGCACGGTGTTCTAAGCCACCAGACACAGGACAGTAAGATCTGAGTGCAGCGGAGGAGTTTTCGTCGTGCTGTGTTTAGGACTGAAGGCGTTAGCAGTGCAGTGGTGACATCACTTCTGGCAGATGGCAGTCAGCTCCCAGCAGGCTGTGATGTTTGCTGGAGCTCTTTGTCACGCCTGACATTGTGAGTAATTCTCTCCTGGTTTCTGGGTTGTACAAACGTTTGCTGTTTGTGTGAAAGTGACAGCAGCATCGGGGTAATAGAAATTACTCTGTTAAAAAATGTAAGAACCCTTCTTTGTTTATGCCTTTATTTTCTTAGTGTTTACGCCTTTGATCATTTTATTGAGTAAAGAAGAAAAATGTCACCGTGGAGCAGTGCTTGGATTTACTTGCGTGCATCATCACTTTCTCATAAATACAAATAGACACGCTCCATTTCAAACCATCACTCCCACAGGGGTAACTGACGGTTTCTCTTCGGATTCGTAGTTCTTGTCAATATAGACATGCAGTGTATGGAGAACAGTTCAAGTCCCATTCTCGTGTTTAGATTTGCCAACAGCAATTGAACAATGACAAAAAGAGAGTGTTTAAGAACAGTGTGTTGTATTGATAGAAGCAAATCCCGTGAGTTACTCTCATCCTCACCAGCAGCATCTGATACAGAGCTGGGAAGAAGTGCTGCAGCCCTGGTCAGTGCAGATCCGTGTTGCCAGGTAGAGGGTCAGCCTGCTGCTCAGCATTGTTAGCCCTTGGGATGTTTTCCTTGCTTCAAGGCTCACGTCATAACAGCCTTTGTGGAAGCATCAGCTAGCATCAGCACGGTACTGGGGGATTTGCAGCTATTTTTAAAGGAAGCATGTGAGGAAATCAATGTTGACTCTGGTGCCACAGTGTCTAATCTATAGCTGAGATGTCCCAGTCTGAACCGCTCCGGTTGAGCCACACTGCTTGCTACAGTACTGCTGTTCCTCTGCTAAATCTGCTCTGCTTCTGTTTGCAGCTATGTCATCTTATCTGTTTATTGTGAAGTCTGAACTTCCTGGTGCTGTTGCGGGATTTTTAAGCGGAGATGAGAGCGGGTAAGTAAAAATGCTGCAAGCATGATGAATTTATCTTGGAGAAGAAAGGGGCTCGGGACTGTTGAAGGAGATGGGTACTGACACTGCCCTCTGATCTCACATGCTAAAAAAGTTAGTTATTTGAAGGCGTTCTTGGAATATGAAATGTATTTGGCATCTGTAAACCTTCTGCAGTGTGATTCTTTCCCATCAGACAGCCTTAAAGTCGGGGGCAAAACTCCACCTAAAGAAATCTTCTGTAAAAGTTTGAAAGGGGAAGCAGGAAGGGATGGGAGGGAGGGGAGGAGAAACATTTAAACTGCTGTCATGTTATCATTTAAAATATTTCAAGACCACAGTACAAAATCTGGCAGACATTTACATTTAAATATTTTGTTGTCTTGCTCCAGTAATTGGACTTGTCTTGGGAAAAAGGCCAGCTCGGTTTATAATTCCATAACTTGGCTGCCAGTAACAAAACTATTCTTCACAAGTGAGCTACAAAGCTGTATGTAATGTGTGTCCCTCAGATTCCTATTAGAACTGGCGCAAGGAACCTGTGCCTGTGCTGGGGCAGACAGTGCAGCCTCAGAGCTGAAATCTCTTGTTCAGGTTGTTCGGGTGCTGCTGTCGTTCCTGTGCTGTGTCCTACGCTGTTACTGCAGTTCTTCCAAGTGAATTTTTTCAGATGTTTTGAGCTCAAATTGGATTGAAAATGGTGTAGTTTTCTAAAGGCCGTGTGGTGCTTCTGCTATGCTTTATAAGTTTAAATTGGTATTGAAAAAGATACCTTAGTTCAAGTTCTATTTTTTCTTTGTATTTTTATTCAGTTTTATAACATGTACTTTGAGGAATGGTGTGGTGCTGACCTTACTTTCTGTCTTCCTGCCCTCCTTTTGCCCTCACAATAATGTGTATTTAGTGAGGTCCTTTAATAAATGATAATGTTTTATGTTCGTGTCATTTTTAGTCTGTTAATCTAACTTTTCCAGCTGTGATAGTCATCAGCTTTTCATTTGGACTTTATTACCCTCTCCTTCATACTGCACTTTCAGCTCTCCCGTCCATACAGAGTGCTGCTGAATCTGCTTCTGTATCTGCTCCATTCTGTTCATTTCCATCGTTTGCAAGTAACATTCTACTATTGTTGTTTGGTTTTTTTTTTTCATTTGATGCCAGCTCTATTTATGCAAACGGGCTTTCCCTGACAAAAGACACAGTTTTAAGCAGCTTATGAACACTTCTGATAGGTAGGATCTGAAGTCCCCCATGCATGCACAAAAGCATACATACGTGCGTATGGAGGATTGTTCTGTCTAAAAAAGGCAGTATAAACAGCAGATGTATTAAGCTACTGGTTTGATAACGCATCCATCAGCTTTTGCTCTTCATCACGGTCCTCATGCAGATCTTCAGCTGGTGAGCAAGCAGGCAGGTTACAGTGGCTGAACTGGTTACTATGAGCCATCTGAGCAGCAGTAATTCTCGCTGCACTGTCAGTGCAGCCACCACCTGCACTTTTTCCTTAGCTGGAATTATGCTTTGGGAGCAAAGTTCAGTTTTGCCTTTGGAAAGAGCTGAATTTGTCCATTGGAACAGCAGCCACAGCTCCGGTGGTGTGTTCGTTGTCAGCCAGTCCTGCCTGGTTGCTGAGAGCTCTTCACTCGTCTCAGGTTGACTCCTCTCCTCCTCAGATACTTGAGGTGCAGCAGCCAGTCGGTGCTCCAGCTTGGTGGACACAGCTGGCCTGTGCATGGCTGTGAGTGTATTTTGTATGTATCAACGTGATGGTTCACAGTCTTTTGCTGCAGTACGTTTCTTATCACAGCACTGGAGTATCTTCTGAGTAACGGTGTAAATTGGTGGGAATTTTTCAAGACAAATAGTTACCAGGACCAAGTGGCAACTTATGTGTGCTAAGGGCAGAAATATTGCCTCGTTTGATTAAAATCTTTTAACTGGACTGCTTGTTTCCAGATGTGTCTGCACAACTGCTCTGTTTTAGTTCAGCCCCTGTGGCATCTGATCTGCTGCCATTTGGGTGCAGAATTTATCTTTAACTGTTGTTAGAAGCTGTCAGACGTGTCAGTTAAACTGTCTGTGAGCCATGTTTTATATGCATGTACCAGCCCAGAGCACGCTCATGGGAAAGTCATTTTGCAAATTGGATTATTTTTGTAGCTGAAGGTAAGCAGGTGTGCGTGTGTTTGGGAGGATCAGAGGCAGTGTTCTGTACATCTTTGTGTCTTTGTTAAAAAACAAAAGCGTGCAGTATAAACACTTGTTAATTGCAAGTTGAGATGTTTCTGTCTGTCTGCAGAAGAGGAATTCCACGTAGTTTTGATGGCACAAACAGCTTCAAATGAGGGTTGTGTTAAAAAGTTGTAATTCGTGAGCCCTCTGTTAACATTTAATGACCCTGTCAGGAGGGTATGATTGATGCAATTAAGTTGTCTTGCTTGTGTGTTACATAATTGATATGGACTGAGAGTCAGATCCTAATGTAGAACATATGAATCCCTTGTCCTGCTGCATTCAGGAATGAAATTAAAGCAATTTATAAATGTCTGCTTTCAGTTAAAATGAGGAGGAGGGAAGGAGGAGGAACATCTGCGTGCCAAAGCATTTTCAGCAGAGGCAGGATTTATATTCCACATTTCATAGTTGGAATGTTTTTATCGTACGGGATTATATCTGTGGATTAACTGATTTTAAAGAAAATATAAAAACTTTTATTCTGCCCGTAGAAAATGAGTGAATTTCTACGGCCGAATTCTGGGAGAAAATGGCTGCGTTTCTGACAGCCAGTGGATGGTCCACTGCTTTTTGTTGGTGGCTTGGTTTGTCATTAGAAAATTTTTTAAACAAGGTTATTCTAAAAGTAAACACTTGACACAGTTCTTTTTTCTCCTTCACATCCCCTCACTGCAGTTCTGCTCTCTTGGTTTCCTTCCGCACGGGCGTTTTTTCATTTCCCATACACTAACCACAGTTCCTTGGGCCTGCTGAGCGCGTGAGCTGCAGCGGTGTGTAAGGCGTTGCTCCTTAGGGGTCACTTGGATTTGAAGGTGGGCGGCATGCCCTCGGCCTGGACATCCCCATCCCTTTGTGTCACGTGTAGTTGTTCACGTGAGCGGTGCAGGCGGTGCCGGCGCTTCACGTCTGTGTGTGGTGATCCTGGTTCAACGCAGGTGCTGGCTGCTTTCTGTATGATAACTTGAGGTGCTGCCTGTTTATTATGTGCTAACCATATCCTGGACTAAATAAACGCAGAGGTCAAAGGCCGGGGTGTTTATAGGTAGTAAAGTCGGGGGCTGATGTGCAAGATGTTTATCAGTACAGGATATGGCCAGTGCCAAGTTCGGGGGAGCCACCCTCGAGATGTTTCTGTTTCTTAACAGCTTACACATCTGTGCTTCCCTCTGCTTAAGAGATGAGATTTTGGTACTGAACAGATTTTAACAGCATCAGGACTTTGCGTGCCTCCATGGTGCTGCGTTTTCAAATATGAACATGATAGCAGTTCCCATCTCTTTTCTGCTTTGAATGTGTTGCAACGGATGAAGGATCATTCTGTGCAGTATTAAAGAGAAGAAGGTCTCCCTTTTTGCAGCTTTTTGTTATGTTTCCTCTGGACAGCACACATTACTTCCAATTAACAGAAAGCTGATTGACTTGTACATTTCCTCTAACATTTGAACCCTGTGCCGATAGGAAGAGCAAAACTTGGGTGGAAAGGAAAGGTGCTGCATTTAGAAACATGAGCAGCCAGTAGGTTGGCTTCTGGGCTGCTCCACTCCCTGCTTCACAACCTCCTGGGAAGTGGGAATTAGAGTTGCAGCTGCTTCCACATACACAGCTCAGCGTGACCCGATGGGAGATGCATGGAGCGCTGTGAGGATTGCACCTGGTGGTCCCCAGGAGGTCCCTTCCAACCCCGATGGTTCTGTGGTGCAAACACTTCTGTTGGAGATGGGTGTGGTATGGAATACCCTGGCACTCTCATTGCTGGTTTGAGTAGAGGCAGGGGTTTACGTGCTGAGCTGCTGAGAAGAAGCTGTACACACACCAGAGCCTTGATCCATGCAGATGGAGCACCGCAGCAGTGGTGGTTAATTGTGGGATGGTGCAGTGCTTCTCGCTGCCTGGGAGCTGTGTCTTATGTCAGTACAGACACTGGGAGTACAAACCCATGTAAACTGCATGTGAAACTGACGTTGTTTACTGGCTGTTTTGTCCAAGATTGCAGTTTTAAAGTGGAACGTACGTTTTAGGCCTCCTCAGTTCTGGGTCAGACGCAATTGGCTTTTCCAACAGGTCCTGGTACCTCGATGGCAGGCTGCTGCTGCTCATTACTTCGGTCTGCATTGTGTTTCCTCTCGCGCTTCTTCCTAGAATTGGTGAGTAATTAAAGGAGAGAAGCAAATATTATTCTACTTTAGTAGCAATTACAGTTGAAGACTTTAAAACCTTAATGGCTTATTTATTTATTTTAACTGGCAGGGGGCTGGCCATTGTGGGGGCTGCTGAAGTTGTACTGTGCTCTGCCTTCCAGCCCTGCCTAGTTAACCTATTACTTGGGTTGCAGTAGTATTTTGTCTGCAATACTAAAATAAAATCTTTACAGCAGAACATTAAAGAGCTGCATTTACTTACAGCATGCCATTAGTGGTAAGCCAGTTCTAATTCTGCCCTACAAAACTGCATAAATGATCTGTGACAGGCAGTTGGAATGTTGTTATTCTGAGTCCTAAGCCCCAGATACCAAGCACTGTAATAGAAAACATGCCTAAAATGTAAAGCTTTAGCTGTACATTAGGATCACTTTCCTTATAAATTCTCTTTTATTTTTACTGTTATTTTACAGGCTTTCTTGGCTACACGAGTAGTTTATCATTTTTCTTTATGGTGTACTTTGCGCTTGTGGTAAGTTAAAAATCAGAGCACAGCTTATCTCTTTCATTTTCTTATTGTTTACATGTTTTCACGAGACTGTTTCGAAATGAATTGTCTTCCTCTCCTCTCTTCCATTGTATGTAGAATTTAGTTTTCTTGGAGTTCAGTATGTGCTCGCTCGGACAGATTCTGTTTGTTTTGCTGAGGCATGGAAATGCGTATGAACTTTCAAACATGTGAAAAGATTTAAAATAATTATATTTTGGACTGGCAAATGCAGCAGTATTTTTGTTTTGCTGACAGTGCACTGAAGGGAGCTGGCACATACACTTCTGTTTCCCTACTAGTAACAGAATGGAATTTTGTTTGCTTAGCTTCTAACTATTACTGCAACTAGTGCGGAGGAGAATTTAATATACTCCAAATAAATTAGATTTACATGTACGATGGAGTGACTGGGTTCAAAAAAAGGCAAGGAAAAGTAGAACTTCATTAAGACAGTTTACAAGATTCATTAATACGTCAATGACCTTACTCTTCTTTCCTGCTGAAAGGAGAGGTTCTTTTCTCTGAGCCATATGGGGCTTTTGACCCTGATGTTCACCCTTTCCTGGCCCCTCCTGAGGTAGATGTTTCCAGATATCTAAAGTGAGACCTGCTCGGCAAATCAGGGAGGAAAAATGTACCTTAAAGTTGCACCATTTTTCCTTCTCACAGCAAAAAAGTATGTTAAAGCACATGTGTAGTAAGTAGCACAGCCTAACGACTTGCACCCTGTCATCCAGGTAGAGCAGTGAGAATCTTTTTGGGGAGCCTGGAGGAATGTTCCCCTGCTCCCCTGTCATTCTGGCTTGCATTGACTTGCTTTTAATACCTGCTTTACAAAGGGATAAACAGAGTTGAAGGCAAGTTGAACAAACATGCCATCCGGGAGACCAAGGTAATCCATTAGGAGCTAAACCATGTGATAAAACCAAACTTCAAAGCTGTCAAAACATCACCCTGGGGCATCCCTGGAGAGCTGCAGTGTTTGGAGGACCTTGGGAAGTATTCTTCCAAAGCTTAGCATCGAGGAGCAGCCCCAGCCTTTCAGAGCTAATGGAAATGCATCTGTAATATTTATAAATTGCCTTAACTTTTGACCTCTTCCCTAAAATTTATCTTAAAGGAAAAAAAAGAAAGTGAAATAATGCTGAAATAGATCTCAGGGTGAAGATACTTGAAACAGTTTTACAGCGATTTCAATTCCTGTATTTTGGTGTGAATTTGTGCACGTCTCTGAAGAAAGCTTCTGCAGTGGGGGTGTGCACTGACAGTAATTTGCAGCTCAGAAAAACAAGAGGTGCATGCTGATGTGACTGTGGTGATTTAAGCGTGGGTTTGGTAAGTTTAGGTTTGTTTCTTTGTAACAGAGAGGTATGTGGGAAGTTCCAGATAAAGAGCACACGGGCTGCCTGATTTCTTATGAAATGGTAAAAACTGTGTGCTTACTCTTGGTGGCAAAGGGACGAGGAAGGAGCCACAGCAAATCTGGTGGAGGTCTGGATATTTCAGGAGAATTGGTACTCTTTGCACCATATTTTCTCTGACATCATCAGGCACTGAAACTCGAGGGCGTTAACTGTGGTCGGGTTTCCACATCTAATTGCTTTGAAGCGATGGCATGTGCTGTTGAAATGATGGTTCAGTTTGCACAGTGTTCATTTCTGTATGGCAGATATGTTTTAATTTGTTCCAGAAGGAAGCTGTGTTAGTCACGTGCAAGTCGTACCGTTATATTTCACATACAGAATAATTCTGTGCGTTTTCAAGTGCGCACCATCTGTGATGCCACTTGCCAGCAAGCCACGGCTTTAATACAGCACGTGGAAAAGATAGGTGTGATAGGCAACGTGTGTAATGGTCAGTAGAGGGTCTGGAGGCTGCTCTGCTGTGGGGCCTTGGTAGGTCACACACCTCCTGCTGTGCTTCCCTGCCTTTTCCTGTAGAGTTAATGCACTGCTTGTAGTCCTCGCTTGGAAAGAATGACAACACCAAGGTGAACTGATGAGGGAGAAAGAATGTGTATGTGTTCAGCTGTTAACTGAAAGCCAGATTCTGTGAGGTCCTGAGCACTTTCTCTTGTTTCTCGTTGTCAAGTACTTCCCCGATGTGAATCCTAAATGAAGAGGAATGAAATGTGATCGTTGCACTTTTTTATTGCCTCTTCTCGCTGAATTGAATATTGGTGAAGAGTAAAACCAGATTTTTTGGTGGGAACAGCCCTTTGGTAGCTTGTTCAACAAAGGTGTTAATGATTCCTGGTGGTGTTTTTCTAAGTCTCTTGTTTACGTTCCCAGAACAAAATGTGATGCAAATTGGGAACCTGCCATGTGCAGTGAATGATGCCTGTCTTTGCTGAGAGCTGTCAGGACTGCTGGAATAAAGGGTTTCCTGTTCTCCATCCACACGATATGAAAAAGCAGCATCTATTAGAGCCTTCTGAGAACTCTGACTTGATCTGTAGCAGTGTTCGTGCTGTAGGTTTCATAATACCCCGTGTCCGTCAGAATCTGCCTTGAGGTTCTGCATCCAAATGTTTGCTGTGCTCAAAAAACTGTTTGTATGGAACAGGCTGCACAAACAGTCTCTTCCTGTCAGTGGCTTCATTAGAGATGTGAAGTGTTCTGCACTCAGGAATCCAAACAGGTTTGAGTAATTAAGAGGATTGGCAAATGAAATTCTTTATTTAAAGTGCATTTAGTGCATTTTCTGTTCTCTCTTTTTATTTCCATTTCAATTTGTTCATAATCTGTATTCCTTTCCTTTTAGAGGAATCTTGTCCAGTTTTTGTAGTTGTCTTTTCTTTCCTCCCCCTCTGCAGTGTTTGTACACAGTGTTGCCCTTCAGCAGAAAGCCCTGTGTGCGCCCATTGCCAGGCACAGCTCACATCCCCAAAGCTCGCCTTGTAGCTTGTGCACCTTCTCACTGCCTAGGAAGCCTGTTCAGACCTCAGCCAGAGCTCCCACAAATCCTTTTGCTTTGGAGCCTTCAGAGTCTCTCCTTTATTTCCCCTCTCTGGGTACCTTGTAAGCACACAGAGATCTCTTTGAATGACGATTTGCCTTCTCATAGGATCATTCAGGTTGGATAAGACCTCCAAGATCCCCCAGCGCAGCCCCAGCCCGCCCCCACCGTGCCCACTGCCCAGTCCCTCAGTGCCACAGTCCTTGAATACCTCCAGGGATGATGACTGCACCACCTCCCTGCGCAGCTGTGCCACTGCGTCACCACTCACTCCTTCTGAGAGGAGTTTTTTTCCTAGTATCCAACCTAATATCTCAGCCTCATAAACGTATTCAGCTGGCCGCCAGGCTGGGGCTTGGCAGGGAGCAGCCATGTGCTGCTTAGTGTAAGGGGATGGCTGGAGGATTCCCATTTCCGTGGGTGATCCTTTCTTGTAAGGTCTGTGGAGTGCTGTTGAGCAGGCTGCTTCTCAGTGCCATACCTGGAGTTGCTGAATTGTTTGAATCTGTGCAGTTTAAGACGTGTTATTACCGCAGCAGATGCAGCATGGTGGGTACCTGCTGTTTCCTTGCCACACTCAGGCAGAATTCGCTTGCTTCTCTTGGCCTTTGTGACACAAAGGATTGAATCTTTTTCTCTGGGAAACACCACGTGGCTGCGAGCAAAAAGTGGACTCCTTGAGCCAGAAGAAGTGCTCTCTCCCGTGTTGTTCTTCTCATGAATCCAAGTCTTTAATTAAGTTTTTAATTATTTGCTCTAGGCTTCAAGAGAATTATAACCTCTAAAGCCAAGCATATACAATAGGAAATTAATTAGGGTGAGAAGAGCAATGCCACTGTCATTTTAAACTAGTCTCCTGAAAGAGGAGGTAACATTTCTTACTTTAATTTCCCTTTGATTTTCTGCCCTGTTACTTGGCAGTCCCTAAAGCAGCAGGGTGTAGCTAAAGCCCCAATGACATTCCGGGACAATAATTGCATTTATTGTTTTTCCTTTGCTTTCTAGTCCACACCATATGTTTCTGCCTTTTAAGATTAGCCCTAGGCTCTGCTCTATATCTGTTAAGGGCTTGTCTGCTTAGGGAAAGAGCCTGGGACAGCTAACACAGCAGCTATTCTGTATGGGAGGCAGTTAGCACAGAGCACAGAGAGAGTGAGCGTGGAGCACCGGTTGCATTTCAGTTAATGTCATAGCTCATTTCAGTACAGCACCTCCAGACAGGCGAGCCATAAGGCTGCCAGCTGTGCTTAGCCAGCAGCTGTGTGGAATGGCACTGACAGGCTTTGCTGTCAGGCTCCCTTTTCTGTAGTCTATCTGCCTACTGGTCAAATCAGTTAATATACTGTGGGTTTAGCTTCCTGCTTTGTGTACCAACTGTCTGATACTTTAGTTGTGTGTCTCTAAATGTAATTTGGTTTTTAGCATATCATCCATGCTGTCTTTGCAGATTATGATAAAGAAGTGGTCCATCCCTTGCCCTCTACCTCTGAGCAGTGCAATAGAGACTTTGCAGGTAAAGTGCAAGCTGTGCGGAAGTTCTTCTAAAATTTTATTAATAACTGTAATGCTTTTTTTACATTAACACTTTCAGAATTACTTGTTATTTTAATTCCTTCTTTTCATAGCTATCATGATTTTATTATCAAGAAACCCAAACCTGTCATGCCTGTGGCTTGGGCTCATTCTTTCCTTATGTCTTATGTTGTTTTGTTTTTTTTTTTTCATATATGTCTCACAGGTTTCAAATTCTACTGCGGACTGTAAAGCAAAGCTCTTTCATCTTTCAAAAGAGGTAATCTCTATTAACAATAAGCTAACTAAAGGCGGGAGGTGTTAAAAAATTGGGGTTTAAACTCTATCCAGGGTAAGCTAAACATCTGTAAAACTAGTTACAGGCTGTGGAAATATTTCCTATACGTACTGCCAAGTGTTGCTCTTTTATATGAAGGCTGGGTGTCCAGGTTAGCATTTTATGAAAGCGTTTTGCAAATGTGACTGATCTGTTGAAATATAACAGATGCAGCGGTGCTCAGCCTCAGGGTGCAGAGAGATAGAGGCACTGTAATGTGCCCTCAGGTGGAATGCAGCACTGCTTGACTGTATGCACGCTTCTAGAGCCTTGAAGAACAGGTTTCCTGAAACTGCCTGAATATAAATTTTGATTTTTATTACCTGGAGCTAATTCTTCAGGCCTAATGCAGTCTCGTGTGTTTCACTGGATGCCAGCACTGGTATTTGTTATTTGATGTGGCTTTTGAGTAATGTCATCACCCAACAAGGCTTGCAGGAGAGGAGCTATCATGTAGGGCTCTGGTTTCTGTGGGGTGAAGAGAAGGGGAAAAAAGGAGGAGTAAGTTTGGGATAGGTCTGTAGCATATTGGCATTGACGATGGTTGGTAACGTTTGTCTGGAAGAACAAAATCCACCCTTCCACCCAAAGAAACAAAAAAAAACCCAAACCCCATCAGACAAATGTTAAATACGGATCAAAGAAGAAATTTTGCTTTGACCAGAACCAAGCACCGTGAGGATCCAGCTTATTGTCTGGCCTTTGTGCTTTGTACAGTCTTGGAACTCATCTATGCTGCATTTTGCTTTTTGAAATGTTATGAATTGAGTGTGGCATATTTTTACCAGCATGGCCCTTGTTGTAGCTCAGCTTATTCCACTTGTCAGTTGAAGCAGGCTATAGCACAATTCATCTCTAATACAGGTTACTGAAATGATATACCAGTAATTGTGTTTGATACAACCCTAGTTACACAACTGCTTTAATAGATGATAAATTGTGTTGTGTTTTCTGGAAGCTGTATCCAAGTGTTTATGAAGAAGTAATGAGAAAGCAGGCAAGTCAGGGTAAGGGAGTCAATAATTTGACAGGGAGCTAAGAAAACTTAGAGAATTTCACAGATGATACACCAACCCTGGGGAAAACTGTACCCTTTTTACTTAACTACTTGGCTCCTCAGTTGTTACCTTATTGACATGCTGTCCAGTGACCTCTCCTGAAATGGTGAGCTATGAACACCAGAGGAGATGCTGGTCCAAGAGGTCCAGTTGCACAGAATGATTTCAAGGGCACCACTCTGTGTTACGTTGAATGATTTCCACTGTCTTTCATGGCTTGCACTGAATCCTGAATTCATTCAGATAATTTTCCACCCATCTGTAATAAAAACAACTTCAGAGGTGTTTATCTTCTGTTTCAGAGCGCTTATGCAATACCAACCATGGCCTTCTCTTTTCTCTGCCATACCTCAGTCTTACCGATTTACTGTGAGCTCCAAAGGTAATGTATGAGAACACATGCAGTATTCAGATGTAGTGGGAGTGTTCAGTTCTGTTTTCCTAAATTAATCCTGAATACTATGTTTTCAAGTTAACATCATCAAACACTGCAGGCTCAATAGTCTTTTTTGGAAATGTACAGCTCTAGTCTGTACTGGCCCCTCTTCTTCAGCAGGAGAGAAAAGCAGCCCGTGTGGTTCTGTCACCAGCTGTCCTGGCCATCTGGTGAAAAAAGGTCATTTACTGAGGTGCTTAGTAGTTCATGGTTTTTTTCTTCTTCTGTAACTGTATTTCACCAGATCCAGCGGTTTTTGGCCCAGATCCTGTATAAATTGCTATTTTTATTTTATTAAAAATCAAATAAATGAACAAATAAATCCCACTGTCAGGCATGGCAGAATTCCTTTCCAGTTGGGGACAGCGCTAGTTGTCTGCGTGACAAGTGAATCTTAACTACAGGATAAAAAGTACTTTAAAAAGAGCCATTTTAGTGAGAGCAGAATCTTCAGCAAATACCCCATGGCCCTAAGAGCCCCTACAAGAGGGAATGGCCACAAATTGCGCCGGGGAAGATTTAGATTAGATTTGAGGAAAAATTTTTTTCTCTGAGAGAGTGGTCAGGCACTGGAATGGCCTGCCTAGGGAGGTGGTTGAGGCACCGTCCCTAGCGCTGTTCAAGAAGCGTTTAGATGAGGGGCTGAGGGATTTGATTTAGTAGCTTGGTGGGTAGGGATGGTGGTGTGAGGCTGGTTGGACTAGATGATCTTGTAGGTCCTTTCCAACCTTATGAATCTATGAATCTATGAATCTAAAGTACAAGGTTGCTTCCTCATAAAAGGTAAGCTGCTGTGTTTATAATAATGGAGCTTGTGTTTTGTTGAATGGTCCACAGTATAGATTAAACAACGCTTTATTTTTTTCTTTACATTTTAGTCCATCCAAAAGTAGAATGCAGAATGTAACTGTCACAGGAATTGGCCTGAGTTTCATAATTTACTTTATGTCTGCTTTGTTTGGGTATCTGACGTTTTATGGTGAGTATATTTTTCAAGTATTCTGTAGAATGCAGCCTAATAGTAAATGATACATGCACTGCCTGGACTGCTTGAGCTTTGTTTATACCTTGATACACTTGGATCATAAATTTTGGTCCCATGAAGAATCTTGCTAAGTTTTACAGTCCCATTGAATTCTCAACATGTAACGTAGGTAAACTTTGCAGGGTTTATGCCCTGAACACTGTACAGAGAAGGTACAGATGAGATCTGTGACAAACTAGCTCTAATGTTAGGGAGACAGGGAGGTTTGGAGGCATGCTTTCCTTGTCTGATACAGCTTGGGAACAAAGCATGCATTGCTTCCCTGTTTTGTTTTTGGGTTTTTACAAATGTATCTGAACTGGCACTAGCTATTTCACTAGAAATATGCTGGAAATTTTGTTCCTTTCCTAAAACAGGGCTTTATTTTTAAGGATCACACAAAATGAATTCTTTATTATGCTTTCCTTTAATGTGCAAGGTAAAGACAGAAAATAATCAGCTGGCAACAAGAAAGTTAGGAGGTCTGGAGCAGATGAAGGATCCATCTGTTTTGTGTCTTGACTTCAGCAGAGGGCAGTGACAAGTGCCTAGGAGAGAAATGGAAGATGTAGAGCTCTAAGCTTTGAGTTGGACTTTCTAGCACGTGCTTCCTGTCTTCAATGAATTGCCCTGTGTGCATTTCCCAAGTCAGAGGTGGTGTCTGTTTGGTGTGCAAACCAAATCAAGAAAAGCACATTTGTTTGAGATGTTGTCAACACAGTACTTGAAGAATATGCCTTTTTATTTACCAAACAGAAGAGTGGGATATGAAACTTCCCCGACCAGTTCCCTTTTTCAGTCCCTTTTTCTCTAGAGCTGACAGCAATTGAATTTGGTACCAGTGTTACAGCTGTGTTTGGACTCCTTGATACTTTTGGGTGCAATTTATAGTTACTTTTAGTTGAGTTTAAATGTCATTGCCTGGTGGTACTGCATTTTGCCAGCACTCAGATCTCACAGCTCTTATCTACGTAGTGGCTTTTGTGATTATTTTTAGGTACATCATAATTTTGACAGTGTTTTCAGAACTGTCATACAACGTCGCAGCGGTGTCGTTTCCAGGGAATGTCATTTCTCTCTGTGTGCTGCATTACATTTCTGATGTAGCATGTTTTGTTTATGGAGCACACATTTTCAAATTGAATTGCTTCTGCTTAGTGATCCGAGCATTTTCTATACTGGCATTCTACAAACCAGAGAATCGTAGAGTCCTTAGAGTTGGAAGGGACCTCTGAGGACCGTCTAGTCCAAGTGCCTAGCAGTGAGCAGGGACAGCACAGCTAGATCAGATGGCCCAGGGCCTGATCCTGCTTCACTGTGCAAGTCTCCAGCGACAGGGCGTCAACCACAGTAACAGCTGACCTGTTCCAAACGATGCCACGTAATGCATCACACTCATCTGTAAGGAATCTGCTGGTGTTTTCTGGAAATGCAACCTTTTTGTGTCGTGATCACAAGTTGACCACCTCAAATGAAATGATTAAAAACTCTTAGCGTTTAAGGAAGCAGTAAGAATTTGGCTTTAGCAGCTAAAAATTGCAAATTTGTGAGGAATTTTGTACCTTGCTTCCCAGGCATTACTGAATGTCTGATCATAACTTCTGAAAATGTTCCCTTGACGCAGAATCCTTTGAAAAATTAAGTGGGGAATCTTGAAGCTCCAAGTAGCATATAGGCCACTAGTACTGTTTCCTAACTGTTTCCATGTGTCTTTGTAGGGGGAATGAAACTTGGAGCATCACTGTGAGAGATTCAGCGGTCAGTGTGGGATAACCATATGTTTCCAGGTCACATCTCAGCAAAAATAAGTCGTAGAAACAGACCCAGTTCCCATTGCCTTCACTGCCATCGTTTCTTTGAGGCAGTGCCCTTTGGCTGCAGTCTTTTAGTCTGTTTTGTTGTGAATATTTCTGTTTTTCTGCAAGCTTGATTTCTTTTAGTAATTCTTGGGCTCAAGAGCCGAAGATACCAGAACCAACAGTGAATGTCTGCAAGAGATTACATTTTTCCCTTGCAAGCTTCTGCTCCTTTTTTAACTTCTTGGTTGTCTTGTTTAATTAACTTACTTCTTTAAATAGGGAGAATCTGTTTTCTGTTCCTAAAATACCAGTCCAGGAAAATGTAAAACATTTCATTTTAAATTGAAAACAAAGGAGGAGTTCGTTCTTTGAAATGAGACGTATTTCATCTTTCTGTGGCTCAGAAGTTTTATACTGTTCTCTGTGAATTTGAAACTCGATGCAGCACCAGGACTGGGGTGGAAATTCAGTCCTTTCTGATGTCCAACAGAGCACTCAGTCAGAGGAGCAGGGCCCTTCCAGGACTGACTTGCTGTCAGCGGAGCAGTAGCACTTCTTGCAGTATTGCTGAAGAATTGTGATGGAAAACTGAAGCAGTTCAGATGCATTTTCTTTGTTCGTCAGTGGAACCCCTGCTTAAATGTCAGAGCCTTTCTCAGGGCTCAGTCATTAAACCTACATTTTAATTTGTGAATAGTGCTTTTTGTTATCTGTTTAAAATACTGTAGAAAGTGTTTAAGACTTGTGGATGCTGACATCTGCATGTTTTCTTTTGTTCTCTGGAGACGTTTTCAGGAGTTTTCTGGGTTTTACCTCTGCTGTTTGCTCATCCCTTCAGGCCACTAAAAGTTGTACTGTATTTTAAGCCTAGCTAAGGTGGTAAAATTAGGTAGGAAGCAAGATTACCTTACTGGTGAGTGGATTGAAAGTTTCTGAACCTGTATCTGCAAGCTTGGAACAGCTTTCTTTTGAAGTCTTCTGTATTTCCTCCATCTTCTCTTAGATGGCTTTTAGTTCAGCAGAGGCTTTACAGCATCTTGCCTCTTGAATGCTTTTTTTCTATTTTCTTTAGGTTATAAATCAGTTAGAGCTGGTTTATCAGCAGTGTCCATGTGATGCTTATGTGCAGTCCTTCCACCGTGCATTAGTTACAAGCAGATTGGTCCATATGAATGTTAGCTTCATATGCATTGCTGATTACTTCATGTTAGTTCTCAAATGATTAAGAAAGCAGTTCATTTTTCTGCTTTTCAGACAAAGTGGACTCTGAATTGCTGCAGGGTTACAGCAGGTACCTGCCACACGATACTGTCATCGTGACTGTTAAACTGGCCATCCTGTTCTCCGTGCTTTTGACAGTCCCTCTAATCCACTTCCCAGTAAGTACTCCTCTCTGGCACAAGCAATGGTAACTCTAATGCTTTGCAGGCTGTAATATCTGAGACACATCTAGTCTTGTGTATCTTATTCACTTGTCAAGTGATTGATCAAAGACCACATATTTGCATATGTTCCATGAGAGCTCCAAACTAACAGTGAACCACTAAGCTAATTTGTGCTCTAGAGACAGATCTCAGATTTAGACTAGCCCACAGCATTGTTTTTAATTTAGAGAATTCAGAACTTCTAAAGTTTATTTAGTTTGATTTTTTTTTTCTCTTAAATTGAGTTTTGCTGGCTTCGATTTTCCTTTCTGCATGCACGCACATACACACAAACACACTCATACTTGAAAACTCAATTTGATTGTAAATTGAAAACACATATCGACTTATTTCACCACAAGAATGCTCTTTAGCTTATCAATACCGTGGTAGGTTGGAGAGAATTCATTCAGTTACAAAAAGTAAACCAAAAAACAATAGTCAAAACTATGCCTGGATAGGTACCCTGTTGACTCCATACCAGTTGGCAGCACACTGTTAGCCCCCAAACCTTACCTTTTCACAGCAGGAGTTATTCTTAGGACTGGTGGCCATGTGATGAATACTGCTTCAGTACTGCAGGTAACCCCATGCTACGGAGAGAGAAAAAAAAATGTAATTTAACATTACTAAATTATTTTGCATTTCGAGTCAAAACGTTCTTTTGCATCTGGTATGATAAAATTCTTTATACTTATTCGTGAAATTGAAATAAGATTTAAAAAAAAAAAGTATGTGTTTATGTACCCATGCAATGCTTCTTCTAATTCTGTGTAGGCAAGGAAAGCTGTGCTGATGGTGTTTTTCTCTCACCTTCCTGTGTCTTGGATCTGCCACATCCTTGTCACTTTAGTGCTGAATGCAATCATTGTTTTGTTTGCAATGTACGTGCCAGACATTAAAAACGTATTTGGAGTCATTGGTAAGTTGCTGTGGCTTTTTGTTATTATCTTTTGCTTTGAGGAATTCAGAATTACGCTGAGCCAGTGTGTTTCAATCTTGCTCTCAGTAAAATCTTACTTTCTGGTTCCTGTAGGTTCAACCACATCGACGTGTTTGCTTTTTGTGTATCCTGGGCTGTTTTATCTTAAACTTAGCAGGGAGGACTTTCTGTCACCGCAGAAACTCGGGGTATGCTTTTTCTGTGCATGTGCTAATTGCATTTAAAGAGGCTCATTTTAGATATGTTTTAATGTGCTGCAGAGAATGTAATCTAGTGGGCAGAGTTCCAGTTTTCAGTGCAGTTCACAAAATCTGTGAGCATTTTCTTTTACTGTTCACATTGGCTCTGCTGTGTCTGAAGCTCTTTTTTACGAGATCTGTCCGGCCAGCAGTGTGTCTGTGTTCTGACTGCTGATCTGAGTACATGCTTTTCTCTATGGTTTTCAGATGTCAATTTTTAATCCAGTTTCTCCGTGGTTTTTACGCATTACTCTGATGTTGTTTGGGCAGCTGGGACAAAGCCAAGCTGTGTTTAAGTGAAACAGTGTTTATGCTTGTTTTCTATTTAAGCCTTCTCAAAAACATGTTGGTTTTTTTTTTCCTTTATGGTTTCTCTTTTGGCACAGTAGGTTGAGTTCTAATTGGAATTTGTGCAGCAGCCTGCTGTTTGCACTGTGACTGTGCTTGTCTTCTTTTTAACTGCTGCTCAGCCCAACTTCATGGCAGTGTCTAGAACCATGGCTTCACTCAGGTTGGAAAGGACCTCTGAGATCCCCCAGCCCGCCCCACCTCACCGTGCCCACTGCCCACGTCCCTCAGTGCCACATCTCCACAGCTCTGGAGCACCACCACAGTGACCCCACCACTCCCTGTGCAGCTCTGCCACTGCAGCACCACTCCTCCTGAGAAGGAATTTTGCCTAATACCCAACCTGAACCTCCCCTGGTGCAACTTAAGGGCATTGCCTCATGTCCTAAAAACAGCGGCCAAGTGCTTATGCCGTGACCATCTGCCATTGCTGTGAAGTGGTGATGCTCTTTCGACCATTTTAAGTCTTGATTAGTTCCAGTAAAGTTTGGGCCTTGTTGGAAATTAGCAGTCTACTGTATCTTGGGCTGTGGTTTCCTGGTTTTAACCTCACTGTTAGAAATGTAAGCAATCCATTATAACTTGAATTGTGTTTGAAGCAAAATACAAATTCAGTTTCCTCATTCATTCGGAGTTGTGTTTATTCAAGCAGATCTGAACAGTTCTCAGGTGAACAGTGCAAGTGAATGGAACCGTTCTGAGAGTGCCCAGTGAAACTCTCCTTAGTTTCATTCATTCTAAGCAGACGCCTTGTGTTTGAAGACTAATAATTTGCAGCATGAAAGATGATTTTAAAACCCACCGTTTAAGCCTGTTCTTACAGATTAATTTATCTTCAGTAATACAGTTTTTTTTCCTTCTTTCTTTACAGGCATGTGCGTTGGTTATTTTTGGCCTTTGTGTTGGTCTGCTCAGTTTAATTCTAATAATCCTCAATTGGATTAATCAGTAACAACATATGGTTGCTGTCCAAAGTGGGCTTCAGGAGGATGGCGAGACCCAGAGATACAGGCAGCCTACAGAAAGCACTGACAAGAACCATCTTCACAACAAATAATGCTTTTTCAGTTCATTGGTGATGTTCCTTCATTACTCTTGAGTCTAAAATACTAATTTTTAACAGTGTTCTTGTGGCAGGTAAAACGATGTCTTGATAATTCCTGCTATGTAAAGATGGCTTAGTGCAAGTGGTGAACAGAAGTGGAACCTTGAAACTTTTATTTTAAAGAGGATGAGATGGAATTCATATCGTCTGTGATGTGCATGTCACATGTTGCCCTAATAGTAAAAGACCACCTTTGCTTCTGTAATTTCAAAAAATTCAGCCAATTGGTATCAGGAAGTTACTGATTCCTAACATTTACCCTGATTTATCCTAGTGTGGATTCAGAGGCCAGCCACCTTAGCCCAGTTTAATGGGCACATCATGATAACTGTATTCCTACATAGTTTTATACCTCCTATGTACTTGAATCATATTGAAGTAATTTTTAAATTAGAAGCTTTTTCCCATCTGGCATAATAAGTTCTCACAGCATTAATGATTCCCCTTTGTAGTCAAAAATAGACCACTTTCAGTTAATGTCTGCTTTTGAGTATTATTCACATTACCTCAGAGTTCCTGCCTGTGGAAGACTTTTCTTTTTCTCTCTCACTGCCATTTCTACCAGTGTTTCCTATTTGAAACAGAACATGTCTGTGTTTTATGTATTGCTGTGTGTTTGGACTTGAAAGGTGACATTCTGCTGTCTTGAGGGCAGAGGAAATTTTATGTTTATGGAATCTTAATTTTACCCCAGATCTCTGAACGTTCACACACCCTTCTCTAATTGTAATTTTTTTTTCTGTCTAAATGAATCGTGAATGCAGTTTTCAACACCAGCTGGGCTTTGTTACCTGTGGTATGGGGTGCCCACCACAAAAGTTCCTCCTATCAGCCACTGCTTTCATTCTCCTAATGTCATGGTAAGCTGCCTTACATTTGGTACTATCAGATGGAATCTGATGTTTTTAGAATAGCCTCATCTCTGTAGAGACTTTATGCCCTCAAGAAGTTAAGCCTCAGCAGAAATTGTGTCAAGTGAAGAAATCAGACCTCAGACTCACACGGCAAGATTGAGAGAGTGGGAAAGTTCTTCATTATTTCCAGATGCAGTATTTCTCTTAATTTAGCTTAGCACTTTTACATCTGAGAATTGGAATAAGATACAAGTGAAATAGTAAATTGTCTGTGTAATATGAAAGAAGTTAGTGTACGAGATTAGGGAATGTTTCTGTCCATAAGGCACACAGTAAATTAGTTGACTCTAGCTAGAAAATGCTGTTGAAACAATTCTGTTAACATGTTGACATGTGTTTTCTCATTTGAGATAGGGAGGATGCCCTGGAAACTGACATTTGTAACGTCTTAGCATCAGGTCTGACTTTTAAGCTCCTGTGCAAAACTGAGGCCAGAAACTAAAAGTGAGAAGTACAGCAGAATCATAGCTGTGCTGTTCCCAAAAGCACTTCTGCATAAGCAGTCATGTTTTCCAGTGGTGCAGGAGAGGCAGCATTCATTCAGCCTTGTAACTGTTGACTTTTTTTATTGTTAGCGTTGTCAGATGGACGGTAACTCAGCTCCTCACTGCTGGTGGCTGTAGAGCAACCTGAAAATTGCTTTGATTTCAGCTTGGAAGGACTTCACTTGTAAGCTGACTGCCTTGAGAAAGCGTGTCTGCCTGTGGCAGCAGCCTGCAGGGAGCACTGGGCGACGGCGCTCTCCAGAGAAGGATGTGCCAAATTCAACATAACCCAGAGAGAATGTGCTTGATCCTTCCCTGCGTAATAGGGAGGGACAGAAAATAGAGGAGTTGGAACCACCATCTCTGTTCCTGAGCTGGCGAGCTGTGCCTTCTCTGACTTCAGTGCCAGCAGATCACTCAACTCGTGGGATCTGTGAGATGTTTTTCACTTTTGATGGGTGGCCTGCAGGCACCCAGGTGGTGCTGGTGTGCAGTTGGCACTGCTTCAGGAAACCTTTTGATGAGGAATATTCTTCTGCTTGGGAGTTTAACGCAGAAATAGGCTTGAGTGGTGAGGCATAGGAACTATTTCAGTTTTGTTGGGATCCCCATTCTTTGAGAGTCATTATACTATTTCTGAAAAAGATGACAGTTGTTTTTATCGCAAAGCTTCGTGTAGGGGTTTCATGGCAGCAGGTGAGGTCAGCACCAGAAGCAGTGCGTCCGCTCCTGGGTGAAAGCTCTCAGCGACTTCCTGTGGTACTGGCGTGGTGGTGGCTCCTGCTCAGTATGTTTCACTGGCAGAAAACCTGGAGAGGTGATGGGTTACCAGCAAAAACTGAACAGAGAGAGTTCACATGGGGACAGGAAAGGGAGGGAGAATGGAGCTGGGCTGCCTTTTTGAGCAGCAGCAGCCATTAGAGCAGTGTTTTTTCTCACAGACCTCGCTCTCCATCTGCTGAAGCAAACTGTGTGCACTCTGAATGCCTCTGACTTGAGAACTCTGTGGCCTCCTGTGATCAAGGACTCAGACAGTTTCTCAGCATTGTGTGAGCATCAGGAATTGGGGCTGTCCGTCTTGCCTTTGTTCTCGAAGTTCACCCTTCCCCTTCAGTTCATGATAACCAGGTGTGGCCCCTCCTGCCTGTGGCTGCCCTCTGATAGCCGTGTGCTCTCAGGCTTTGTTAGCTGTAGGGATTCTGCCAGGCAGAGCATCTCTGGCAGCAGTGCAGAAAGCTGAGTGTCTGTTTTATGTGAAGTGTACCTTGAGAAATCAGTGATAGCTGCAGGTCAGGAAATGATTTTCTAACTGAACCAAAGCTTAGGAAAACAGGAGACCTTACAGTCACGTTGGTGACTGCAACTGCATTTTGTAAGACGCTGGAAATTAGGAGGAGTATTTCTTTGAATTGTGATGTTTTATGGAAACCGTTTCTCATATATCATAGTCTTGTAGCTTACTATTGAATGGTAGTTGTGAGACATCATTGCAGGCACTTTATTTTAAACTCTGAACAGCAGGACTTAATAAGGAAGATTTACATCATCTGTGAAGGTGCAGAAAGTTGGCAAGGTTGTGCTGAGCGTGTGCTCTTCGTTTCTCCCACAGAAAAAAGCTGAGCCTGCCCTGCGCTGCAGTCCTCCGCGCGTGCACAGCTGGGTTTGTGTGCATCATGTCAAAAGATTCAGCCCCCAGAAAATGCTTGAAGTAAGGTGTTGGTTTTACAGCTGATTCCTGTAACGCTATGGAAATCACTGCATTATTGTTTTTAATCCCGGGGTACGTGAGCTGGGCTGTTAACTGACTGCCCTGGTAGGTAGCCCTGGGATGATGAATACCAGTGTGTGAAGTTAATGTTCCGTGAGGATGAAGGGAAGCAATTCACACCTCTGCTGGAGCTCTGTTATTACATTTTGGCTGCGCTGCAGAAGGGATGGAGGCACACTGGTTTGCAGAACACTGCTATCTTCCATTTGCAAAAGAGTTAGAAGTGCTGCTGCTTCTAAGAGTAGAACTTAAAACTCCTCACTTACAACATGAGGAGAGGGGCACAGGAG
Organism: Oreortyx pictus; assembly: GCA_036925125.1. Lineage (NCBI taxonomy): Eukaryota > Metazoa > Chordata > Aves > Galliformes > Odontophoridae > Oreortyx > Oreortyx pictus. Next base: position 58,489,534 of record JAUPFR010000006.1, read on the forward strand.
AGAACTGCTGCTGAATTTGGGAAAAGGTACATGCGTTTTCCACAACTCAGAAACAGTAAGGACACTATTTTTGGTCTCAGTCTTCCCCAGGCTGCTCGTGCCTTGTGGCCGTGTAAGGGTTTCCCTACAGCTGTACACGAGCATGAATTCTGTTGTGCTCCAGTCTCACACTGTCTGCTGACTCACGTGCTTCTAAATATATTTTTCTTTAAACTTGTGCATAGATAACTTTGGTTATATTTCCAGGTTGATAAATTTCAGTGGTTCTGCTTTATTACATGTAGTTACCGTTCTCTTTTCTGAAGGATCCCTTGGCATTTCTGGCCTCACTTGGAAAGGTTGCCTTTCCCCAGCTGCACGAGGAGAACAATGTGAGAGATTAAAATGAGTCGGTAGCCTTTGATTTGCTTTCTGCCATCTCCTGTTTCCATTCCGTGTCCCTGTACAGGCTGCTCAGGTTTCAGCTGGGCTGTGGAGGGCTGAGCTGGAGGTGTCTCTTACTAACAGCAGTGCAGAGGGGAGCAGTGCACACAGTGCTGGCAACCTGTCTGTGTGTTGTGCTCGATGCCCATGGTTTATTCCCATGTTTCTGAGCATCTTCATACTGATCTTCACTGCAGTTTGTTTAAAGTCCTCTCGTGTGTCCCTGTGCAGTGTAAACTGAGCCTCTGTGATACCGTCCTCTCCCCTCTGCCCCTCCTTTATGTTCCCCTGAGCATGGATGGAGATGTGACGGTGCAGCAGGATCTGTGCTTGAGCTGCTAGGGCAGATGTTACATCCTGTCCTGCTTCTAAACGGGAGGAGGATGCGGGCTTGTTCTGTCCTGCTGTATTTCTGACTGTGCAGTCACTGTGGTGGATCTGGAGGTCAGTGCTCTAAAAGCTGCAGTCCATGGAGGCTGCGAGGACTCAGAACCGTGTGCCCATGTGAACTCAGTTGGGCAGCAAAAGAGTAGATGATGGACCTGGGTGGGCCTGATCCAAAATGGGTGGTGTTATTTGAAGTAATTTCATGCAATTGGTTTTTAGGGTTATTTGTGAAGAATATGGTCAGTTTTTGATAGTGTCATCATGCACGGTGTGCGTGGCACACAGCACTTGAGGACAGAGCTGTGCCTGCTCTGGGTGCAGGTGACTGTTCCACCTTGAACACAGATGTGTTCTGCCAGCCCCAAGGCTCCTGCAGAGCCAGAGCAAGGCTCTGAATTTGGAATCCTCTCTGGAGTCTTTATTTTGCTGACATTGGTATTCCTAGAAACAGTGGGAGGAGATGGACGTTTTACCAGTTCACACCAGCTGTCCCTACGTGTGGAAATGGACATCAGCCTTACCTCAGTAGTGGGCATCCTAACACGCTCCCCAATTAAAGCTTCAGCTGCAGGTCAGCTCCAGGAGTTAAAACCACTTTGATTGCTGTAGAGCTCCTTTCCTAATCAGATTTAACACTTCACCCAGAATCATTGCTCTACATTGCCTTTGATGTTGAAAGCATTCATTATAATTGTCCTACATTCCGAGGAGCCTTGGGGCACATCTGCTTCCCAGTGACTGCCAGTGTCGGACTATTTCCACTGTTGTGGTGATGTTTTTGGTGTTTGTGTTCCAGAAGTGATCATTCAGCCGTGCTTAATGCGGAATTGAAGTTTTGTTTTTAAAAGAAGTCATCTGTATGTAAAAAAAATACCTCGTGAGCGTCTGATCTGTGTGCCATGCATTTCCTGTTTTGAGTTCTTCCTCCCACAGATTTCTATGGAGCGGCCGTGGCACGTTCCAAGAAAAACAGAAAATAAAGACCAGTGTTTGCATAACTCACTTGCTGCTCATCTTTGCTTCTTCCTGCACATAGTGTGCAAAGCAAAATGAACCCAGCACTGCGCTCTGCCGTCAGTTCCAGCAGTGCAAGGTTGTTGCTGTTACCCCAGCTCGGGCTGTAGCATCTCCGTGGCCAAGGAAAGGTGGATGACTGCTCAAGGAAGCTGCCTGGGAGCCGCAGCATCATGGAAGGGAAGGGCCGTCAGTGCTCCCTGACAGCTGTCCTGGCTGCTGAACTGCGTGCACACCCCCCAGGCCCTTCAGCCTGAGGCCGTGCTGAGCAGGGCAGGTATGTGGACTGACCACTGGACTCTGTACGGACTGCATGGGCTCTGCTACTGTCTTGATTTCAGAGCAGTAGGAATGCAGGCGTGCTCACTGCACAGAAATGAGCATCGGCAAATCTGTATCTACTTTGTACAGTCTGCCCCAACTGGAATTGGTACGCCTGCCCCAAGGCTGCCCTGCAGAATTGGTCCTGCACTGCAGCAGCTGCTCCTGCTGCCAGTGCTGCAGAGCGGGTCCTGTCCGATCTCGGTGTTTCTCCTGCCTCCAGCACTGCCACTCTCGTGCTCATGGTTCACACAGCAGCCCTGGGACTCTAGGCAGCTTGCTGCACCTGGTTTGGATTTAAGGCTTGTTTGCACATGATGTCACACTTATTGTCAGCGCAGCAAAGGTCAAGACAGTTCATTTTGGGAAGGTTTGCGTTGTTGAGCCTTTGCAGTGCAGCCGTTAATGCTTTAATCATCTGAGTTGCATTTCAGTTTTCTGGCATGACGTAATAAAGGCATTAGATTTGTACAGTGTATGGGAGTCTGATTGGCCCGGGATGCAGAACTACTTTTCTGGAGACCAGTGTGGAAATCAGGGCTGCATTCTGTCATGTAGCAGATGAAGGATCTGGCTGGAGGAGAGGGGAGAAATTTCAGGGCCGTGTCCGTTCTGGAGCCTCCTTCCCAGGCAGTTGCACTTGATATTGGGATTTTCGCTTTTGGTGGGCACGACGAGGATGGGTGGGCAGTTGGACTAGATGATCTTAGTGACCTTTGCCAACCTTTGTGGTTCTGTGGTTCTGCACACACGGGTGGTGGAAGGATCTTGGATGTGGTTTGCATGGCTCAGATCCTGCGGGACTGGAGTTGAAGGCCAGGAGAACCTCAGGCCCTGCTGCCCCTGTTCTTCCCTGCTCAGTTTGGCTCCGTCCTTTCAGTTCATGCTTGATCTAGAAGCAGAGCATTAGGTGGCGTTTCCCCAGCTGGTAGGGAATGCTGATGGAAGAGCTCTCTAGAAGCCATTTTTGAAGTGAGGTTGTTAGAAAGGCTCTGAGCTGCAGCACTTCCTTAGTGCCCTCGCTGCTGCCGTGCGCGTGCTGGAGTGTGGGGACTGTGCGCAGAGTGACCACGGAGGGGACGAGGAGCTGTGCAGAGTGCTGGCACACAGTGCTTGTCTCCGCAATGGCAGAGAGATGCTGTAGCGACCCAGCTGCCACACGTCAGTAGATGTCATCCACCTCCCCATTTCCTGATCTGACCGCTCACTTTGTTGGGTTAGAAGCCAAGGAATAACATGCCCAAGGGATGCAGATCCTCAGGCTGGAGATGCATGGAACTCATAGATTATGATTTCTTCCCAGTGCAGTGACGGAGCACTGGAGCTGCACACAGAGGTGGTGGATCTCCTTCTCTGGAGACGTTCAGGACACACCTGGACACTGAGCTGTGCAACCTGGGCTGGGAGCTGCTTTGACAGGGGATTGAACTCTGTGATCTCTGGAGGTCCCTTCCAACCCCTACAGTTCTGTGAGTCTGAGATTTTTTCTCCCCCCCTCCACAAATTTTAATATTCCAGGGGTTGCTATTTCACAGAGTGAAATTCCTTGTCTTTGAAGCCCATCTCTCCAGTTCTAATGGGAACCCCAGGAGTGCGCGGGCTGCCAGGAGCCCACGGAGCAGTGCAGTCCTTCCCTGGAACTGCTGAACACAAGGAGCTCAGCGCAGCTTTCTGCATCCCTTCTCTGCAGAGAAGCTAGAGTGCAAGGAGTAGAGGGAGCCATTTGCTGAACCTGCACATCTATTTTTACCTCCCCGCTCCCTAATGTTTCTAGAAGAAATTTTTTAGAGCACAGCAGGTTAGGAAAAAAATAGTGCTGATGGCATCCGTGCTATCCCCATTGTGCTGCGAGGAAAGACGCCAGCTGCTTGGCTGTCCTGTCACTTGCACAAAGCTGCATTCCAGGTACAGGGGCCATTTGCTCATCACGCTTCGCTTGACGAAGTGACCACTGGGGTTTATATATAGACCTGCCTGCCCTGCCAAGTTGCCTGGAATTCCTGCAAACTCAATGAAAGCTAGAGGGGCGGCTTGAAAAATAGAGCTGCTAATCTGCCGGTGCCTCTGGGACAGCCAGCCGGGATGTCCCAGGGCTGAGGGCCATGGTGTCCCACTGGGGGTGAAGCAGGTGGTGCCCCCACCGCTCCCCACTGTGGCCTGGGGGTGAGAAGGGGCTGGGGGGATATTTATAGCAGGGGTGAGCAGCAGCTCTGGGGCTGCGAGGGGCTTGAGGCGTCGGGGCAGCTCCCCAGGGTGCATTGGGCACAAGTATCTCCATCCCAATTCAAGTATCTGCTTTCATATTCATTAGTGTCACGATATGAGTTAGCAGCAGCTGATCTCCATGTAGAAGCTTTGGGCTCTAAGCTTGGGTCAGCCGACAGAACTGCATCTTCAAAAACGAAAATTCTTTTGTGGTTGTGGAGCTGACGTTGGACATAGCAAAGCAAGGGCACGTTGGGTGCATCGCTGTGGACACCACGCAGGGCGTGGGGCTGACGCAGGGATTGCATGCTTGGCTTTGGTCATGCCACAGTGGCTCTTTCAGCTTCACTTGTGGATGAGCTTTTGAATGATGAGCTAGCCTGGGCAGGGAGTTGTGTGGGCTCTCCAGTCACGTGTATCTTGTTTGCTTTGTTGCTTAGCCTGCCCCGCTGGCAGCTTTTCGTTCCTCCCAAGGGTACTGGTGATGGAGATGTGAAATTGACAGAATGAATGCTTGGTCTCTGCAGTGAAATGTGTTGATCCCTGCATGCATCAGTGGGCCCCTACAGCAGAGACTTCATGCCCACTGAAGTGGGCACACAATTCCTTGAGTTTGGCCATGCTCAGTCTTCGCCCTGGAAGAGGTTGGTTGCCACACTGGAGGCATGCTTTAATTTTCTCCAATCTGCTGCTAGCCCAACCGTTCAGTAAATTCTGACGTTGTTACAAATGTGGGTAAAACACTCCTGTTTTGTTAGGCTTCGTTACTTGGTCACCTTTCTGCAGTGCTTTCAGAGGTCCATGCACTTCTCTTGTTGATCCGAGAGGATCATGTCGAGCAGCAAGATCTTGTGGGTAGGGAGAAAGCTCTGTGTGCACCCCAGGGTTTGAGGAAATGTCACTTAGATCTGTCTGAAGAGTTTAGCCGTTGGTAAAACATAACATCAAAAATGTCAAGCCTGGAAACAAAACATGCCAAACATCCCAGGTAGATGAAACCGTGGGGGATGATGAGAGTTTCTCCTGAAGGAGGTGGCTGTGGTGGGGCTACTGTTCTAACTCCAAGAGCAGCAAGTGCCAGAGAATTGTTCCGGTTGGAAAACACTTCCAAGATCCCCAAGCCCAACCCCAGCCCACCCCCACCGTGCCCAGTGCCCACGTCCCTCAGTGCCACAGCTCCACAGTTCTTCAACACCTCCAGGGATGCTGACCCCACCACTTCTGGGCAGCTGTGCCACTGCGTCACCACTCTTGCAGGTTCTTTCTTAATATCCAACCTGAGCAAAGACAGTAAGATCCAGGTGTCCTCAACATGTCTCCTTAGCTCAAAACTCCCTGGATGTCTGTGTTGGCAACAACTGTGTAGATTATTCTGAGGGATTGATTCCCACTGAAATTCATAATGGTTGTTATTCTAACAGTTAAAATACGTTGAAGTAATGAACTCTCATGAGGTGGCTCCAGCTAAAACCACTGCTGCAGTTTGCCTGTCTGAGCTGATCCATCTGTGAGAAGCTCCTGGGTTTGCGTTGCACTTTTAATAGATGATTGAGTAGAAATCGTGGGCTTTGCTCATAGATGGGCACGCTGTGCTTTGGTGGTGTGGTGAAGTTGGTGCCCTGCAACTGGCGTGTTCAGTGTAATAAAAATATATTGGGTTCCCGAGATGTTGACCAATGGGTTTGGGAAACAGATGATTGATTCCCACAGCTGAGAAACAGGGATTGTAATGTGTTTTGCCAGAGGAGACCAGTTTGACGGATGAGTTCATTTAAGGATTATGCTATAGATAGAGCTGTTGACAGAATAAATTTGTTTTTATTTTTCATCAGTAGGTATAACACAAAGCAGAACTAATTGGAAGTAGTTTCCTTGTGGCATCTGGTTGTGTTTCTTGCTTTAAGTCTTTCACACGCTGTAAAATTACACCAAGGGCTTTTCTTCACTTGATTCGCTTCCCATGTTTTCCATCGCTGCTTTTCTAATGGGTTCCCAGCGTGCAGGACACGCTGAGAAACTGCGAGGAGCTTTCTGCTGATTGCACAAATGTTCTGGTGCTCATCACCCACCTGCCTCAACAGCCACTGCCAGGTGTCCTCACTGCACCGCTGATGGCAGAGCCGAGTCCTGCCTGCCCTTCCAGATATTTTTGATGGCATTTTAAGCTGTGACCTGCACTGAATACCGTTCCTGCCTACGGCCCAAACCTGGGCGGTGGTTATGTTTACTTGGGGAGGTGCTTTGAGGTTGAAGGAAGGTGTTGAGTTAAGATCTGGAAATAGCTTTTCGAGGCGGCCAGAGAGCAAACCCCAGTGTTTGTTGGGGGATTTGGCTGGCTGTGGGCTGCCTGTCGTCCCCTGGCTCCAGCTGGGTGCCTGCAGGGGGGTCCCAGTCCCGCGAGCCCCCGGCTGCTGGTGGCCCTTATGGGGGCTGCTGGACTTGTGCAAGCTGCTGGTGAGGAAATCTGGGGTTTGTGGTTCTGAGTAGCCTGGCAAATGTGATCTGTGGGTTTGGGCTTGGGATTTTTGTGTATTTTTATGTTTTTTTTTTTTTTCAAGTTTTTTCTTTTCCAGTTGTGGTCAAATAAGAGTTTTCCAGAACTGACTCACACAGGGCTGAAGAACAGGAATGCAGCGAGCACCGCAGCGCCTGCCAAACGAGCAGGCTGCTGGTTGTAAGGGAGAAAATATCCCCAGGTTCCTGCTGCCGGGCCCAGTACCTGAGGAGAGGAGCCCATGTGATTTCAGGATAACGTTTCAGGTTAAATTCTAGCCTTCGTTTGGCCCCAGACCTGAACTTTAAGTCCTAGCCAAAACATAATCCAGATCTGAAAGCCGGCGATTGGCCCATCTTCTGCTCATCATGTGTGCAGTCATTCAGCAGAAGCTGAAATGTGTTTTCTCTGCCAAGAGCTGTTGGTTTCCAAACAACTACATCAGCGCAGTGAGTGATGGAGTTTCCATCAACTGCTGTAGGCCAAATTCAGTCATCTGCGTTTGGGCCTTGGCAGGTATAGGAACTTGGAGTTGTCACCAAGTTTTATATAAGACCCTATTTAATTATATTTTTTTGTTCTGTGATTTGGTTCTGTTGAAGCTTGTGGAATGGCAGATGAATGTGAGCTTTTACCTCTTTGCTAGTGAGATTTTCTGTTCCTTAATTGACCTTTACAATAATTTAGTCTAAGCTTGGATCTGGGTTAAATATAGCTGGTTATTTTCACCTCAAGTATGTAATACATGAAAGAACCTAGGTATCCTTTGAATGTGTTTTGACAAGCGCCGTGTCTGTGCGCAGGTATGTATTTATCAACATTTGTGCTGGGTGCATTAAAATGTCACTTCCCAAACCAAGAACTTTCTCTCCTGCAGCAAAATATTTGGGCAGAATGGAGTGTTTGGTTTCCAAAACCCAGGCAGTCTGAAGACACTCCTTGGGAAGAAGCTACCGAGGAGGGGACGCAGGCTGAGCCCTCAGTCGCTGAGGAGCGAATGCAGGGTCTTTATTCACTGTCATATCACGTAAACACAGCTAGATGACACCCAAAGGCTTTTCCCAAGAGCAAGCTCAAAGCAGGCAAGGACAGGGCCTTTCCCACCAGGCCCAGGGCACTGCAGAGCACCTTGCTGGTGAACGTCATGGTGCTTAAGGCATTCAAGGGGCAGGACTGACCAAACTCAACAGGGAGCAGAACAAGCAGCGCCTGTTCCCTCCTTCCAGAAGTGCAGATCCGATGTCTGCCTTCATGTGAGTAAGATCCCGGAAGCTTCCTGCCAAACCAGGGTAAGGAGAACTCATGGAGACCAGTCACCAACCCTCAGCGTTTTGAATGCATTGACGAAAGCAGTGCCGTGAGCTCTGGGGTCAGACTTGGAGCCTAGGTGAGGTCCTCGCTCCAGTGATGCTCACTGCCCTGCAGGTCGCACTGTTGGAGAGTTTATTGGAGCAGGTTCTACATGCAGATACGTACCTTAGTGGTGCTAAAATGGGGGACTAGAGCTTGGCAGGGTGACTGAGATATTATTGCCAGTTCAACAGACTGGGTGCTGTAATAAAACCTGAGATGGGCTGGTGTGACACCAGGCATGGTCATGTTCTTACAGTGTTGTAGTTTGTAGGAATAGTGCCAGATTCCTACAAGTGAGTGAATCCACTGCTGGTGGTTTAGAAGACGTCAAGAAACTACGTGGGCAGCAGCATGTCAGTGCTCAGGGCCTATTTGCATGCTGTGTGAAGGTAAGTATTTGAAACCACTTCTTCCCTTCTTATTTGAAACCCCCCCTCCCTGGGGGATTAAAATAGCAATAACAGTAACACACCAACAGAACACCCCCCACTAAAACCAACAGGCCAATCCATAAAATGAAAAGCTGTCTGAGGGAACCATTCTATGATTCTATGATTCCATGTGAGTGCCACGCAGTGGGTCAACCCTCTGCTGCTGGAAGAGTGACTTGGTTGGTGTGAGCAGTGCAGGGCCTGGGCTGAGCACTTCCTCGCTCTCGCCCCTTCCCATGCCAGCAGCACGGCACTCAGCAGCGAGGGAAAGCAGGTGTATTGTGTGAGCTCTCTGGGAGGGAATGGGATGGAAGGAAAAGCTCAGAGCAACCCATTCTCAGGCAGTAAAACATATCCCCTGGTCATTTCATCTGACAGCCTATGATCAGGGATGCCAAATTCCCTCCCCCTGTAACTGCTGCTGCCACTTTCCTTGGGGTGGAAAGCCCCATTAGCTCAGGCTCACCGGTGCCATTTGCAGCTGTGATGATTTACAGCAGAGAAGACTCATTGCCTGCAACTGTCAAGGCAGGTTCTCCAACTTAATTTGAAATAGTTTTACTCCTGCAGATGATTTACTGCTCTGGAACGAGGCAGTCATTTTATCTCTCTTTTCTTCCCTGTTTGCCCGTGACAGTCTGGATCCCAGCACCAGAGCTGTGATGTCAGGAGGATGAGATGAAAGCCCCCCCAGTTTTTCACGAGCCCTCATGGACAGCTTGTAAGCAGATGACTGCGTAGCCAATTGCTGTGTCCATTTTGCTGGCACCTCCAGCATTTTATGTGGTGTCTGGGCCTCAGCAGGCACCTCACGCCTGCTAATGGCTTTGCTAGTCAGCCGATCAATTGGTTATTTACGGCAGGCGTGCCTCAAATCTGCCAGGTCAAGTTTTCCTACCCTGACGTATTTTGTTCAGAGGAGCGCATAAATCCTAACCTGCCATTTGCAGCTTAAGCCTTCTCAGTGTGAAACCAGCGGGTTAAAGTTTCCAGTGATAGTAGCAAACGCTGTTTTAAAGAGTTGTCCTCCTGACTCTCGGGGACTCGGGCGCTTGGGCTGAGTCATGAATCAGGTGGCCCTGAAGGATTTATGGGCATTAAGCTCTCTTTTTGGTATCGTTTAGCTCTGAAGTTTGAAGTCATAAGTGTGGAAATTGAGACCTCTCTGCTGTTCCAGTATTTTTCTATTTAAGGTGTTCTGAAAAATCGTAGCAACATCTTTATTGTGTGAACTATCTGTTCTCTGAAGGAGTGGTGCTGAAGGCCACTGCTTGCAGAGATTGATCCTGCAGCTCCAAACTTCATGTGCCCATGCATGGGAGGATGAATCATTTGTGTAAAGAGAACTCTGGGTCTCATTATCAAGCCTGTAAGACCTCGGTGCTCCAGGTCTTTGCAGCTGCACGTGTCTGGGTGCTACAGGAATACGATTCGAAGTTACCCAGAAGACTTTACAGTCATGAAGTTTGGAACATGTATTCCAAGGAACAGCTATGGATGGAAGTGGTAAATGGTAAAATAGTGCAAACCTGGCTTCAGCTCTCAACATTTCTACAACTTGGAGGCTTCAAGTGGCCTCGCCCCCAGTGCTTAAAACTAATTAGTTTGGTGATAAAAGATATCTGACTATCAACATTTGAGCTGATGCACAAGTTCCCTGTAGAAAAAAGCAGCAGCAACTCTTTATCTGTGGTTATGCATATTAGTGTGTTATTATTCATCTTCTTCCTCTTTGCAGAGCTCTCAGCAGTATGTGGACCTGCTGAGCGGCAGTGAGCCTGCTGTAGAGGTGAGCACAAACAGGAGGACACGACTCCAGCCCTAGGAGTTAACAGTTCTGGACCCTTTCCCCCAAGAAATTCAGGTCTTGGCTCTGATTCTTCCAGCCCACTCAGGGTGATCTGGGTGACAATGGCACTGTAGTTGTTATGGGATGGACTTCCATGCGCTTATTTAGATCTGTGCTCTGGACATAATGAAGGTCTGAATTCTTCATGGCATTGAGATGGACTTCTGCAGACAAGAGGGATGATCTCCACCCGAGGTGACTCAGTATTGGCGAGGTATTGTGTCATTCCTCTGTTCACAAATGGAGGTCACTTAAACTCGGACAACTTTAAGGCATGGGCATTTGAGAGCACACACTGAAACCAATAAGAGAACATAAACATGAAGTGTTAACCCATGAGCGACCTCTGAAATCGCTGCACGGGGAATGTGGAGCTTGAGAAACCTTTTCGTGGCACTTCTGTATTTGCAGAGAGTGGTGATGCACGGACGCGTGCACACGTTTCTGGCTCTGTAGTGGAAGTCAGGGCAGGCCCCTGGGCAGGTGCTGGCGAATGGGGGCTCCTTGGCTGAGATGCTGTGTTATCAGCTCCACGGCCGTGCGGGGAACAGCACTGTGTGTGGTGGGAAGTTTTGAAAATGATTTTCATCAGCATGATTAAATACTTATTACGTGAGTCAGCCATACGGGCTTCATTAAGCCAGCGAACTCGGAGGAGCCTCCTCGTCTGTTTATGAAAGCCATCTGGAGCCACGGGTCGCTCAGGAGAAATGGGATGGATGTAGCGCGGTGTGACGGGAGCTGAGCTCCCCTCGCAGAAGCTGCACGAACCCAACTCCTCTTCCTGTACATTTCTGGGCAGAGAATCAAGGCCTGAGATGACTTAGGCAGCAGGACTTTAAATGTGCCCTGTCAGGATGTGACACAGGCACCTTTTTCTGGTGGCAGGATATAACACAGCTTTAAAAATGCACGTGAGCTTGTGCACGGGAGGGAAGTGTATCTTGAAAGGAAAAGCTTAATGAACTTTAACCGGCCTTCCAAGATCTTTATTAGTTGCCCCTTTATCAAATTAAATTCACACTGTGCTAGGCAGCTTAAGTGCTGCAAGCTGATGTCCTGTGCTAAGTGCCAAAGTGGGCTTTAATTGGCTGTTTAAAGGAGCAGCGGGGCACCGCTGCGCAGCACACGCACGTGTGCGCTCACAGGGAGCAGGGCAGTGCTGAAGGAGCCTGCTTCACAGCCCCGTGGCATCACAAGGTGCCCGAACTTCGTGTTTCTGAGAATGCTGACCCAGCACTCCCTGAGCTCTGTACCTGGGGCTGTGACCGCTGCCCTGTGGTGCAGAGCCTCGCACATTTGGGGTGGGATGCTCGCTCCAAAACGTCACCCATGGTGATAACCGGAGGTGGCTGCTCCAGGGCAGCTTCCCCAATTGAGGCTGGGCAGCCTGCTGGTGAACCAGTCAGGGCTTGCATCAAGATTTTCTGTATTGGACACAGCTTGGTTTCATAGATCACAAATTAGTCACAGATGTCAGCATGAGTACCCAGAGCAGTAAAGGTCAGGTGAAGATGAGCAGGGCGCTTGTCTGTCAGAAGAATTTTGATCTTAAAAATACACTCCAGGGGCACCAGCAGCGACTGTAGAGCAGAGATGATGGAGCTCTGCTGATAGCATGGGGAGCCCTCCGGGGCGGGCAGGGGCAAATCCCACCAGGATAACCTGGGTGGGACCACGCAAGGCAGCTGCCCGCATGGCGAACTGCTCTGACCCTGCGTAAGAGGAATGGAGATTGAATCACTGTGGTGTTTCTCACTCCTGCAGCGTAATGAGGGTGAGAGTGGTGCTGGAACTTGCTAAATTTGAACAGTTGTTTTCTGTTAACACACGACCTCAAAAAACATGATTTGAGAAGCTTGTTAGGGAGCGAATGTTAACATCTCATCCCAGTGCAATTGAGTCCATCTGGGCTGCAAGCTGCCCGCTCTGTGTGGCTGCATCCTCCCAGCCTGCTCCTCTTCCTCACTCCCCAACACTGTGCCTTAAATCCAGCTGGACTGGGGAAAAGGATCCAGAAATCAGTGCCCTGAGGGCTGAGCCTTCAGCCTGTCTTCCACAGGGCCCTGCGTTAGGGGAGCAATGTCTTTTGAGCATCTCTCTGCTCCCAGGCAGCAGTGCTGGAGCCAGAGAGGCTTTGCAAAGTGTGCCAGCAGCACCGTGGATCACAAAACTCATATATATAATTTTTCCCTTCTTCATTGTGAAAGCAAGAAGTATTTATCTTCTGCCAAGAAGCCTTGAGGCAGATCATTAAGGTTGGAAATGACATCTTAGATCGTCTAGTCCATCCACCAACCTACTGCCAATGTTGCCTGCTTCCTCTCCCTCTCTCTTCTCCTCTCCTTGCTTCCAGTGCCAACCCTGCCCTGCCTGCCTTCCAGCTCCTTCCCTAAGCCCTTCCCTCTCCTACCTTCTTCCTCCCTCCTCTCCCTCTCTGGGGGCTGCCCATCTCCTCTCTGCCCCTCGCAGCTGATGGTTTCTATGTGGCACTGGGCAGCACAGAGGTGCGGAGGCTTCCGGCCCACACACCATCCCACGTTCTGATGTTAAAGATAACAGATACGATGGAAAATCAATGGAGAATATGTAACTTTATCCCATTCATAGCTTCGTATTGCATTACACGGTGGCCTTCGGAAGCGGAAAAGTGATATATGGCTGAACTTGGCAGAAAAAGAGAACAGGGAAACAAGTATCTTCGGTCAGGATCACAAGCTAGGTATGACCAAAACAGACAAAAGGCACGGATATCTTTTTTTGTTTGGTTGGCTTTGGTGAGATTTCTCGAGGTAATTATTTTCCAGTAATTTGTGAGAGAGTAACAAATAAATCAAGGTTTTGTGCATATTGCAGATTTCCCTTGAGCGAGATAAAAGAGAGAGGGAGAGACTGAAAAAGACTGCTTGAGTTTCCAGCCTCAGCCAGATGCCCGACCTGTCAGAAATACTGCTTTTTTGTATTATATCAGCGGAGGAAATTATTGCTGCTGCTATCTGCCCTTTGGTCAGAAGCATATTCTGCACCTTGGCTAATGTGCAGCCACCTGCACTTTTTTGAGGAGTTCATCTAATTACAGGGTAGATGAGTCAGGCTGCATTTCCTATGGGCTGTCTTCAAACATAGGAAGTTATTAATACCGATTAGCTGAGAAAGTCCAGGTCCTCACCACGACGTTTCCTGGCTAATATTAGGCACACCTTTTGTACTTTAAGGTGTGATGGCTGATAAGAACCAGTGGTGCGCCGGATGAGGTTTTACAGAAGTGGGTGCAGCACAGGACAGGCTGTCCCGGGACGTTGTTTTCCTACAGCTTTGAATCAGTTCTAGCAGATGGGCTAGAACGAGAGCAGGAAACTGAAGGTTGAGTTTGTAGCCTGGGATGTGTGAGTCCCTGAGGAAACAATGGGAGAGCAGCTCTGCGGTGTCACTGGTCACTGTGCCTGGCAGCAGCAAGGTATAGTGAAATTTTCCCTTCAATTGAAAGAAATATATCACCAAAGGAGAGCTGAGAGGTCCTTAGAGATACTGCTGTAAGTCTTACGCATCTTGTTTTGGATGGAGTTTAAAGGATACTCAACTATTTAATGGGAATTCAACAGCCGTAGCTAAGAACTTGTGTTTGGGCCTGCAGTTTAGATGGGGCTGAGCAGCACCAGGGGCTGTTTTCAGGTATTCCAGCAATTTGTGATCCCGCACTGGGCTGCTGGTAGCATCTCAGCTTCGTGCTTGGGTTACGGTGTTTCTCAGGTCTCCCACACAGCTACTGTGGGTGAAGAGGTGCAGAAGGGGCTATACCGTGGCACAGGGAGTGAACAGTTGGGGCCAGGATGGCAATGGTACGCTCACCTCAAAGTCTGGCCGTGGCTGGTGGGAACTGGGCTCATACCTCTGCCCCAGCAGAGTGACTGTGGCTTGGTTGGAGATGGGTGGCATAGCCCTGACAAGATACCAGGTGGTGGATGTAAAGAGGGGGCATGGCTGGCCCCACTGTGACAACGGGGACTCTACTGGTGTGACCTGGACATTTTCCTGGTAATAAATCAGGGGGCAGAAAGGAGAGGAAGGCAGAGGGGCAGCTCTGTGGAGCGTTGCCCAAGCCATGCGAAGCGGAAAACACTAACACTGATGAAGAGGGGAATATGGAACACAGCCAGAAAACACTTGAGATATATGTGATCTTACCTTTCAAAATAGGTAAAGTAATAAAGCCCCAGCAAACAGAATTGGAAGCCACATGGATCGTGATTAAATGCTTTAAAAATCCACAGAAGAAATCTTGTATCACAGATGCCTTGCTGTCTTATCTTACGATTTATTTGACTTTTGCAAGCCACAGAAAAATTGTACGTGATGGTTTTTCCTTTTCTGTTCCCACTACTGAGTTCACAAAGCCTGCCAAACCTGGAGACCTTCACAGAGATCGAGAAGAAAAAGCTTCCTGCCTGGCTGGGTTTTCCATTGCTTTCTCAGCTGTGCTGTGTTTGTTACCCAGGCTCATTCTGCAGCGGGTACCACCGCACACAGGCACGTGGGGCAGGAGGGGGTCACTGCACACAGCACCATGTCTGCTCTGGAATCTAGGGAAAATCGATTTTGTGTGAAAGGACTGCATTCTCCTCTCACAGCGGGCAAATGCCTTTATTAAGGACCGTGGCATTGCATGAGCACAGCCCGGTGGAAGCTGGAACTGGCTGAAAAAGCCTTTTCTCACAGTGTCCCTCAGCTTCGTGCTCTTCTTCGCACTTGCAGAGTACATTGTGCAAACAGGAAATTATGCTTCCTTTCCCCCTCACTGTCCTGGTTTAGATTTCAGCTCCTCCTTTCTAATATCAGCTGGGGCAGTTGCAGTTATTTTACAGGAAGGAGTTGGTACTTCTCCCATGCATTTTTACAAATAGTTTTAGTAATGTTTTTAACATTATCCCCTGCTAAAGGGATAAGTGTTATCCCCATTTTACAGGTGTGAAAGTCAAAGCAATGAGGTGCAGCAATTTGGTCATGGTGTTGAAAGGAAATTATGTTGAACTGGCAGCACTGAATTCATGTAATGCATCCCACTTCTTGAGTGCAGATGAGAGCTAGTACCGTCATGCTCTATAAATATCTGCCAGCAAGTGTATGTGGGCTTAGTGTGAATGTAGAGAGCCCTACCCTTCCCTCAAACTTTGATTCCGTGTCTGAACGTATCCTGGTAACTAGTTTTAGTGTATCTGGTCTGAAAGCCATAACATGAATCACACGCACAGGTCTGGAGAAGAAAATTGCCAGAAATAGGGCTTCTGATGTTGACGCTGCTGCCCAGCCCTAACCTGTGCTTTGTGTGGCTCAGTTACAGACGGGATGGAAAATCTGAGCTGCTCTGGCCTGAAGCCTGTCCTCGATCTGGATTCTTCTTTTCTCTCAGACAGCACGTGAAGTTCTGCTCTGCTTTGCAGTACAGAAAAACAAGACACTCTGCTTCTGATTGCTGGAGCTGGGGTGGATCTGGTGCACAGAGCAGAACAATATGCACAGAAGCAGGCCAGAAAGGGAAAAAGATCAGTGAGAAACTCCTTCTAGGGAACCAGGAAAAAAACAACAGAGGGGAGCGAGATGGGTTTTGCCCAGAAACATCTCAGTCCTAAAGCAAATCCAGAAACTGTTGTGAGTATATGGCATACCACTATTGACTCCAAAGTTTACAGCAGATTGCAACAGACTGAGGTGGCATCAAATCACAGTTATCTTTCACAGAGCAGAACGGGCTGCCTAGTGGAAGTGTTGTGTTGTAGTTGGGTGGCAGCTTGCTTTACTGTTGGAGATGCCAAAGGTTTCTCTGCCATGTGTGCTCAAAATGAGAAATCTTGGGAGCTTGGAGCTAATGGCTGAGCGCTTTGTGTGCTTGCTTTTGTATTGCTGGGGATTCTCTGGGTGCATACTTTAACTAATGCAAAAATAGAGCCTCCTTTATTGCAACATCTCACAGAATTTTCCAGTTTAAATGAGCCAGTTTCCAAATCAAAAGGATAAACCCTGATGAAAAATTGGCTTCTAAATGTGAAATTGTTCATTGTCCACATTCCGTTGGTTTTGAAAGGAAAAAAATAAAAGTATTTCTATTATGAAAGAAACACGCATTTTAAAGGGGAGTGCAGCCATCTCCTGTGACACGGTAAAAAGCCCGTGCCAAATTGGGGAGTCTGTTTTTCCACCAGTTTTACTCACTTTTGCGTGCAGAATGCAATCATATTCAGCCAGTAGTATGATGGAAATGCTAGGGAATTAAAAATATCTTTGACTTCCAAACCTCTTCGCATCTTTGAGGAGCTTCCAGGTCTTGTGTTACTGGTGACTATGTAAACAGAGGCTGCTGGAATCCTGGAAGCAGGGCCATCCTGCACAGCCCACTGGCACTAGTGAGCACAGCCAGCTCCCAGCCTTGGCCAGCTCTGGTGACCTTCTGGCTGTCACAGCATGGCGACACTAGGTCTGTTCTGACCCATGCTCCCAGTGCCGTAATCCCACTGACCCCTCGTGCTGTGACTGGCTGCTGGGGCATCACCAGTGTGGGATCCCTCACAAAAAGCAGGGCTGTGGCACTGTGCTGCTCAGCAGGGTAGGCTTGCCACTGACTAAACCTCTGTGGTCAAAGGTGTCCCAAAACAAGGTAAAGGTGTCCCAGGAAAAAGGCATCACTCTCTCCAGTCTTGCTAGAAGACTCAGCGGAGGGCCACAAAGATAATTAAGGGCCTGGAGCATCTTCCATGTGAGGAAAGGCTGAGAAATCTGGGTCTGTTCAGCCTGGTGAAAAGAAGACTGGGAGGGGATCCCATAAATGTTTATAGATGTCTGAAGGGAGGTGGGAGACAAGTGGGTGAGACCAGGCCTAAAATGTGAACGTTGTTCTATACAAACGTGCAGAAGGACTCCTTTATGATAAGAGTGACAGATCACTGAAACAGGTTACCCAGAGAAGTTGTGGAGTCTCCTTCTGTGGAGATATTCAAGACCCATGTGGACTCCTAGCTGTGTGACCCATTGTAGGGAACCTGCATAGCAGGGGGGTTGGACTCGGTGATCTCTTGCAACCCCTGTGGCGATTCTGTGACCATGTCTTACATAGTCTTCTATCAGTGGAGGAAAGAGGGCTTTAGCCCTTTGGGATGTCACCTGGGACATCATGGGATGCTCTGGAAACAAGTAGGAAATGTTCATGATGCCAGCAGCACCACAGGCAGCCATAAAGACAAGCAGTGGCTACCTGTGTGTGTGTGTGTGTGTGTGTGTGTGAAGGAGGACCCCTCTTTCCTCCTATTAACACTTCCAGCTTGAGTCAGGGTGATTCAGAATTTTGTAAAATGGAGCCAGAAAAACTACTGAAGGTGTCTTAATTACAAAACATGTCTCCCTTACGCTTTCCTTACTAAGGCTTTTCCCCACACACAACTCCAGCACGATTATCATCAGCATGTTTGAGGGAGGATAAGAGCTGCCCTGCACGCTCATTTCTTAACACAGACTGCATGCATCTTCAATCTTTCTGCTGCCAGA
Source organism: Oreortyx pictus (assembly GCA_036925125.1). Lineage (NCBI taxonomy): Eukaryota > Metazoa > Chordata > Aves > Galliformes > Odontophoridae > Oreortyx > Oreortyx pictus. Next base: position 58,507,544 of record JAUPFR010000006.1, read on the forward strand.
ACAAACCAGCAGAAGGTGTGTGAAGAAGTTTCAGTTATTTAGTCTAAAAATAGATTGATTTAACCTGAAAACATCTAAAAATGTTGTGTTGAAAGGAGACTGGTGTGTTTCATTATATTCCTCAAACTATGTGGTGCCTAGTAACGTAGAAGATGATGCAGCAAATTCTTGCTTCTGCAATTGCTTTTTGGGAATGGAAAAATTTCCTGACTAAGGTGATAAGAGAGGTCACAAAGACCAATTAAAGTCATTCCCCTTGTCGTGGGAACTGGGCCAGCCTGGGAATTTGGCTATCGCAGGACATTTGCAGCGTTTTTCTGTGCCCATCAGTAATTCAGAACTGCAAATAAGGGAGGTTTTGTTTTTTCAGGTAATGCAAAATTGTACTGACAAAAATCCTCAAGGGTTTTTTAATTTAGCTGAGCATTGTGTCCTGAAAAACAAGAAAGCTGAATTGCATAGATTTCATACAAATTCTTAGTACGTAGACTGGTGCTAACCTGGCCTGGGAAGAGCTTGAACTGGAAGAAAAGGAGGTGGATGCCATGCTTGAAAGTGTAGAAAAGCAGGAGAAATGTGTTTTTCTGGCAAAGTGAGGTCTGCCATGATGAACTGCCAATGGATGTATCTATAGGGGCTTTGACACCCAGTATTGGGAAACCAACAAACACAAAACCAACCAACAGAAAACCCCAACCACCAGGCTGCAGAAAAGGCCTCCCACCATACGAAATAATCCAAAGCAGAATTTCAGAAGCATCTGACAGGAGCTGCTCCCGCACGTGTGGGTTAGAGAAGGAGGTGATGCAACGCTGAGGAGTCAGAGGAGGGTTATGTCTGAGGTGTGCTGGCACTGAATGCGACTGCTGAGAGCACACAGGATGGGGGCACGTGAGAGCAGGGGATCCAAAACTGAGTCGTTGGTGTCAGTGATGGCTCTAAGCTTCTGAGTGCTAGCTGAGGAGAAAATAGGTACTGGCAGAAGTAGGCTCATTGAGCAATCAGTGCCATTTATGAGTAGCAAAAGGAGAAGAGACTTTATACACTACTGAGAAAATGGTTTCACAGAGCATAATTACACCTGCAGTCAAACCCTGACATTCGTCCAGTTCTTATGTGAAATAAGATGGCAGCACCAGTTGGTGCTGTGAATTTTGGAAAGCTCTATTCAATCCCATCAAAAGAGGCTATTGCCTGCATGAAGTGCTTGGGATGATAGAATCACAGATAGGATCACAGAATGGTTTGGGTTGGCAGGGACCTTCAGGATCATCTAGTTCCACCACCCTGCCATACGCAGGGACACCTCCCTCTGGAGCAGGTTGCTCACAGCCCCATCCAGCCTGGCCCTGAACACCTCCTGGGAGGGGGCATCCACAAGCTCACTGGGAAACCTGTTCCACATACAGATGCATTTGGGATTTCCTTATGAGATCTGGAAAACAGGTGTTGGAAAATAGTGGTGGACACAAAAGACAGGAAGAGAAAAGCATTACGGTTATTGCAGGACGAGGCTTTCAGCTTGAAAAATCCCCACCAATAAAGGGGCTGCGGTGGGGTATGTGCCTTTCTTCCAGCTCCTTGTATCTAGCTGATATCCTGATGCATGCCAAAACCTTTGAAGGGAAACTCATAAACAGTTTATAAGTGGTCTGTGATAAGTCCAAGACAGCCCATCTGAAACATAAAGAAACGTGAGGTGCCCTGAAAAGAAATAATGTACTTTTCACACATTGTGGGGCAACATACTAGGGATGGAAAAGAACTACTCAGGTTAAAGCATGGAAACAACTGGGTATAAACTGCCCAAGAATAAAATTAAATTGAAAGCTGGAAGGAGTTCTGTCCCGGGTATGTTTTTATAGCAGAAGTGAGAAAGAGTTTATGAAAGAGACAGCAGATTCCAGAGAAAGAATAAATATTCCTCGGGGACTTTCTGAAAAGACAGACGGAACAAAAACAAGCAGGAAGATCAAACATCCCCCAGGAGACTTCTGCAGAAGCGAGTTTGGACTGGGCTCCCAGTATGAAAACACCACGACCAAAAAATAGCGTCCGCCTGGTCATGCTGGCACCATTTGTACTCTGTCCATGCTCCTTTTCTCTGTGTGGTGTGTTGGCCCAGCAAGAGGCAGAAGATGGGCAGAGCATTCCGTACCCCAGGAAAATAGGCTCCCAGGGAGTGTGTTTGGTCTCAGGTCACCGTGGTGCCATGGCTGGGGCCCTCCCTTCTCTGAAAGGGCTCTTTATTTAGTAGCAGCTGAAAAACATGTAGGGCAGAAGGCAAGGCAAATGATTAAAAGCTGATTTGTGAGGATAAAAGGATATCAAGACATTTCCAGGACATTTCTATTTCCTTAATAAGAGGGCTGAAGCTGACTGATAGAGCAGAGTGGGGAAGAGCAGCAAGGAAGGGAGCAAATGTTGTGAAACGGGATGAAGAATGCAAGCTTTGGGGCAGTGCTGCTGCCAGCACAAGACCTGATGGGAGGATGGAGCAGCAGCCCCTGCCCTGCCACCACACCCTGCACTGGCACATGAGGATCGGTTTGCATTTCCTAAAAATAAATAAGTACAGCAGCAAAGTGGCATCGGACTACAACTCAGCGTATGTTATCTTCTCATGGAAACACTGAAGGCCATCCAGGTCAAGGGATGGGGATCAGACGTCCACGTGTGTATATGTGTGTTGTGGTGGTGCACCACTGGGTACAGGAGTCCACATACTGATGTGATTTTAAGAATGATTTGCTATAGAATTGCAACACCCATCTGCTGTCAGCAGAAATCCCCTCCCTCTTGAGCCTCATCTCTCCTGCTGAGTGCACAGGGTGTCCCATCTCATGAAGAGAGTGCTAAGTTCCCAGTTGTAAAGGAGGAAGACAAATTTCAGGTGTGCAGCACAGCTTGGATTTCCTTCTCTTCTATACCCCTGCTCTCATTCTTCGAACTCCCACCTCTTTGGATCACTATCTGTGTTTGACCTTTTGATAACAGAGGGCAACTTTTGAGAAAAAAAGTGAATTTTGATGTTGGCTTGAAATACTTTGTGTTCCTTTACCCTAATATTCATAGGAGGACATTCCTGTTTTCAATCCAGGCCAAATTTAAGGGACTCTCCTGCCATCTGAGTGAGACCTCTGCAGCGCTCTCCTACCCCAGAAGCTGAGCACACGGATGAAGCCCTATCTGCCTCAGTAAACTTGGGGTCAGCACACGCCAAGTCTTGACCAGCGTGTCCCTGGGAGGGAAAAGGGTGATAATCGCTTGCTGGGATAAAACCCAAGTGTTGTACATGCAGCACAAACAGATGCACAGTGAAATTCTCACTTGATCACAGACCTGTATCTGATTTTAGGAACCAGTAGAGCATGCAGGATAAACAAATAACTTTATTCCATAGCACATTCTTTACGTCAGAGCACAGAATAGTGGTGAAGGTTTTTTAATTTGCTTCCAGAAATGAGATTTGCTGATAACACAAGATCTAGCTCTCACCAGTATAAATTACTGCTTCTCCTTAGAAATTACTGTGACTTTTAAGGTTCACATATCTTGAGAACTTGGCTTAGCCTGAAGGGCTTATCAACAGCTGTAAACCTTAACGCAGCCACAGCAGTTCTCAATCAGTAGTTGGAGAAGGACTGGAGGAAGCAGAGGGCTTGTCACTCATGAAAGCCCCACGCATCACCTGGCACTTGTTCAAGGCCTAGCTGGCCTCCGGAAAGAGTATTTGTTGTCTTTGGTTTTGTTTTTAAAATACCACCAGGGTTAGCTGCTGAATGCCTTTCTAATCCATAAGCAAGGGCTGATCTGTGGGGTTCTATCAAAGCTGACGTGCAGCAAGCTGTTGAATAAGAAGTCAGACTTTTTCATGGCATCTAATTTTCTTGCTCCTCTTTCAAAATGATCTGGGAAAAAAATTCCAAGCTGTTCACCTGGATTTTTTTCAGCATCTGAAGCCTACATCTTGGATGGAGTGATGGTAGGTGCGGAATTGCCATTGCTTTTCCCAGACTGGTGCCTCAGGGCTCAGACCACCTGCACAGCACCTGCAGACAAACTGTCACAGCTAATTATCCTGAGGGCCTCCACCTGCTGTCAGCTTCCCTCCTCGTTTATATCAGATCCTGAGCCCTGAGAGGGGTGCTGCTGCTTGGATACAAGGCTCTTGTTTTTTTTTTTTTTTTTGGTCTGGAGGTGTATTGGGAGGCTTTACCTCTGCTTCAGCTGTTGCTCTTTACAAGATGTGCAGGAGACTTGGAAATACCACCAGCAAGTGCTGCATCTCAGGTAACACCAAAGTGCTGATGTTTTGAATGTAGTTCTTGTTTTTACTGAGCTGCGTCTACTGTATTCTGTAGGTCAGCCTTTAAATCTGGTCAGTTCCCATCTGCGGTACCTTTCACAGGATGTAGATATGTTAAAATAAAGAGAGTAAAGCTGTGTTGTGTAGGGTCTGCGAAGGCTGGGCCGTGGTGGCTGGCGAGGCCTTGTTTGTGGCGTGCACTGTGGGGTGTGTGAGTAACGTGGGGCAGCTGTGGAGGTGCTGCTGTGGGATAGCCCTGGGGACAAGCCCATGGGCATGCAGTGTATGTGGGCTCTAGGAGGTGCAGAATGCTGAACTCAGTGTTCTTTATCTTTTCTCTCGAGCTGTGGTTTGGGAAGCACTCACAATCCCTTGTCCCTCTCAGAGACAAACTTTAATCCTCACAGGTATATTGTTTGATGGGACCTGAGATAAGGATCTTCCACAGGTCCTACTGAGCCAACCAAGGGGATCTGGGTCTCTTGTGAGACCTTGGCTGTGGCTCAGGGGATGTTTGTCCTGCATGAGGTCCCAGAGGTGATGCCCCTTGCCATCAGCTCTGCTATGAGCCAAGAATGTTGTGTGCTGGGCTTTCTTATTTCAGAGTGATGCTGGGGAAGAACCCCTTCCATGAAGGAATGGACTGCACCCAGCTGGCGTCCTGTGATGCAGTTTGCTTGGAGGGGCTTGCTCAGAACATCCAGGTCCTTGTGTGTGAGGATAAGGAACTGCTCTGATGCATCGTTTAGAAGTGGTGTGTGCATCAGTGTTTGGGAGCGCTGACTTTCCCAATTCTTTTGGCTTTCACTCTTGTATCTAGCAACTATTGCTGGGGAAGGCATGTCAAAGCAGATTCTTGCAAGAAAGCAGAGCGCTGGTGTTACTTCTGCAATTGCTTACTGTAGGCTGGCTCTTCTTTTTTTGGGAGAAAGAGAAAAGTTCAGAAAAGCAATCCCAAGCCACAGGTTTCAGATCAGGATCCAGACTTCTTTAAAATACCCTGAAGTTGGGAAGTGCTTTTGGTGTATGTTCAGCTTTCTAAAACAACCCTGCCCAAAATCCAGACTCTGGGCCCCACCCTCCAGTCTCATGCCTCTTTCTTAACAAAAACGGAAATAAAAGTTCTATCTCATTTTGTCTGAAATTTTCACTTCATAACACGTTCTGTTTTTCAGTTTTGTTTTCTTAACTCTTCCTGGCTGCTATGAGACTGGTCTTCTGGCCTTTTGTGCCCTCTTAACCAGCAGCTTTCCAAGCATTGTCCTTCAGGGGTTAAGCAAAGGAGCCCTAAGAGAAATTGCCACTAATTAACTTTGACAGTTGAAATCCTTGAAATTGCTATTGAACTTGGATCCTTGTGCGCTATTGTTCTTTGCTCCTCTGTTGGAGTTTTGCGTGATGGTGGTTTGGATGGGAACATTTTTGGGCAGGTCCTTGGAAAAACAGTGAGGAAAAAGCCCTTTTGAACAACCTCGTGGAAGCCAGCAATGGCAACACCAACCAGAATTTACAGATATAATGACATTAATTTGGAACCAAGAGGGAGGTTTCCTCCCAGATTGGCGGCAAACCTCCACCTGTCCCTTAGGGCTCAGGGAAAAAGGGGACAAACTCTTTCCAGGCCTGAGAACAAATGGTGGTGCAGTACACCTATCCAGGTGACAGCTGAGAGCTAAAAAATAATTGGGGTGAAACTGGTGGTTGTCTTCAGCCTAGGAGTCAACTGTCACAGTATCTTGGAAGTGTGACTTAAGGCAAGGTGTTGTCTTGGGAGCAATGTTTTCTCTAGCTCACCTAACGAGCACAGCATCTGCAGGAGGGATGCAGAACTCACTCTGAACACTGAAATTTGCTTCTGGTTGGCTCTCTGCAACTGCTCAGAGGATGGCTCAGAGAGAATGAAAATGAAAGCTGTCACAGCTGTACCTTCTTTGTCTATGTCATGGTTTTATGATTTTTGGTATTGGTATTCCACATCATAACAACATGTAGTGCATTAAGAGTTAAAGAGTTAATACTCCAACTCCATAGATCATTGATATTTCCGGGTATACCTGTCTCAGAAGAGAAGAACTATATTCCCCAGAAGACTTTGCGATGCTTTGCATTTTTACGTATTTTCCGCTCAGAGGGAAAAGATAAAAACCCTCTGCAGTCACGGGACACTCTCTTTCCTTCGGGATCGACTCAGCAGTGGGTGCTCGCTGCCGTATCGCCTTCAGCGTTAGCGTAAGGCCTTCGGTTTATCGGACACTCTCTCGTGCTCCTTTTATTTGATTTATTAGCTTCAATTCCAATTATATTGTATTATATTGTGTTATTTTGCTTTCTGATATCTTATTTAGTAAATTAGCTTTCCTCCTCAGATCGTTGCCGCTGTTTTGTTTCTAGGCCCATCTCCCTTTTTCCTTTTCCCTTTTCCCCTTCCCCTTTCCTGGGGCGTGGGTCTGCGGGTCCCCCACACCAATCATCATGGAACCGGGCCGATCCAGCCCGGTAAACCGTTGACAGTCTATCAGCCTCTGGCAAGCAATATTGACTTTGACGCTGTATTTTTATTCACTGTGTAAAATAGAGCAGCTTTATAAAACTCCTGTGCCATATTATTTCAGCTAATGAAGGCTGCCATGCTCTGGAGAAGCTATACCCACAGCAGCACCCCACTCTCCAGCATGGATGTGTGCCTGGGTACCAGACAGATAGAGATGACTTCCCTTCCCCAGTGTTAGGTCTTGTGTAGCCTGGCGCAGTGGCTAACACAGCTTTGGAGTTTCATCTGGTGCTGAATGAACTGTGTGATAAAATAATAATAAAAAATAATACAATAATATGAATCCTGTAAATCACTACTCAGTGTTTTTTAGAGGTTCATTTAGCTCTGTCATTCTGGCCAGCTTTTATGCTCTAACAGCTCACTCTTCAGCTCCCAGAGGTTCCACTAAAACTGTTGTTTCATTTGTGATTTACAGTCACCTCAGTGAGACAGTTCCTGTGCTATTTCTATTGAGATGAGGAGCTCATGGGAGTTGTTATCAGAACCTATTACAACTCTCAGTTTTTCCTGACTTTGGAGGCAAGTAAGCAAGCAGATACTTGGAATCCTCTTGTGCTGGACTGATGTACCTTTTGTTAATATTGAGCCTCTGATTTGCAATGGTGATTGCTCTTGTGGATTTATCAGGTCTCTTTATTTCAGTGTGTCTGGATGGCTGATTTTTTTTTTTACTTGCTTTGTGATTAATTCTAACAAGAACAGTCCACAAGTTCATGTTGTTTGTTGTTCATGTTTTTCATGTTTCAGAATAGCAGAGTAACTACAACTGAGTCTTTGAGAATGTATTTCTAAATCAGTTTTTTTTTTTTACTGGAGGGTGCACTCATTTCTTTGCATATTTACTTTCCACGCATTTAGAAAGCTCATGGGATTTGCTTATCTAGACTTGTCAAACTATTCTGCTCTTAGAGAAGTTAATTCATTTTCTTGCCATCTGCTAACTTATTCTGAGTGCAAAATCCCTCTTATGTATTTGATGTGGCTATATCTGTAACTGGAAAATTTAGTTTTCCATGAGAAACATAAAACAGGCACTTCTGATAACGTGAAATGGTGTACAGCTCTGTAATTGTTTGTATGTAAGAGGAGCTGGGAAGGGAGCAAATAGAAAAGGCAGCAAGGGCCTGGAACTGCAGGCAGACATAGCACCTCACCTTGAGAAAATAGCACAGGAGAGGAGAGAGAGCCCTGGAGAGCAGGTTGGTTGCAGTAGGAGCAGGTGATGCTTCACCTGTTACTTGATGTCTACTCTGTTCAGAGAAACTACATTTGGTTAATAAAGAGGATTTGAATTTATAGAGAGGTTTTAATTATGGAGTTAAAAGAAGAAAATCCAGTTTGTTACAATGGGGAGCTACTGCATATTAGCATACAACTGGCACATAACACAGCAAGAACCAGCAGCAGGACCTGAGCAGTACACAGCTGTAGTGTGATCTTCATAGCACGATATGACTTCATGTTTGCTCTCTTAGACCTCTTCTGAAAAAGCAGAATGGCCATGGAGATGCTGAGAAGTACAGCGACTTCCCTCTCTGTACAAACCATGCTTGGTGCATCAGAAAGCAAAAAATGGAATCGGGAAGCCAGCTGCACGGAGGCTCAGCAGCACAGTGACAGCATGCAGCTGAGCTGGTGTGCTGCTGTGATTTTACATGGCCTCACGTGCCGTGTGTCAGCCAGGAACACCCAGGGCATGTGTCCTACCACCACGCTGGTCACGTTATAAATCCTTACACAGCCTGGACAGCAAGCTGTCCAAACCCATGGAAAAGGAGCATCAGCCTTTGGTCCATGGTTGTTGTTAATGGCTAGAAATGTTCAATTTAGCAAAATGAGGTAAGTGTAAAGTTGTTATATGGTGGAAAGCTTCCAAGTCTGATCCTGCTGAGTGCCCCTGCTGCTCTCCGGCCTGAACCCAGGCCCTGGTGGCAAGCTCAGTCCTGCAGCAAATATTTACTGTGACGCTGTAGCCCCTCAGGGGAAAGAAGGGTTTATGATGGAAATGATGATGGTGCATTAAGTGCAGTGGTGCTCGTGAGCGGCACAGCTATAACAACATCCCCAAACCAGTAAATAGGAAAAAGGCCTTTTCTGTCCAGATGGCAAGGCAGGCAATATAGCCCTACCGTAAGCAACACCAGAGACTTTCCAAATCCTACTCCAAATCTTTTAATCCCTTCAGTCCTTAACGGTCCAGAATTACATCATCATTTCCTCCATTTCAGATGGAGCTTTGCCCCTCCTGGTTCATAGCTGCAGTCTAATAGCGCTCATACTTATTAATCTTAAATGGAAAAAAGTACGTCAAGTCAAAACAAAGCACAGTTTCTAGATCACCACAGGGGTGCAGGGGCTGTCTGATAAATCTGTGTGTGATTAAAGGCAGCTGCAGATTGACACGGACATTTTGAGCTTGTCAGTCCTCTGTGTGATGTATAGCTATTGCATCACGCCAGCAGCAGCGAGCTGAAGACAATGAACCTCCCGCACTTCCTAGTTGCATTGCCAAGGATCTGGAAATTGATGCATAATAGGCCTTGGATTGGTAAGCGTGTAAAGGCCCTAACCTCTAGCAGTTCTAGGCCTGGCCATTTATTCTGAGATCTTTCAATCTCTTGTTTCGCTAGCAGTGAGTATGGAGAAGTATAACATATTCCTTTCTGGTAACCTGAGAATATTAGTTAATGGAAAAAACAAAAAGTGCTCTGCAATTATATTAAATTTTCAGGGTGTTTTTCACTCCTGCCCCCAGCTGGCTGATATTAACATTTTTCTAATGTCCTTGAGATTACAGCAAACAGCTTGCAGGGGGGAAAAACAACCCAACTCCCCAAATGGTTTGGACCACATCCTCAGTTGGTATAAGCTGACACAGCTCTCCTTTTTATACCAGCTGAGACACCTGGGTGCTGCTGCTTTTATTTTCAGCTTTGCAGCACAGTTACCGTAATAAAAGTAAGATACTGAGATGAGTTCTGCTCCAAGTGACATCATAAGTCAGCAGGGAGCAAGGAATGCATTGGCAGATCTGCAGAGGGTGCTGTGTGCAGGTTCCAGCTGGCACTAGCAGCCCAGCACCGGGGTCCAGGAGATGAATCCAAGGGCATGGCCTTGCATTTTTGTCTCCTGTTCTTATGAACATTGAAATGCTCTTTGTGTTTTGAAATGGAAGGAAAAATAATAAGGAAAATGTACATCTGTAGCATGTTTCATTGTAAAACTTTTGTCCCATCCTTGGTGGTTTTTAAGGGTAGGTTGGATGGGGCCTGGGCCAGCCTGATCTGGAGCAATCCACACTTAGCGGAGGGGCTGAAAATTGACAGTTGTTAAGGTCCCTTCCAATCAAAGCCATTCTATAATATATAAAACAGGAGTGACTTAAGAACGACCTCTTTGTCTGTGAAGTCCTTCCCATGCAGATCATTCTAGGCAAGGACTGATGCTACAGTTAAATAGCAGGTACGTGAGAAAGAAGAAATACGTAGCTGATGGAAACTATCATGTTATACCTCCAGGGTCAGCACCACTATTGCAGTCAAATCTTAAAGCTTTGGCTTGGACGCAAGTAGTTCAGATGTTTTTAGTTCCCCATGGACACTAGAGCAGCTGAAAATCGGGACAAAACAAAGCATTGCACACGAGCAGTGATTTCATGGCTGAAAGCTGGCTCCGGACATCATCCTTCAGCCCTCTTGGAGAAATCTTTCGTCTGGAGAGATCTGAGAAACTCTCAGCAATTCAGAGCCTTCCCCGTAGCATAAGCAGGAGAGAAGATCTAGCTTAATTCCAGCTTAAAATTCCCATGCTTTTGTAAAAGTCACAGCACTAGCACAGCCTTGCCACTTGCATTTAAAACCAAATTTTATCCCTAGGCTCCTATTCACAAGCTATTTGAACTTTGAAACCTGCAACATACAAATCTCTCAAAGGTCGTGGTAAGGATTTGTGTTTGATTGGAAAAAGTGGTACTTGGAGGCTGGGGGCTTAGACACTGTAGCAGTCCCAAGTTACATGGGACCTACTGATGTTGATACGAGCTAAATCAAATGGCCCTAATGAAGTCAGGAGGACTCTGGTGTGCTCCAGAACAACTTCTGGAAAAGCTGACTCTAGATTTTACTATCTGCTAACTGAGAGACCTCTCAGTTGAAGTATTTGTGGGGGTGAAGATAACTGTATAGGATTTGGAAGTAGTCAGTGGTGATTTGTTCTAAGACAAAGCAGAGGTCCAGAACCTGCAGCTCATAGTCATCTTGTATAAAATGAGTAACTGTTTTTTGGGCAATCTCCCTGCACTGGCAAAACTGCAATGCATATTTCAAGAGGCTGTAGTATAAGAATTTTTGCCTGGCCCTAGTTACCAGTCTTGGCAGCAACTTACTTCAGAACAGTGGAAGTGTGATTAATGAAGAATAAGGTGTTGAGAAAGGGGGCCAGGGAAGATGGGGATTGATAGTTTTCTAGCATGGACATCCTTGTAGCACTTACCAATGTTTCCTGCTTTTAATTTGGCCTTACATTATTCACCTGGAAAGAAAGTTCTGAAGCTTTTGCATTTCATTGGAACGCGCTGGTCTCCAGGAGATGTTAGCTACATTAATGTGGGAATGGTTACCGCTTGGCATCCATTTTAATTCAAACACATTGGTTTAATTCATCCTTGTTGTAGCCTTCCCACATCATGGGGTTTCTAGTACAGATGCATTTGGCCCCGGGTGCTCTGCCCTTTTTGGCTCCAATACAATATAAGGTTGTTAGTTCCATGTCCCCTGAAGGATAATATTCCTCCTTGGGCACAAAGCCCATTCAGGTCTTCGTGTACCCCTAAAATAGGCTATAAAGGGTAATTGTGAACCCAGCCCAGGATCTTTCCTGATCCTGTCAATACCTTTTTGGGCAGTCCTTTGAAATGGTTTAGTTAGTAATGGGCTTGGTGCACCCTGCTCAGACATGAAAGGTTCAAGGTTTGAGTCCTGCTGCACAACTACCCTACCTTAATTTTGAAAATAGCGATTTAACAAAAAGGATAAAATCCTGCCAACCGCTCCAACACATTGTTTATAATGAAAGTATACATTAGCCACTGTAGATTAAACACCTGGACCATTCTGCTGCCTGGGAAATGTCCTGCATGACTAGATCTCCAGCTTGCTCAGTGTTTGGCTCCAGTTGGGAAATCTGCAAAGTCAACTCCTTTCCTCCTCTTCCCAGCTGCCGTAGGTCCCTTGTTCCTAAGCTGCACAAAGCTCAGGTACTGCTCTCTCTGTAGCTGCTGACAGTGCCCTTTGTGGACAGAGGTGGGAAACGCAGCAGATGTTTTGGGTAATGTGGTGTGGATTCCTTGCTGCGGTTTCATATGAGTCTGAACGCTACCACGTAGGTTTTGCTTTAGCGCAGTGCTACAGATGAATGTAGCCAGAGGAGAAGGAGATCAGGAGATGGGGCCAAGGATGTGTGGAAAGCCTGAAATTGACCCTAGGCACCAGGCACTGCAAAAATTGCCTTCAGCTGTACAAGCCTGAAGTGATTCTGTGCATTGAACAGATGGGAAAGGAGAAGCTTTGCTATGATGTTTTGCTGCTGTTTGGTGACATGTCTTTACCACGAACAGATACTGAACCTGCCATGACTGAGGCTCTGGATTGGGATGAAGGAAGTGTGTATGAAGTCTTGGGGCACGGTATTCCTACAGTCTTGAGTAAATCACTCATTCCTCATTTGCAGAAAGGAGTTGCCTTGCTCTGGTAGACTTGTGTTTTGTAGAAGCCATGGTTTTGAAGGTAATTTTGGCCAATGCTTTCAAGTGCTAGTGTAAAACAAGGTAGGAAGAGCAGCAGAACTTAATGGGAGTCTCCTTTAGGAGGGACGGAGAGCCTTTCTTAGCAGAAAACTGCTGTAAGTCTGTATTACCTACAGAGCTAGGCTGAGGTTCCAGGTAAATGTAACTTCTTTTGTTGTAGTTTTTACTAAAGGCAAAAGAAAGTCATTAAGTTCTAATAAACATTAAATGCAAGTCTAGATGACTTAAGATTCAGGAGAAAATCAGTCTCCCAGATAAGTGCAGTTTTCACTGTAAGGGACAGGCCATAAGCCCTCCATAGGCAATACAATTATTGAAATACTAAAACTGTGCTAAGCCAGTGCTGATGATAATTTCAAGGGATAAGTATAGTTATTCTGGCTCACAAATAAAAAACAAAAGAAGTTGAAAGTTAGACAGAGCAAATGGATGATTCTGAATCCTCCCTCTATTGTTAAACTGTACAAATCTACTGCTTTCCTAATAAATAATCCCAGCACTGTGCATTTTCTTGCCAATGTTTTCAGTGGCGGAAGCCAAGCCAGAAGGTTCTTAAACCAACATATTGGCACGGGTGTTTTTTTTTCTCCTTCTCCTAATATACCATGGAATCTAGTTAAATATTTTTCCACTCCTTGCTTCTCTCTGCGTCTTCTGGAGAAAATGTGAGTCCTATTTCCTCATAAAAATATCTTAGCATTTGACAGGTTGGGTGTCTTTGATCTCGAAATGTTTTTGGATGATTTTTCTCCCCCACTTTGACTTTGTAATATAACGCTCCATAAAAAGTATATGCATATATGCAACTTTAAAAGGGGATCCTTATTTGAAATTAAACTTTTACACCAATTAACCTCCTCCCAGCGCACTATAAAGTGCAGTAAAAACAGTGCTCTTACAGAGACCCTTGCAACTTTCAGACCGATGCCTCACTGGCTGTGGAACCCAAAACATCTGCTTTAAATTAGCTCTGATGGAAGGTCTACTTGTAAATGCATGACTTAATCAGCCTTACTGAAGTAAATGGCACATACTGTAGCAGAGGGTGCTTCAGAGTCAGATTCAAACCTGTATTTCTTTTGAAGCAGAGAGGGGGGGAAAAAAGGGGGGCACAGAGGGGGCAAACTTAAAACCAAAGGCAGTTTCTTTTTTTTTTTTTTTTTTTTTTTTGTCTTTTATGAGCTGACATTAGCAGACGTGTGGCTGTACCATAGCCAGTCTAACTCCCAAGCAACATGTGCAGCTGTACTGGGTAAGGCTCCCTTGCTTCTCCACGTGCTCATACATCCTTACTGTCGGGCTCTGTTTAGGTGGAGGCTGAAATGCATTTGTGTAGGGGTGCTAGGCAGTCGTCTGGTTTTCCTGCAGGCTCACTCCCAGCTTCCCTGAGAGCCCAGCTTGTCCTGAGAAGAGCATAACACTGGCTCAGCCAGATGATTTACTTGGGGATGAGTCTCTATGCAGTGCTCAGACTGTGCTAACCTTTCCTGAGAAAAGGGAGCCATGGGTTTCCTGTTGCATTTTCATGGTGAGACTTGCGAAGGGTGAAGCATTGCAGTAAGTCCCCGTGAGGCTGAGTGACTCAGCAATAAAATGACAGATTAAATTCAGCACATACAAACATGAAGCAATCCGTTGGAGGGGGGGCAAACAATCCTACCGTCATGATGACTTGATGGCTATGAGCTGACTTAACATTAAGAAGCGAATGCTGATTGAAAGCACCAGCTCAAGGTTCAGAAACCATTTAAAAAAATAAGGGAAAATTGAACGTTAGGGATGATTAGAAGAGGAATAGAAAGCAAAACAAAAATGACTTCTGTGTTCTGCAGCCATGGTTCATCCACATCTTAAATAATGTGTGGTGTTCTGTCCCTTTGTCTTAAAAGGGGTATAGAAAACTGGGAAATGTTCAAATTAGGGCAAAAGGGATGATCAAAGGGTTCCAGTTATTTTCATATGAGAAATGGTTGGATCTGGAGAAAGAGTCGGCTTGGGGAGCGCAGGGAGTAAGAGAAGTCTGCAACACCACAAATGGATGGAGAGGTTGAGCCAGGGTGAACTCATGGTCTTCAGTACAAGCACTAATGGCAATAGACAAGGCACTATGCCAGGTTAAAAATGAAAGGCTTTTCTTCACACAGTGAGGTGTTTGGTGTTTTCAAGGGGAGAATGAGTCTGAACTTAAAAGAGATGAATTGATCTGGATACCAGGAGATGGAGCTAGAGAGAATGCTGATAACTAGATAAGAACTAGAAAGGACTAAAATAGCAAAGGAAAAGCTTGAAATGTGAGAAGGGAGTGGGGAGACAGGAGATCTGAGCTGGACACGAGCTGCTTGCACTTACAAGGTGTTTAATATACACATGGAAGAAACAAGGATTCAAAATGAAGAAGATAGGAAGAGAAAGAGGCTTAAGGGTAACTATATGGGAGAATGTCAGCTATGGAAACTGTGAGATATGAGGGATGAGAAGAAAAGAAAGTTTGTCTTTCAGAGGCTTCTTGCATGTGCTGTATAGGGAGATTTTTATGAGCACACAAAAGTCACCTTCCAACACTTGCCAGCTCCTCAGTTCTTCACTGAGAAGCGAAGCACAACAGCTATTCATAGAAAAAAGCACTAGAATTTTTTCAGCATAGGTAGACACTATATTTCCTCCACTACTTGCACTGTTTTGAATAAACATATTAGAAACAACAACAACCACCGTATAAATATTCAACCTGAGGCTTCTAGAGTATGTAGAAAAACTCAATGCGTGTAACTATTATTGTAAGCTACAAGCAATCAAAATGACATTACAGTGGGAAACAATGAGCAATTGTAATAAGAGGCAGTCCAATTGGTCCCATGTGTAATGCAATTGACATCAACATCTTTATGCAGTCTTTTTGTGTAGTTTAGAACTACCTGTATGTAGTAGAAGTAGTTCCAAAACCATAACTGGGCAAATTACAACCATTGGAATCGGAAGGAGGAAAATGTTGATGCTGTGATACCAACAGTTCTGTATTTCACATTACGTGGAAATCTTTATCTTCTCCAGCATGCTTCATGGATGTATGTTATGATGAATGAGATTGGGTCCTTGTGGATTCAGTGAAACTTTAACATATGCTTAAGTGCTCCCTTAAATTGAATTAAGGCTTTTCCAACCCAGAAATCATACATTAATACAGATTTCAAGAGCCATGTTAATTTAACATTACCATTCATATCCACGCATTATTGAAGTGGATAGATAAAGACTTACAGACTGAGACAATTTAGGGTCGGAGTGGACCAACAGTTTATCTAGTCTTGTTTAGCAAAGACTAATCCACTTATGAAGGGTAACTCTCTTTTGAGACCAGTAATTTGTGTTTGGCACAAGGCTAAACTGGGTTTGGCTGAGATCTCTTTTCCAGAAAGGCATCTTGTCCTAATTTGAGCATGCATGGAAGAGAAAGTCTCTCGCTTTCGTTTGTGTTAAGTCCCTTCAGCTATCTGTGCTATCTGTTCAGTCTAGTTGGACTTGGTCTTAGAGGTCTCTTCAACCCTTATGTTTCTATGAGTATTTCCTTCTAAGAGTTAAAAAAATCTTTCTTGCACTGGTTGGTTTTGTGGTGCTGAGCCTTTAGTACTTGGCATTTTATGGAGAGACAAATGCGCTCGAGTCACTTCTCGGTCTTCTGTTTGTTTTTTTTTGGTGAACCAAAAATATTGAGCTGTTTAAGCGTATATCTGTTCTCTCCAGCGCTTGATCAGCATTTTTGGTGCTAAATCAACATCCAAAACATTAAGTGACCATTCCCATTCATGTGACTTACTGTATTTGAGACTGCACTTCCCACCCTGTGTGTGACAGCCCTGCACCCTTGTTCAGAAATCCTCTTCATAAGGCGTGTTAACAAAAGGCTTAGCGTTTATTTTTTTTCTGAAAGGAAAGCTCTGCAAACATAGCTAGTGCATGTTGGCAAGCAACTTTGTCTTCCATTTCCTCTACTGAGATGCTTAGGACTCTTTTCTGAGCTGCTCTATGCTTTGTCATACATAAATGTGGTTTCTGGGAAAAGCCTTCTCTCCTTCTGCAAGTTCCATTCACAACAGGATGAAACCAGAGTTAAATGAGAGCTTACAAACCCCACTGTTTCCTGGGGGTCTGCTCCTTGCTATCAATCCATCATTTCTTAACAGTTCATTTTCAGATGCATTTATTAGGTGCTGTTCTCTGGTTACACCCTTTGTTATGTCATAAATCAGTTGCTTCTGGCCTGCTTGGACACTGCCCAGTGCTCCCAGTGCCATTCCTGCCAGCCCTCACAGAATGCAGCGGGCTGAGTCATACCTCTGCAAAAGGTCTTTAATTGCCCAATTTGTGTCATTTTTTTCTATGAGGGAGCCAAGCTGGGGGTGAGCATTTACATTTTTGGGGTAATATGCATTGTAAATAATGCCCTTCTCTTCTCCATTCTCTTGTTTTGTTTCTGTTTTATTCATTATATGTGATTCAACAAAAGCATTTATTTAGCGTTGGCCCTTTAGCGTTAGAAAATGGAGGACATTCTGCTTGGTAGTTGCTCACGTGAAGTTGTTTAAATAGTACTTTAAAAGACGTTAAGCAGCGTTTCACATCAAAAACCACTCAGGCACTTGTATGTGGAAAGATACTGACTAGACTCATATTTCCTGTATTAAAATACTTGTATGAAAATGTGTACTTTTCTGATTTATCAAGCAAGAAAATGACCCTCTGGAGAGTTTCTGGTTCAGACATGAATACCTAAACAAAATCTTAGTGAATCATTTGAAACTGCTAGAATTTTCCATATGAAGGCCATTATAAATGTATCAGCATTACGGTGTGCGCATATTTGGTCCATGGCTGAAACCTGTATTGCTGCACTGTCAGCTCTTGAGATGTACAAGTATAAATGCATACAGGAAAGCTAAGAAGACATGCAGAGAGTGTCAGTCCCTGACTCACGTTTGGTTTGCTACATGCTGACAAAATATTTAGCTGAAGTTCTCTCTTCAACTCAGAGCCATAAATTTCAGCTGAAGTAGGAGGAACTCCTTTTCATGTAATTGTTTTGCACGTTTAGAGACAAGAAAACACCAGAGTAAGACCCACTGAGCCGATCTTAGCAGATAATTTGACCCATCTGTAGGATTTAGTAATTGGTTGAAAGATGCCACAATATTTTAAGCAATTTAAAAGTCATGTGTCTAATTCAGCCCTAAGATATAGATGCATAAAGCAGCCAACCAGATGTTATGAGGAAGACAGGGAGTTGAGGCAGACATGGGAAAATCAGAGTGAAAAGAGAGAGGACAGCACACAGATTTTGGCCTAGAACAGGCATTCAGGTCCTGATCAGAAACCCAACAAGGCTGATGTAAAGATTCCCATTGTTCTCAAAGGCTTTTGGCTAGTATATCCTAGAAAACATTAAAGGCAGCGAGGCACGGAGATGACAGCCAGTGTCCGATGCAGGTTACAAGGGCTTTGGCTTAGGCCTAAATGGAGCAGACAGACAAACACATGGGCGATGAATGTGCATGCGAGTATGCATGTGCTTAGTGTGGGTTTTATGGAATTACTCTCTGGCTTTTCCAGTGCAGATGAAATTCACTTCTGTCTATCACCTTGCCAGCTCTTCCAACAAACTGCCATTGCCTGATTGTTCATCTCTCTATGTCTGGAATGAGGCCTAGGAGGAGCATGCTTGACCCATAAGCGGCTAGGAAGCTCTGAGAAAGCGTGATGGGTTAGGTATGCTGCAGGTCCTGCAATGAGGAGCTGCAGCTTGCTTGGCTTCTCAGATGTAGAACCTCCTAAACTGTAAAAAAAAAAAAAAAAAAAAAAAAAAAAAATAATAATAATAATAATAACAATAAAGAGTTGCAAGAACAAATAGAATGACAACAACAAAACAGAAAGTCCCAGTATGTAGTATCAAAATGTTTGTGAGAAAGGGAGGAGCTGGATTTCTCTTGCAATCACAGGAAAACCCTGGTGCAGACAGTGGCCACAGGGAAGAGAAGAAACTAAACGTTTGTTTGCTCGTCTTGTCTGAGTTTGGAAGCTGAAACACAGCCTTTAAGGTAGTTAGATATGGAGGAGAAATATTAATTAGGCACAAAAGAAAGAAGACTATGACTGACTGGTGGGCTGAGGGCTTGGATTGTGTAGGAATCTCACCCTGTTACCCCTGCTAACAGAAGGCTCCTGTGAGAAAACTGAAATGCTTTTGTAGTAGAAGAGCCTGCAAGGAGAATACAGCTGGGTATGGCCGTAATTCAGACTTTCTGGTACATACCACCAGTAAACGTGGTCTCTGGTCAGTAGAATGGGTACCTGAGAAGTTCTGGAGATGGCTTCTAAGCAGCAGAGAAGCAAAATGAGGTGCAGTGGCAGTGCTACCTTCATGGCAGAATTTGAAGCTGAAGGAATTACTGAACATCACTGTGTGTTGGGACATGCAGAGATAGGGGAGAAGAAGGCCTTTAGCTTGTCTAGTTTGAGGATGGGCTTCAATGGTGGACCCTCCCACGTGGAGACTCCTGGTAATTTGTTTCTAGTCATGGGTAGGGACACTTCTCCTCTGTTTGTGCAGCTCTTGTCAATTTTCAGGGCGGCCATGGCATAGATGTGCAAATGGGATACGCAAAAACACAGCTGCTGTCTTGTCTGCTCCTGTGACTGGAGATGCTTTGTGGCATGGCTGCCATGAGGAGAGCCCAACTGTGCTAACAGGAGGAAAAGAACAGCTCCCCTGGTTGGCTGGACAACCAGTACACAACTCAGATGGGATCATTGTTCCTCTTCCCTCAGGTTTTTGAGGGACCGGAGCAGGGAGGTCCTCCCTTCACAGCGTCAGAGCAGATTGTGACAGTCATCAGGAACATGCTCTTCCCTACTGAATGTATCACAGCAGACCTCATCTCTCAAGCTTGTTTGGTGAGTGGCTGACCCATCACAATGGGTCTATGTGTCCTGGTGGTACTCTGTCAGCTTCCTAATTGTCACAATTCTGCAACTCTCAGTCCAAGTGTCCACATCCAGCGAGCTAGGAAAATAGTGCCAGGAATTATGTACATTTTCTTAGTCAGTAGTGAAAAATATTCCCTTATGGACCCTCAGATTTCTAGATCTGTATTAAGACAAGGCTGATGGGCCACTGCTGGAACAGCAGTTAACCGCAGGATTTCAGACTATTTGTAATGGAGTAGCATTGCAGGCTAAATATCATATTAAGTGACATCATGCCAAAGAGTGTCTTTAACTAACTGTTACTGATAGAATGTGAAGAGCCTAGATAAAAGGTCCTGTGGTTCTCTGTCAGGCATGGGTGTCTCTAGATATCCTTCATAAACTGCTACCTGTTGATAATTGCCAGCACAGCACTCTCTGGTGTTGCTCTGTTGCTGAAATAAGAACGCATCTAGTTCACATTGCGCGTGTCTGGGCACATACTTTGGCAGGTGTGGAAATTAACTTTGTGTTTGATTTTATATGAAGAGACATTGTCTTGCATTTTATGCTCAGCAAGAGTTTGCCTCTGTGGCATGACAAACCCTGAATTTTATTCTTCAGTAACTTCAAGATTCATTGACCTCAACTGTTTCATTACTGTGTTTGTTGTTCCATATTTGCCTTCCCCTATATATCTCAATGCTTCTTCCTTTTAGTAGTTAAAATGTATGCTGTGATGGCCCAGGATGAAATATGTAGACTATATTTGCATGTAGGATAAGCTATAGAAACTACTCCACAGTTTCCCTTTCAGTAAGAGGGCTTTGCGACAGGAACATAAATCTTTGAAGTATGTGTTGAGCCAGCTGCTACATCATTTAAAAATAGTTAGGTTGGTGCCAACAAGACAGATCACTCAGCTTGGGGGCCATAAACAGAAATCAAAGGCATGCATTAGCAATGCCCCAGTGTTTGCATGGTTCCACGAGGAACCCTCTGCCCTTTCTAGCACATATGCGATGGTGTTACAGAATTTTCTGCTGTCACTTCTATAATGTATCAATGCCATCCATGCTCAGAGGTGCACTGCGGTGCGTTGGAGGCTGTATGAAGGCAGAAGACATTATCCAACTTTTTATGTTAGAACTGCAGTTGGTTTTCTTGGCTTCACAATAACTGAGATGTTGTAAGAGTGCTTGTTCTTATATCCCCAGCAGCCCGGGTGATGTGCCATTTGGGTATTAAATACTTGAAAAAGGTCATAGCTTATGAAGTGGTCAAAGGGAAAAAGAACAAGGTCAAAAGTTTAAGCCACGATACACGGTAGGCAAGGGGAACTCATATTTTAAGCAGTCTAGACAGCATATTAGCAGAGAGAGCTTACTGTGTTGTGCTGTGTTTATGAGAGTTTTCCATAAACTGCAAAAAATATTAGGAATGCAGCAGAACTAAAGCTTTGCCTTTTCCTGTTGGGAATAAATTGTTGTGCAGTTTATGTTCAAAGAGAGCGACACATATACGGACTTAATTCAAGCAAAAGGCTTTGCAGAGCTTTGGGTGAAAAGATGCAGAAAAATCCTACCCCGAAACATGGTTATTCAAGGTGATATTTTTCCCCCTTCAAAAAAAAAAAAAGTGATTTACGTATCTGTCTGGAGAAAAGCAGAACGTAGCCATTCGTGCTTTATAGCAGATTTAGGAGGCGGCTGCAGTATATAGGCACCTGTGTTTTTTATGTTCAGATGTATATATTTTTGTGTTTGCAGAATGAAAAATATAGTCTTGATTCATTTACTTTGCTCAGCTTGTTACAGGTCTTTTTTTTTTTTTTTTCCTCACTGAATAAAAACAAAGTATGTGGCATTTTCAGTCCATAAATCTTAGTTGCTGCGGGCCAACTTCTGCTCACAGCTCTTATTTAGAGTAAGTTAATGAGGTCAATACGTACCCCAGGGCAGAACTTGGACCTCTGAGGCTACCTAGGTAAAGCTGCCTAAGTGGAAGGATGGCTGAAGCACTGCCCTGGGACTTGGTATACTTGGGTTCAGCTCAGCTCAGAGACATGATCGGGGAAGTCGCTTCTGCTCTTCTAGACTCCATGGCTTTGCTCCATGTTTTGCAATTCAAACACATCTTTCTTTCCTAAGATCACATCCTCCTCTCTCTCTTTGCATCGCTGTGGATATTTTAAAAGAATCACTGTGGTTAGAAAAGATCACTACGATCATCTAGACCAACTGTCTCCCATCACCACCATGTCCTTTATGTTGGACAGTTCGGGTCTGACATGAAGCTGTCCCTGTACTCAGAGAATAAGCATTCATTTTGGTTTGATTCCTTTCTACAGGTAAGTAAAATTGTCTAAAATGGTCTGTTAATAGCAGTGCCATCAACAAATCTCATTGGTCTGTAATAGCAGTGCCATCAACAAATCTCATTATTGCTGTATCATACATTTAAAATGTTTTAGCTCTAATCAAGTAATCTTTGCCAAAACTCACTTGGGAAACACTGCCCTTACCCTTCAAGGTTACCTGTACGCTCTTTACTTAAAACAGGGCACTGAAATTCTGTGATGTAGCTGTCCACATGGGTACGTATCTGAAATACGACTGTCATGACCCTTCTATGCAAAACACCTCAGCTGTCCCAGTTCTGCCTTTCGCTTATACAGGCTGGCAGTCTAAATTGTGAACATCTTCATAGTCTTCATGAAGAAGATCCTCCAGTCTGAACTCTGGCCTATAAAACACCATTGACTATGTTTTTCAAGGAAATACAGTGTTCTCAAGGAATCGTCCCTCCTAGTTCAGGAGCTTAGAATTCTGCGGTGTGATGTTGAGAAGCTCCCTTTGGGAGCAGTGTTGGGTCAGCACAGAGAAGTTTTGAAAAGCCTGCCATAAATATTTTGAGTCATGCTTCTACTTACCTGTATGTGTTTTGTGTATTGTTGAGCAGTTTGCTTAATCTTGTGTGCACGTTGACTGGTAAGGTTAACAGGTTCAGTTTGATTGCCCAGAGAGGCTGTGGATGCCCCATCCCTGCAGGTGTTCAAGGCAAGGCTGGTTATATCTCTGGGACGCCTGCTCTAGTGGTTGGCAACCCTGCCCATGGCAGGGGGGTTGGAACTGGATGATCTTTGATGTCCTTTTCAACCCAGGCCATTCTGTGATTGGATGATTCTGGTCGGATTTGTATTTTGTGAAGCTGAGACAGTGAGAGCATGGGAATCAGGATAAAAATCAAGTGGAACTGAGACAAGAAAGCAAAAGATGGGAAGAAATGAAGATGTGGGAACCATGTGAAAGAGTAGGAAGGGAACAGAGAAAAACTATTAATAAACAAATGTCAACTATATCTGGTATTTAACAGTCCAACTAGATCCAGCCTCATGAGATATGTCTGGTCTTAGGCAGAAGTTCTGACGCTGTGAAAGAGTTATAAATTCGAATGAGGTGTTCATATTGCTTGTGTATGTGTGTGATCTTAGAGCTTTGTCGATCAGGGGCTGAGAGGTGGCAAATAGCAATCCCCTGTCAGGGTGGTAGCTGGGATTTGAATCCCAAATAGGACTGTAGTTCATAGTGGCCCTTGTAACGATGTTAAGATGTTGCAGACCTTGTCCATGGTTTATCTCAGAAAAGGAACTTTTCTTCTCAAGAAAGTAAGAGATCCTGAACTTCTAGTAAGGTAAGCTGAGGAAATTCACATAGAATAGAAGCCTTACTGCAAAGATCAGATGGGGGATTTTCAGCAATGTGCAGTGATGAGTCATCGCAACTTCTATTAATATAACTGGCACGTATGTAAATAAATTGACATGTGCTCCTCTGAAGAGTTAGCTCATGAGATCAGTCAGCAATAATAAACCAAGAAGAAATGTAATTTCATAAGAACAGTGAGCCATGGTGTTATTTTCCAGGCAAAAAGGAACAACGTGGTCATTTCCAATGGAAGAAATTACTGTGACTCTCAGAGACTGTGTTTTATCTCCACATAGGTGTATTTGATGCCCATCAGGAAACATGCTCGTTTGCATGTGGTTCCATAGGAAGGTTTGCCAAAGAAATCTGCACATTCTCTGACTTCTCGAGGACAACATGAGGTGGTTAGATATATGGCTGGAGCTGGGGGTGTAAATCAGCACAGTTCCCTGGAGGTCAGTGGAGCTTCACTGTGTAACAGTGGTTGAGGGTCTGACTATATCTCAGGAGCTGGATGAAATCCTTTCATCTTTCAGGTGGTGTTATACATTAGCACTGTAATGCAGGGCTGCCTTTCTCCCTGCCCTCATAAAAGCTTGAAACCTGTTGCGTGTTATGCCCTTAGCCACCCATTCATAGCTCAGACACCCCTGAGTCCAACAATGTACAAGAAGAAACTTGTGTTTTGTGAACAAAAGCTGCTGCTGCTCTTAGGGTGGGACTTCCCAGCTTTATGGGTTATCCTAATAAAACTCAGGAATGTTTTAAAGGCAGTAGCGTGAGAGACCACCAACTATTTTGTTGTTGAAGCTAAAAGAAAAATCTGTTATACCTAAGATTGACCCTGTAGCTGTTTCTTTTTGCAGGCTTCTTAGAAAAGTAAAGGAGCTGAATTTTTTACAGGGGCATTAATGGATAATTTAAAATTGCATTGAGTTTGGATGTTTATACATAAGAAAACTGAATCGCCAAGAACAGACACCTCAAAATAGTTTGGAGCACAATTTCTCTTTGGAGTAACTGGGCTTCCCATGCCCAAGGCTGCGTAAGAAGGTAGTTGAGTTCTCTTGGGAGCTGAACCAGTGCCATACACATGAGCTACTGTTTGTTTTAACACTAGTGGCATGGAAGGTAACAAAGCAGATGATGTGAAAGAAAGCCATGGTGCGCACTCAATGAAAGTGGCTTGTGGCTGTTGACCTGGGCACATAACTTTATATTTATGGAGAAATGATGTTAGGTTTGGTAATGGTATCCCAAATTAGATTCAGTGATCCTGTGCTGGTTGCAATGTTAATGTTTCTATCATGAAAAACTGGCTGTGGAAGATGTGGAAATAGAATGCAGATTTTTCAGAGGTGAGGATTTAATCACACAAGTGTTGCTTACTTTCTCCAAAGAGCAATGTCTCTCTCAATGCAGGAAGATAGATGTAATTGAGAAGATCTGAGCCTGGCCATAAAACTCACTGTAGCCCTGACACTTGAGATATAGAGCAAGGTTATCAGACTCTCAGACGAAGAACAGTTGTTCAAAATACACAGAGGAAACCTGCATCTCCACATGTGAATATCCGCCACAGTGCATTTGGTAGCCTAATTTACACCTACAAATCCCACTAAGTATTTATACTGTGTGCTGACAGTGAAGGAAAGAAGGCTTGCGGAGTTGGCTCCTTGCCTTACTAGTTTAGAGGAAGATTCCTGCAGATTTGGCTGTTTCTAAGTCACGCTTCAAATAATATAAAAACGGGAATTAGAAGTGTTGGATACATTTTGGCCTTATCTTTAGGTAGTTTCATTAAATTAATATGTGATACGTGACGTGGGATTACCTCTTTAAACCTCCTTGTTCCATTCCTGCCCTAAATAAGAATGGAAAGGGGGGACAGACACAAAGAAGTAGTGAATCAAGATCTGGAGATTTAAAAATCTGCTGCTGTGCTTAGTTCTGTATATTCCCCCATCTACCCACTTGTTCATTCTCTTGCTCGCACACAGAATTAATTCATCCCAAGATGCAATCTTGCATCTGTTTTATGTATTTGACTAGTCACTTCAGAAATACTTTCAACTTCTGGGGAGCATTTACAAGCATAAGAGAAGGAAAGGTGACAAATAAAGGTGAAAGTATACGTTTGGCAGACAAGAATAATGAGATGTAAGCACTGAGGACAAAAATCCACTTCTCCGTGATCCATCCTGTATGTGACCCCCCAATAGGGATTCAGTGATTTCACCTGGAAAATATTGAGAGGTTGTAAGGAAATCCTGCCTGTTAATAGAAGGCATAGGTAGGAGTCAGCTACATTCACGTCTACAGTAGCACAGACTGATACTGCCTGGTTTGGAGGCATTCTCAAGCTGTTAGTTAAGTGGGCCAGCTGCTATTAGCTGCTCATCCAAAGCAGCACATGACAATATGAAGCAATAGACAGGAATGTACAAGGCAGCATAAAGTCTAAATAAAGGGCCTTGTGGCCTTCTAGGCAAACCCTTCATTTCCTCAGGTGAACTTCTGCCATCATTCCTACTCGTGAATTCTTAATCTTCCTACTAAACAGCACAGATATTGTCCTCTCTCTGCCAGCACTTGGGGCGTATTTCCACTCTTCTAGCTTTGTTTGCTTTTAGTCTTACGAGAGTCCTGTCTTAATTGGCCCTCATGCAAGTGCAAGCTGAAGATCTGTGTCTGTTCTGAGCCCCTGCTTCTTTCCAGGTTGCTTAAGCTAACAGGGTTTTGTCTTTCCTTCTAATCTGGCTAACTGTTCTGACAAGGCCACAGATGAGGAAAAGAGGCTGACTGCAAAATGCTGAGAAGTGAACTACCTCTGGCTTCCTTCGAATCCTTCTCCTGGTCCCAGAGGAATGCGTGCAGGAGGCTAAATGTCTCAGGAAGCAGCTGCCACGCTAAATACTTCTAGCTGGGGGTTGGTCCTGAGATGGTGGGAAAGTTGAACTGGTTTGGAAAATGTTAGTGAAATCGCTGTCAAAACCAACTTAGCAAAGAGCTGCCACTCAGCTCATGTTTCAGGGGCTTAGAGGAGATAAGAAAGCCCCCTAACAGTGCAGGGGCATGGAGCTTTTGGCACTTGCTAAGCCAAATATTGATTAGGGTAAATAAGCAAAACTGTGGTGCTTCATTACTTTGGAAGCGAGGTGATTTTTTTTTTTTTCTTCTCCTGAAAGATGACATGATTTTTTGCAGTATACCCAAGGATTGCAGTGTCACGAAAAGATGTCTGTGTTCCTACATTTGACAACTGCAGAGTTGGAGAGGGATTTGAAGCATGCTGTAGTCTCTGACATAGCGTTCCTGTAGAGCTTCAGGAGCAAGGCTGCATCCAAATATGGAGAATGCATATTCATGACAAGGGAAGAAAAGCTGGTTGCATTAGCAGCTTGCTCTATTGCCTATCTTGTGCCCAGAAAGCTTGGATACTGCAAGTGGAAATATTGGGCTTAAAAAGCAATAAAAAGGTTTGATTCAACCTATTCATATCAGAACTCATCAGATGTGAGAACAGCTGACTCTCCAATTAACAGAGTCTTTGGGGAAATAAGATACATTATTTGATCTTTGCTTTTCCTGGGATAAGTCACATAGTTTAGGAGGGTCATGATCTCTTTTACTTACTTATCTATTTATCTGTTCGGAACATACATTCTGATGAAAACAGTGTATCGCTGTCATATAGATAAATACAAAGATTCTTTGGGGGGGAGGGGGAAGCAAAAACAGAAAAAGCTTTCCTAAATTCTGATTCTTCTGATCCCTGGCGAGGTTCAGGAGGGTGGGATAGACCAATTGACTTACTGCTTGCACAGCAGGAGAATTTGTATTTCGACAAGTACTGCAGGCAAGACCGACCTCTGCAGGACAAAGTGAACAAAGTCTAAGGAAAAGCAGACAGCTTGGAACTGGGTTGTAGGAGTAGCATTAAAAAGCAAGCATTTGCCCTTTGTTTGGAGAAAGACTTACCCCATTTTTCTTGAGCTGAATTCACTGTTTGCAGAACAGGACAGAGGAGAGTTCTGTTTGAACTCCAGCTTTTCCTCCAGCTGATGCATGGTGTGGTTGTGAAGCCTACAGAACTTTTGCTGCTAGTTTTATTCAGGGTGAAAAGCTCCTTGCGAAGTGATTCTCTGTCCCCAAGGCAGGCTACGCTTTGCGATGAATTTAGAAGTTCACATGATGGGGAAATTCAGCCTGACTTCACAGAGGGTATTAACGCTTTTGTAAGCCACCCAGAACCAAGCCTGTGATGGGGACAGGGCATATAGGGCAGTTCGGGAAATGTTTCTCCTCCTATACACTGATTTTTAGTTTAAGCCTTTTTTTTTTTTTCCCCACCTTAAAAGTCCTGGATCAAAAAGTTGCCTTGACTGTTTTAATGGCTGTTCTGGTTCTTTTCCCTCTAATTACTTGCCAGTGCCAGAGTGAGTTGTTCTTGTACAGTCAGCACTGCAGATTCTTTTGAGACCCCAAATCAGTGAAATAAAACCTAGTAAATCTAACAAGTTGCTCAGTGAGCAGTGGAACTTGTGAAGTCAGGCTTCCTGTGCCTCTTCAGTGTGGATTCTCTGGTGCCTAATAACACCAGTGTCTCTGAAGCGATTGCATGTGTGTGTTCTCTGGTGGCTGGCGAGAGGTGAGATCACACCGTGGCTTTTTCCTCTAAGATATTTCTAACTTGGATCTCTCCCCTTTTCCAAAATGTATGTAAGAAGTAGGAACTCAGTGTGTTTGAGTCCTCAGCCCTGCTGTCAGATTTGCTTGAAGACACCAGAAGGTTTTAAGAGAGAAAGAGAGTGAATAGCACAGACTGATGTGAATGCACACAGAAGTGCAGCTTGGTGACCCTGGGCTGGCCACTGTGAAATGCAGCACGTAGCTCTGTGCTCACTGCTGAAAAGCCCTTCTTTTCTCTGAGTAGGCTGAGAAGGGCAAGGAGGTTTTGATATTCTGTCAGGGTCTTAAAAGTACAACAGTATAGGAAATGTTAACAGAAAGTTCAAATCACTATGTACAAAGTAGCACCAGGGAAGACACAGCAAAAATGTAGTAGTCTTGAGGTGACTGTGATACCATTGTTACCTAAGGATGCTGCTCAAACATCCTTTGCTTGAATTCTTTAAGCTAATAGTGGGTACTGTTCTGTAGAAGAGCTATTGTTTTTATGAACATTTAACAGCATTAAATTTATGTGCCCTTCCCATTTTTTAAAATGACAAGATAGCATTACTGGCGTCATATCTGGGATCCAGATGAATTGCAGGTCATTGCTCTGGGCATGAGGGTGTCAGGGTTCTGTGCTTGCATTATTCTGAAGATCTCATTTGATTATCGCAGTGATTCCTTATGGCCTAAGGATCTTTTACATCACTTCTCTGGCTTTGAATACTGGGGGAAAAAAAAAAAGTTTTTGGTGAAATTGAGCTTTTGAGACATGTTTTTAAGTGCATGAATGTTCTTGGTTTTCCGATGTGTTCTTGCTCTTTGGCATTAAGAAACACAGCCTCAGTTCCTGATTCTTTTGCAATGGACTTTGAATTCCGTTTCTACTAGTTGTTTTCCAGGGCCACAGCTGGCAGTAGATACTCAGTTCTTGTTTGGTTGTCATGTTTCTGGACTTCTGTGGAGTTTCAGGATTTGCTGTTGTTTGTAGTTCACTATTTCATTACTGTCTGTTATTTCCCTTAATTTTCCACCATTGTTGAAACTGCAGAAACCCATACAAGGAGAATGAGCCCTTTCCCCCAAAGTACCAACTGCTTATTGCTTCATGTTACCCTCATGTTATGGCCAACAGAATACTGCTTTCATTCTCCTAACCCTGCAGCATTGCATGGGAAATAACTAAGGAAGAACTTATTTCCAAAATACAATTTCGGAAGGAGATTTTACTTTAGGCAGAAAAAAAAGTGAGAAACTATGAGCACACACATTTCTCTTCCCATAGGCAGTATAACTGACTAATGCTGGGCAAGCCACGCTGGAGCTGCACATCAAGAAACTTGACCATTAATGTCATGGCTGGTAGTCATCTGACGGTGGACCTGTTCTGCTCAGTGCCAGCTAGCAAACACCTACCATAACCAATGTGGTAGAAAACCCCAGCAATGCGAAGTTCAGAAATACCTATGTTATTCCTCATATTCCTACTTTGGCCTTTTACTGAAAATTCAATTAAACTTTAATTACTCTTCTGTAGCTTTTGCTCAGCAAAAACGCACTGGAGCTGATCAAAGTGCCTGTACTTTTTTTGGCCAAGGCAAAGTACTGAAGAATTCATTTGAAGAAGGATTTTGCTTAGATTGTGCCACAGTTACTGGGTTTTTGAGCTGCATCAGTTGCCTTCTTGCTTCCATAAGGCTTTCTTTTTGAATGATCTCCCTCTCTGCTCCACAGCCATCTGGCTTCCAGCATTTTCATCCCAGTCTTCTTCATACACAAGCACAGATTACAGGAGTTTGTTCCAGCTCCAGATAAGGAACTAGTAGCTGGATCTCTCTCTTGCAGCTGCCAAACCTCCACAGTCCATCACAAGAAACACAGCCCCAGCTATGCATCACAGCCTACAGGGCTTTGAGGTACTTGGCCTGCAGCCTCTATTTTGTCAACTCACGTGTGTGCAGAAATGGATATAGAGCAAAAATAAATATCCCAGGCTCCCAATAGGAAAATAAAATAAGTGTCTGCAAGGCTGATTACAGCAATTGATGTTTTCTTTGTTGAGGACGTTGCATTCTTGCTATTCCACCAGAAAATTTGAACCAGCACTAGTTAAATGTGAGGAGTGGGTTTCGTTCGTCCAAATGGAAATGCCTGCAGTGGAGTCCTTCATACTGTGTTAAAACTGTGCATTTCTTTATAGCCCGTTGAGAGAGAGCCACATGGTGTGTGATTTATCTTACTGCAGACCTCCAAAACACTTCAGATGAACTAGAACTGGAAGTGCTTCACTGTCTCCAGTGGCTGAAGGGAGCGTAAGTGATTATAAAACAGACCTCTAACTGGAAAATTCTCTCTAGCTCCTTAGAGAAAGAAGATGTGAGAATGTCTGCAAATCTGCTGATTTGGGTAATACATTTATTTTTTTTTTCACCGTGCTTAGGCCAAGCACTGACTAGACATGAGCATCTTAGGGTGATTCTAACAATCAGGTATTTGCAGCTGTGACACTGATACCACAGGCTGTAGATCAGAAATTACTCCAGACCAGTTGAAATGTGCTTCCCATCAATATCACGTAGGGATGTGTCTCTTTCCCTTCCTTTTTGACTGTAGGGAGGGGGGCTGGGGAGCAAACCACATCTTTTGCAATTCAAAACGGACGGAGTTCCCATATGACTTTCTTATAGTGCGCTGGGAACTTATGGAACAGAGGATCTTGTTTCACACACATCTGTCTTTTTCGAACCCACATCACCACAACAGCAAACACTTGGTTTTAGTGACCTCCTGTGCCAATACTTGTCTCATTGGGAAGGGAAAGGATTTTCCTCACTTGGCAGGTGAACGTCTAGATTGTGTCTCATATTCCGTCTTCTCAGAGCCAAGGCTTGCAGAACATGCGTTATGAGGGCAGCAGTCTTAAGGCCTCAGGAGAATGAGCCAGCGTTATTAAACCAGTGCTCTTTCCCTTTACAATGGTATTTTTTTACCTGTGGTCTCTGTGCCCCTGGGAGCCTGTAGAATGCTTCCACGGGGTCCATGAAAAACAACTAACAGAAGCAAGCCTATTGTCAGTTGGTTTAAATTCTCTATACAAAGATCCATACCTCTTCTGTAAAAATTTTAGAGGGCTTGTTAATTGAAAACTGTTGAAAACTGCAGCTCTATAACGTCTCGCAGAGTAATTTTTTTAAGTGCTCAATGCATGAAAGGTCAGAGGGTGATTTATTCTAGCTCAGCGGTTAGCACAATCACTCTGGGAACAGCAATTGCTCCAATAAGCATTTAATTATTTTGTACAAATGAGAGACTGAAAAAGACCTACCTCAGAATATCTGATAGCGCAGAAAGAAGGAAAATCTCTAGGAAGGTGAGAAGCTCAAATTGGGCAGGAAAAAATGTGGAAGTCAGTACATCTCTGTGGAACGTTCCTGCCCCCTCAGTGATGGATATAATAGAAACACCTTTTCACACATCTCTCCTCCTGATGTGTCATGCCATGATCTGGTAAATGCTTCTCCTTGTGCACATGCTCCATGTTGGAGAAGCTGCACGTGTGCGTGTCTTTGAGCATGCTGATCTCAAGCAGCACTGCAGCAGGGTGCTGAGCCTCTGGGTTTGTGAGTGGGGCACCAGAAGATGTTTCATGGTGAAGCCTGTCACAGTGTGTGTCAGGTCTTTGATATGAGCAACAAGGGGGAAAGGATAGTGCTCTGGGTTGAGTGTACAGAGATGGTGTGAAAGGAAATGGGTTAGGCTTGTGCATCCAATGGGGCTTTACAAAGAAGGAGGGTTACTGCTGCCCCACGATGTGCTTCCCGTTGGGCTTTCATGTAGCCTCCCAGGGAGAGGCACACAAAGATAGACTCATGGTTGTAGTAGAAACAGTGCTTGGTTAAAATAAATAAATAACTTCATCGCAGAAGCTGATCCTCGTTTCTTATTCCTAGAAAGAACTATAATGGAAGTCAATGCAATCTACTGCTTCCCAAGGGCTTTGTCATACTGTTCAGCTATCCTAAGGAACTATAATTGGATTTTTACTATAAACAAGTGCTGAGAAACATGTTTCTTATTTAGATTAGTTCATGTGTTTGTGTCCTTTTTCGCTTCTTTGTTAGTCAGTAGAATTTCTGTTGCCGCAAGTGAGAACAGGAAGTTAGCAGTTCAAGTGGGGAAGGGCAAACCTCGGAAACTTTACAGGCTTCAAAACTATCAGCCTATGTTAGGGATTTGAAAAACAAAACGTTTGCCTTCACAAACTCACCTTGCCTGTAATTTAAACTCATTTTAAATTTCAAAAACAAACAGATTTTCTAGGGATCACATGTGTGTATCAAAGAAGACTGACAAAAGCAAAGCAGCCACAGATCAGTCATCAGTAAAGGATTTATGTCCTTCCTTCAGACTTTTCAGTGTTTCCTCTGTTTTATTTATTTGTATTTGTTGTCTTGATTGGTTGTATTTATTTCTAAGTTTTTGTTTGTATTTTTTTATGTGCTGGAGCCTCTCTTTGCTTCTCTTTTCATTCATTTCATAATGTCTCTGCCAACTTCTCTTGTATATGGCTTGCATTTTCTAGCAGGAGATTCTACTCTGTTTAGAAAACATGAGTCCAATAATGAGGGAACTTTCAAACATTACTGATGTCAAAGAATTTGGACAGTTACAAACCTCAAGGGAAATATGGCTCAGTAAGCAAATGTTTAGATATGCTAATGTTTGGATGGTCATTACTTATTCGACTTCAGTCTTAGCTTTCTTGTCAATGGCATTTTGATGCTTGAATCTGAGTCACCTTTGCAGACTCGGTACTATTCATGTAGGTGAACAGGGTTCTTATTTGTATTACAGTAACAATCAAATAATTGATTGTAACGGGGAGATTTTCTTTATTGAGTAATGGGGGACTGAAAAGAAGAGGGAGCTTTCAGCTGTAACTTGGCACGTGCTGACAGTCATGTATTTGATTTCTTAGCATTACACTTATCTGCTAACCCAGAAGGGCTAGAATGAGAGTTTGGAAACTCAGTGCCAAGGCTGGTTTGCATTGTCTTTGATACTGAGTAGCATGAAAACAGTTTGGCAACAATATTTTATGCAGTGCTTTGAATTAAAATTTTTAACTTGTTGAAGAACAGGAACTTGATTCTACAATTCTATGAATATTTCCAAATCTTCCTTTGATCTGTATAAACTTCACTTGGTATAATTGTTTTTGTTGTGGTTTTTAAAGAATTACGTTCTATTTCTTCATCTATTCAGAGAGTTTTGACACATAGCAGTAGCAAAAAATGAAGGCTGAAGGAAGCTGAAGGCCATGGAAATCGATGGGTATATTCTCACTCTGTTTGCAATGGGCTTGAGTCAAAACCTCATGAAATCATTCTGAGCTTTCTCTTTGACTCCAGCTGACTTTGGCTCATGTCCAGTGAACGGGGAGCCAGTTGACTTGTATTTCTGACCCCAACTTATTTTTATTTATTATGAATGGACACCAGCTGTTTCTTTGTTGTCTAAAATATACTGTCTGCCCTTGAACTTCAACATTTTCCTTCCAAAAGGATGATTTAGACTTTGTCAACAGTTTGCCAAACCAGCAGGCTACCTTATAATTCTGGACTTCCGACAGACCATGAGTGGCTAATCTCTCACCCAACTTCGGACAGATGCATAAAGTGAAATACAGAAAACACACACATGGCCTTATGAGATGGGAGTATTGATCGACAGGGCCACAGTTGGTGTGTACCACCTTTGCTGATACATTCAATTAACAGCCTTGTTGAAGAGAACCTGGTTTGGGTCTCTCAGCCTTACTTCATTTAAGTTGATAGTCCTCAGCATCCAACAGTGGGATAAACCAGATTCCTCAGCTTTGTTTGTTTTGGCCTACCGTGTCTCTTTATGAGGAAAATGGTCAAAGTAAAGTGCTTCCTCTGTGTATTTTGACAGGAAACAGTACTAATATGCTTTCCTTTTGTCGTATGCCTTGCTCTTTTCTCTCCGTGTTGTTTAAATATTTTTAGTCCAATGACATATTTATTAACCCACCGCTCTCTGCATGGGGTAAGACTTTGATTGGCCCATCTGTAAAGACTCTCAGTTAAGGTGGTTTTTTCAGCGAGAGTTAATAATATTACTACTATTCACGTAAAACTCTGAGACAATCTCTTTAAAAATGGAGCACATTTATCTAAAACAGCTGGTTAAGAGAGCATGAGGGCCCAGCTAGAGTCAGCAAGGTCGGGGGTCAGGGTTAACACCAATCTCTGTGGAACTTTGAAGCTGACATTTTACAGATTATATGTGTCTCAGTGCACAGTGGGCATGGCATATAAATTGGTCTTAGAGGCCCCTATTTGTTCTCTGCATTTTTATGAGCCCACAGAGTTGTTCTTTGAAGCAGCACACACAGAAAATAAAAACTCATTTTAATGTTGTGGAACTATTTGCAGTAAATCATGTTAACATCCTGGCTTTTCTTTAGAGAGAAGTAGTGTGCATTTTCCATGTTCTTGGGTGCTGCAATTGCTTCAGTTTTAATCCTGTGCTTCAGATTTAATCCTGCATTTTTCTTTTTAATCTTGCTTTATATTTCTCATCTTCTTTCCTGATCCCTACATTGGTATTTACATGGTTCTCCTGTATGCCTGACTAACACTGAGCTAGCAAGGATGCCCTTATTTTGCTTCATGCAGTGACCTAGCTATTGTTAAGTCCTTATTCTTTTGCCTATTGAAAAGTCTCTGGCATTGTAAACCTCTTGTTATTATATGGTACTGTAACCTTACAAGAAAGCATCTGATTTCAAAGAGACTAAGTTCAATTCTGGAACTAATTATATCATTTACTTTATGGATTTTTTTTTAATTGCTAGGTGTTTAAACTGGAAAATCCTGAATTCTGGAGAGCCACAAGGAACAGACACTGCTAACAGAATCTGCTGGAGGTATTTTAGCCACCTAATTAATTTTCAATAAATGCTTCCAATAGGTAATTTGCTTCTGGCCAAATGTAAATCAGCCAGAGACAAATAGGGTTAAAATTAGGAATGTGTGATGGGGGCAATGTTTATGGACAAAATAACCTGGCGCTCCTAGAAATAACTTGTTGACAGTAATAGAAAATTAGACCACACAGATGTTAACAAAAACTAAGCTTTGCATGTTGCATGGCTCCAGTAGAGTTCCTCCAGCTGGACACGTAACTGGCTCCTGTGTGTGAGTCTCACCACAAAAGGCCTGCCTACCCTTAACTTTCCCTTGGTATGGATTGTGTCTAACATGGCCTCTGACCTTCTTTGTCTAACATGCTTCTAAGATTCCTTCTCTCTGTGTTTCTTTGCAAATACATACCTTACTGTCCCCCTGAGACCTCCAGAGAACCTCAGAGACACTCCAACTATCAGGAATACCCACTGCACAGCTCCAGACTTTTATGTCATAGGATCACAGAATGGCTTGGGTCAGAAGAGACCTCCAAGTCCATCTAGTTCCATAAGCAAGGTTGCTTTAAAGGCAACTAGTAGCTGAAATACAGATATCTGATGAATAATGTTTTTGAATTTTATTCATTAGTAACAGTGTTAAGCTAATTCAACTTCTGGGAAAAATACACAAATTTTGACAAAATAAACCTCTTGCTATTTATTTTATTTGTTTATTAGTTTCCTCACCCCTCTCACATGCTTTGCACTCGCATAGATGTTCCTTCTAATTCTGGGATAAATCCCCTCGTCTTCTCCTGAAAAAAGGTCTGTATCTGTCCCTCTCTAAAAGGGCTGGTAAGAGATTTTTTTCCTAACTTCCAACCCCCTGTGCCAGGTAGCCCTTGGATGGGGTCTGTCAAGTGATCAGGGTCCCATAGAATGCAATTTGTATAAGTTCCTTCTTACCCTTGAATTTAAACTGCAAAAAATGAGTTTGTCCTGGATAGTAGGGGACTCTTCAGCCATGGAGACTTTCATTCTCTTTATTACGGGTCTTATGTCACTTGGCATTCTAATTCAGAATAAATCAGACCACTTGATTCAGAGAACATAATAGGTTTGCTGTAAATTGGTACTGAGTGTGCTTGTGAGCTATGGATGCTGGAACAGCCTTCAGATAAAAAAGGAGATCTGTCAAAACTGACTTTCATGGGCAGACTAGCAGCAGCTCTAGTGAGACATGGTGGATTTGCATGACATTGCTGACCTGAAACACTGGTCACAGATAGCTATGGAGTAATGGACGTGGCAAATATAGGAGCTATGAAGTAAACGTAAGGACGAGTCACCTCCGGCAGCGTGCACTTACCTTTCCAGAAGGAAGCTTGCTTGCATCTTTAGCATTATCTGAAAGTGAAAGTCAAGGACAGAAGCTTGCAACTTGTATAAACTTCTGAAAACATAACGGAGACAAAGCAAGCTATGAGAATTCTCCAGGTATTTTTCTAGCCTCTGTTACTGAAAAGATCCTCCCGAGATTTTCCTGAATGTTCTCAATATTTTCCCAAGTTTCAGTGGATTTAGGTCTGGCTGTGCTCTGTAGATAGGATCTCTGTCAAGTTCAGCAAAAGTACTTGGAAGCAGATTTGCTGGTTGGTGTAGCAAGAGTTTTTAAAACTATAAAATCATGAGGGGGTCTGGAAAATTTTGTTCATTTTTCTGCAGTCTCACAAAGTTTATTTCTGTCACTTTATTTTTCCGTGATGGCCAGTGTATGGAAAATGGCAACATATCAGGCTCCGTTCCTGTCTCTAGCAGCCCCAAACAAGGTTGTGTGCTGGCTCCCACGCTGTTTTCCTTCTTTTTCTTGGCCGTGCTGGCGGAGGCATTTTGCTGACATTGAGAGAGGAGTATTTATTTAGTTCTGTACCAATGGAAAGTTTCTCCATCTGCAGTGCCGCTCACCAGAGGTCTTCTTTTTTCAAATGACATTATGCTGGTAACCTCTTCAGTTGAAGGCTTTTGTTTAAGCAGTGTCCACTTTGCTGAGCAGTCAGTTGAAGTCCTGACTGGACAACAGAATACACACTGCTGCTTCTCTGTGGTCCAGGAGATCTTTCCTGGTTAGTAAGAATGCTGACACGGAAGGCCCTACCCACTGATGAGGTTAGCCATTGTACGGCTTCACATTTTGGCTCTGGTCACAACTCTGTAGAACAGACAGCTTGTGAAAATAAGTAATAATGATGATGCCTGTCAAAATGTCCAGTTCATAATACTCTGACCTGGTTATAAGACATGGGTAAAATACCATTGCTCCAACAGAATATCTAAGCTATACAGGCTGTGTGATTGGGTTTGTCCTGTTTGGGAAGTTAAATGATGGGAGAAAATACCAAATACCCAAATTTTGGTATACTGAATTATTTTGCTCACTGATAGCTGACGCCTTACTATATGGCTTGAAAATTCTTAAGAGAATATTTTATGATTAAAAAAACCAAAAGCCTAAACCAGCTGTTGTGATTTTGATGGAATAATGCAAATCTGTCTGGAAAGTGTGAGGCACTGACCTCTACAACAGAGCAAGGTGGTGGCAGCAGTGCTGTAAGTGTATTTGAAATAAGTATAGGGTTGTACAAGGAAAGAGCACTGTTCCTTGATATCTGTAATATTTCCACTTGTCCCACATCCAGCTACTCTGATGACTTTGCCATGGCTCCGGTTTTCATACCTGGCCAGCAGAATGTTTTCTGGCTTCATTTTTGCTGAGATCAGCACAAGACTTGTTCTTGGTGTTATTGATACAATAACAAGGAAGGCAGAGAAGCTCCCCATTCAAACTGAAACGTACATCTTGATGCAGAATCCCATAATCAAACAGGTATTTTAGATGGGCTCCCCAGGGTGATGTTCTGAAGTAGTTTAAAAATTCATAAAGGAAGCAACCAGATTGAAAATGTTGTGTAGATATGAGGTCAGATGGCACAAATTTCTATTGCTCTGAAGAAGCCAGTGGAGCCAGACCATTCTATAGTAGATGGTGATTCAGCCCATAAAATTATCCATTTCCATTGTTAATTATGAGCTATATATTTGAAATTCATAGTCAGGTGAATAATTCTATACTTAACATTGTGACTAGTCACACATCTGAGAGTTACAGGAAGAGGGAGAAATAAATATAAAGACCAACATGAGAGAATCAGAATCTGATTCCATGCAGTGTTTAAGAAATATTTTTCAGTTTTATCATGGAGGAGGTGAGTTAACTCTCCTGAATTACACTTAATAATCAAGACTCAAACAATCAATGATGTCTTCTAGGAATTCTAATTTTATAACCCATTTACCTACAATAGTGAATTACATATATTTGCTAACTGTTTAGGATGAAGTTACTATGAGCTCTTTTCGCTGCTGATGTTGACTACAGATATCATAATATCAGAGAACTGACTCAGTTTAGGATAACAGAGTCTCAGCTTTTGAGAATGACATATTTATTCCTAAAATTCTGTTAAGGCAACTAACAGCAAGTATTTTGTAATCTCAGTGCTAACCAGTAGTATAGGTTAGTTAATAAGTTATTTAGAAAATGCTGGGAATACTTTATTTTTGAATTTATGGACATTTGATACAGTGCTGAATCTATATACTGCCTTTAAATGTAAAAAGCATAACAAAACTTTGCATTTTCTGCATTAAGCTAGACGTATTTAATTAGTAGTAAAGCATGAGGCTGGGAGCCAGGAGGTCTGGGCTGTAACCGCTGTGGGGATCCTTTGGAAGCACTCGCCTTCTCTGTCACCTGGGAATCAAAGTCTCTCCAGGGAAGTTTTGCCACAATGGAACTTAATTTATGGGTGTTTTTAAAGCATTTTAAGGGGCTGAAGTGGGAGGCACAGGATAAATGAGAATTGTGTGGAACTACTATACGTCCTAATAGCTAGTAACTGTTAATGGTGGGCACATTAAAGAAAGTTTGCAGAACAGCCATGTATTCTGTATCAGCAAACTTACAGCCCGCTGCTTCCAGAATGTACAGAAGTCCCACTCTAACCCCAATGAAAGCAAGAACAATCCTTGTTCTAGGTCTGTATGAAAAAATGGTGCAAGGACATCTTTGCAAATTAAATGGCATTTGAATTTTAACCTGAAGACAGGCTCTTCTTTGGATGCTGTGTACAGATTTATTTTACTTTGCTATTGCCACTTTCTGTACCTGCTGCCAGTCACTATTCATTTGAGCTCTCACGTTGTGATTAAACACATTGAGTGAATGAATGAAGATGGGAAATGCAGCATACATAAATCACACAGGCTGCCAGTTGTTCTCCATTTGCCTCCTCCTCCTTCTCTCCCCACACCCATGATCGGTGCTGTTTCCTGTTTGCTTTGCTCAAATGGAGGTGAAGCCTGATCCTGCCTAACTATACACATTTATAAAGCCTCTCTGTTCCAAATTTCCCTTCTTTTTTTTCCTTGGGAAAGCCCGAGTGAGCTCAACTGTAATGCTCAGGTGACTCAAATCCAGTTGGTCTCCATCAGAGTTGCAAGGGACAGGAAAAAAAGATTGACTTTTCAGCCTCAGTCACATGAGGAAAGCTGTTAACTTACACGTTTCTGTTCCCATCTGTCTATCCCAGCAATGGCTCCTACTCCTTGCCAAAGAGTCTTTCATTTTGTTGCCCACAGAGGAACATGGAAGGAAAAGGTAGTGCTACATTTGTAGCATGAGTGCTGAGAAATGCCCTAGTCTGCTGGTATCTATTTCTTTCTTTGGAGAAGGTCACAGACATGACAAGTGAAATAGCAACAACAACAAAATGGTAAATCACTCAAAGAAAACTAGATCTCTTTTGTTTTGTCCCAAAGCGTTTCATTATAATCATAAACTATAAGGTGTTAAAGGGGTTAACAGGCTCTCAACTCATTGTCAACTAATTATCTTTAAGGTGTTGTCATCACATACTAATCGCTGGGTTCATGCCAGTTCCACCGCTGGGAGGTGCCCAACCTCAGGGTGACCTTCTCTCACCTAACAGATGCTTACTTCATTAACTTCAACCATCACTTGCCCCCAAAAAAAGCTTTTAGGAACTTTCATCTTTTTAAGAGGGCAGGGAAAAGAACCCTAATAAACTGGTAGCCTGGTTAGCAGTAGGTGATAGCTTTAGCTTAAGGCACCATGGGTGGCTAAGATGTATGAGAAACAGATGTAAGGCCTTTGGTGATAGGTCTGCACTTTCTATTTATTGACAAATGAAATAGGCAATAGAAGGCAATTAAAAGCCAATGATTGCACACAAACAGTGAAAACCGTAACTGCAGAGAGGAAAGAAAAGCAACAACGCTGTGCAGCTCAGCTCTTTCTGGGCCAAGTGACATTGAACTGGGAAGCAAAACTGTGATTTCTTTTTAAAGAAAATGCTTTCAATTTAAAGTTGAGGAAGTTTGGTGTTTGTTCTTTTGTGTTCTGTTTTTCCCAGAATGCTGCCTGCTTGCAAAGCACTTTCTGTTTGCTTCTTCCACTTGTTTGACTCTAGTGGGCTTCAAAGAGGATATTTTAGTATTGCTTTTAAGTGATGCAATGAATGGGAGTGGGAATCAAATGTGAATAGAGCAGCAACAGGACAGTTCTTTCTTCCTGCATCTGAATGTGTCAGTGCTTTGACATCAAACTGCAACTCTGATAACCTCTTTGGATTTAAGTGTGCTCTGAATGGGCAGGTGAGAATTTAACATGAACAGCCTAGACTCAGCTTCTCCTAAGAGAGAGATTTATCATTTTTTTTTTAACTAATCTTCTGTCCTCAGGAAATAAGTCTGCAAGATCATTTATTTCCTAAAGGACCTGAGGAGCTGAGTTCTGCTTGTGGGCTGACCTCCCGACCCTGGGACATGCAGATAGGTAACATGGGGAAGAGGAGATCTTCTTTGTAGCCGCTTTAACAACCTTTTTATGCTCAGACGTGGGATAACACCTACTTTTCACTTAATATGCTGAAGGTGCAAATCCATAGGCCTAATTTAAATGTGCCTTTATTCTGCAAACTATAATTTTGCACCAGAGGGAAGGGGGAAAACAGCTCACCCTCCCAGGATGATGTTATGGCCAAGGAGAATCTCATTAAAAATCAATTCCTCGTGTCCATAAAACAAGTTTATTTTATCTTGTGGGAGCCTGCTGTTAGCGCTCACACAGTCCCATTGTGTGGAATTCTTGCCTCTAGTTGTATGCCAAGCTGCACAGTGTACCATTAACGAGTTTCAATTTTATGCTAAGCTTTTTAATATTTTTGGTGTCATTTACTGCAGGTTATTTTGCCAGCATGTGGTGTCTTATAACATATGTTATTAATAGTGATGACATGTTTAGGTTCTGAAGGTTTAAACAAGACCTCCAATATTTACATTTATAAAAACGGGAAATGATGAGAGCAGGACTGTGATTGGCCACCGAAGTCTCCAGCTGTGCAGGTATTCATCCTAACCCTTGCAGGTCAAGGTTTGCTGGCCAACTGTTACAAAAAACATAACACAAAACACATTTTGTAAGTGCCACAAGGCACGTCAATACATGTTAATTATCTATTGATCTGCCCTTTCTGGGGAGGGCAGTAGGAAGCACACGTTTCTGACCCTGTGCTCCACAGAACCCCATATACACAATGTAGGTGTACACAGCACCCTGAGTGATGCAGAGGGTTCTTATACCTGCAAGAAAAACAAGATAAAACACGTTAACTTCAAGCTCAGAAAAAGAGGTCTGACTAAATGCACTTCAAGTTTATTGCAACAGATTAGGAATACGTGCACGCTCAGTAACTGAAGTTCTGTTGACCTATAGTAATTTAAGCTGCTGTAACTGGATTGTGTTTCTAGGTCTTCCAGCTACAGAGCTTTTATATCTCTGTTTATCTGTGTTTCCGTTTCTGAAGTTGCTATTTGGGATTTTTTAGGCACTATTATAATCAATAAATAATGATGTTGTAGAAATTAAGAATTGCCAGCATTGAAAGCTGGGAAGAAAACACGATATGCTGAAAGTATTGTGAATCTGGCGTGCGT
Source organism: Oreortyx pictus (assembly GCA_036925125.1). Classification (NCBI taxonomy): domain Eukaryota; kingdom Metazoa; phylum Chordata; class Aves; order Galliformes; family Odontophoridae; genus Oreortyx; species Oreortyx pictus. The sequence goes on from JAUPFR010000006.1 coordinate 58,549,559, forward strand.
CTGTCTTGGGGGGAGCCACAGTTCTAAGAACCAGATATAATTAGGGTGATTAATCAGCGCTGACTACGCTGTAGATTATGGTGCTTGAGTGATGCTCTGTAGCGCTAGAAAATGACTCATGTTTAGGAATGATAAACACAGAATCTTAAATGAATAATAATGCATTCAGTAGCAGTGGAAGAGTCTCATTTTGTATTTCTGCTGCACCCAAAATTCCTAGGCTAGGGTTTTCAGGACGCCTTTGGTTTTATTTGGGCAGCCAAAAGCTATTGACTTTGCTCCCTCAGATTCCCTTAGAAATCCCAGTGACATCAGAGAATGTTTTCAGTTCAGCACAGAGCTCAAGCATGGAAAATGGCAGCTTAAAGGGATGCTTCCCATGAGCAATGCAGAGTTCCCATGTTTGTGACAGGTAGATGTGGGTAGCAAGGAACCCGTCGTCACAAATGTGCCTGCTGGCCCAGACGCAGAACGTCCTGCATGTTTAACAGAACTAGGTGTGGGCATGAGACCACTGGAGAGAAGATGACTGCCTTTTATTCTTCTCTTGCTTGGCAAAATGACATCCTCGAGGGCATCATCTGTTTATTCAAAGCATTGTGTACATGCAACATTTTGAGTACATAATAAAGCAGTGTTTCTTTCTGATCAGGGCAATTATGTCAGGTTTTTAGATGCTTTGTTTTCCAAAATTCTTCTTTCCCAGAATAAAACAAAATGCATTGCACTCAGAAATCAAGTGCAGGAACTTCACATGTGACAATCACACTCCTGTTCATTGTATGTATGGGAAATGCTGAATCACGGCCTGAAGCATTGATGGATCACCTGAGGTGAGCACTGAGTCAGCCGCAGGAACACAGGTGAAGGCAATGCACTGTGTGACCAGAAGGGGTGGAGTCTGGCTCCAGCTCTCCCAGACCCCATTTAAGGGCTGACCACCACTGGAGAAGGATGTCTTGTCGTAGAACCCTCCCCTGGGGAGTTATCAGTGAACCTCAACCATCTGGACAAGGTGAGCCTCTCTTTATTCACTGGGATGTCTGTTTACCATCCAGATAAGCCTAGCAAAATATACCATCTTCCTCACTATTTTCTGAGTACGCTCTTTTGGGTTATTCACCCTACAATTATATAAGCCTTAGCAATAGTGGAATACTACTTCACATCTTCTGTCTGGCTGAGGGCAATGGGGCATGTTATGTATAAAGTGGTCCTGAAAGCCTGTAATCTTTATACTATGTTGTGTTGTGAGATTTCACCACCTAGCAAATATCTGTGAACCTTTTTATTTCCAGCTGTTGTTTGGTGGCTGATGGTGGCACATGAAGAACTGAGCAATCGTTATACTTTATATAACAGTGATGTTACTTGCTGTAATCTCAAACACTTGAATTAAAATCCAGATAATGAAAAATATAGCATAACCTCATGCCAATATCTCTGGAAGAGATCATCATATGGCACAGCCAGGAGCTGTGTGACATATCAGTTGTTGGAATCATCCTCAGAAATAGTGGCTGAACACTGGCACAGGCAGCCCAGGGAGTGGTGGAATCACCATCCCTGGAGGTGTTCAAGAACCACAGAGACGTGGCACTGAAGGACATAGGCAGTGGGCATGGTGGGGGTGGGTTGGGGTAGGACTTGGGGGGCTTAGTGTGTTTTTTTTTCCAACTTTAATGATTTTATGATCAAGGAGCAGGAAGTCTCTAATCTTAAGTATCCCTGGGCACAGGAGATGGTTAGTCAACTTATTTTATTTTCCCAGTACTTTCAATTGGAATTTCTCAATAAATAAACCCAGCAATAAATATAAGTGAAAGCACAATTATGGATAAAGAAACAAAATTATCTTCATGTTTTTTTCCCACATCTGTATTTTCAACTTCCATTCACCCAAGAAAACTTTGAAAAGTTTAAGAGAATACTAATCGAATCGTACAAACAGGAGGAGGATTCAAATAACTCTGTGTCCAAATCTGGGGCCCCAGCATGGGAAAGATGTTGAGCTTCAGGGGAGGGTGCAGAGGAAAGCCGTGAAAATGATCCAGGGGCTGGAGCACCTCTCCTGTGAAGACCAGGCTGAAGGAGCTTGGGTTTGATCAGTCTGGAATAGAGAAGGCTGTGGGGAGACACTGTATGGCCTTTCAGTATTTAAAGGAAGTTTACAAACATGACAGAAACCAACTTTTTACTTGGGAAGATAGTGAAAGAAAAAGGGGAATGGTTTTAAACTAGAGGAAGGGAGATACAGATTAGATGTTGGGGAAGTTTTTTTACTGAGAGAGAGGTGAGCTGCTGCAACAGGTTGCCCAGGTGGATATCCTGTCCCTGGAGGTGTTTAAGGCCAGGTCGGATGGGGACCTGGGCAACCTGATTTAGTACCTGATCTAGCGGCTGGCAATCTTGCTTGCAGCGTGGGGGTTGGAACTCGATGACCCTTGAAGTCTCTTCCAACACAAGTGATTCTATGATTCAAAGCATGGCTTCAGAAAGTATTCCAATGGATTTTAGGGAAATAAGCATCTGTGCAAAAAAGAAAGATCCAAGTGAATGCCCTCACTGAGAGAAAGGCTACAGCACAGTGACTGCTGTGTGAATAGAGATGGGAATTATGTGAGAAGCGCTTGTACTGAAGACCCAAAGAACAAAAGCCTTGCTGGAGTTTGTGCCGTGTTAGACGTAGGGTGATCCATGTGTGAGACAACCACAAGGAACAAGGTTTCACAGGTCACGTTGTTTGCAACAGCCCTTGATGTTAGAGCTCCACCCCCAGAAATTACAGCTGAGTTTGGATTCAGCATTATAGGAAAACACCTATAAACTGGGATTCTCTCATAGTCAAGGCAGTTCCACAGAGTTCCCTCTAAGGTAGACAAGGAATCATTTGCTCTTAAATTTGTTAAATAAGTCAGGAAATATCACTACAATTTTATTTTATTTAGAATAATTAATCTTTTTAAATAATATTGGAGTAATATTGGAATTGGTAATTTTTAAGTAATATTGGAACTGAAACCCCTGCTGGTTTTCAGTGGGAACTCAACAATTCAGACACACTTTTACTTTAAAATCTTCCTTACTAGAATGCAAGCATTCATTTAGGCAGGGATAATTATAGATAAAAGAGAGGACCGGAGCTTTTGTGCAGCTCCAGGAGCAGGGGCACAGCTGGGTGGTGAGCCAGCTTCTGTCCCACTGCACCAATGCACTTGCAAAAGCTGCTCCTGCACGTTGGCTTCCGGTGCTGCAACGCCAACTTGAAAAATGAAGCTGGTGACTTTTTGTTTTATTGTTATTTATCTCCTCTTCTTAAAAGTCTCCAGGCTGGCTAGAATTTCACAGCAAGGCCCCCTGAAGTCAGTGGGAGTGAAGTGGTTGCAACTGGAAAATTTGGGCCAACCGGAATGATCTGATTTTTATTATTGATCCTCCTGGCTTGCACTTTATTGCTGTTTTGGGAAGTTGTCACAACTTAAGTATGGTACCCCTTAAAGGTCACTCCAAAACCTCTTGGATTCCTGAGAACCCTCACCTTTCCCAAGTTCATCTGTTGGCATAAAGGAAGGAAGTGTCTGGCTTGCTCACCCTTCCTGTCTGTGTCTCCTCTTCAGGACTCAGAAGCCATTTCCTCTCCTTCTTGGCTGGCTTTACTTAATCTCAGCTGGTCTTGCAATTAGCAAGTGTCCCGCTGCTATAAAAGTATGCCCCCAAATCCTGTTGTCTGTGTAAGGCGACTTTCCTGGAACGTACAGTTCCTTTTGTCTCTTCATTTCAGAATTCTCTTTCTGCTCTGCCCTCCTGTGTTAGGTGACCCTGAGAAGCTCTGAAGGGATCAAAGTCCCCTCCTTTAGTTCTCTTCTCTCCCTGCCTTTGTATATTTATCAGACTTAATAAAGAAGGTGGCAGCCTTCTCTTTGTCCAAGGCATTTAAACAAGCTATCAGCAATAGGTAATGACCCCCCTTTCTTTTTATTAGCCGTGTGCAAAGGCACAACGCTTTCTCTGATCACCTCCTGTAAATTCTGGGACACTTCAAGCCAAAGGGAGCCAAGAATGAAAAAAATCCCCTGCTCAGAATGGAGTTTGCAGCCTCTCAGCCATGCAGAGAGAGTCCCCTGCACCGAGCAGCATTCACAAGCTGTGCATGCAGAGATTGCCCAAATTGTCACTGAAGTTAACGTGAATTTTTATAGTCTTTCCCTAGGAACATATATTACTTTAACAAAATAAAAAGACTTTCCCCTTATCAAGCATTATTCTTTAACATTTACAGTTTGTCTGACATACAGGAGTAATATTCCATGGTTTGCTACAACTTATAAGTTTATGACCCTTCTGTGGCAGATCAGACTAAACATAATTCATTCACAGCTACTTAGTGTTCTGGGAAATAAACCCCTGAACTTAAATAACTATAGTGTGACCTCTGTAAAATATTATTTATGGGTTAAGAACTATTATTATGTACATATCGAGATGTGCCAAAGGTTATAAAACAAACACTAGTCAGCAAACTGCACTGTTTGCTGGCCTAGTCACTCATGGCTTTCTTCCTGGTTACAGTTCTACAAATATATGTAAATGGAGAGAAATATTACTTGGCTGACTTGGTAATTAGAGTGGCGTTGATGCTATGGACCACTAAGGATTCAACTACAAATGATCTCTATTGTAAGAATAATGCCAAGGTACAATTAAGTGATCCATTCTTTTTGTTCAAAAACACTGATTGCTGCAAGGGTGCAGCCGCTGTCAGTGTCAGCAGGGAAATGACAGCTGCTCATCTGCTATTCATTCTGTTAAATCAGCCAATCCGTTGCAGGGGGAAAGCTCCAGGCACATGCATACGGCTCCAACAGGGAATGTCAGGTTCTCTCTCTGATATCTAATGACCCACAGGGGATTGGAGACATGTGTGATTGTGCAGCCAGTGCTTGTTCATGTATAACCCACCTATATCAGAACACATTTCGTGCTCAAGGCTCCTGAAGTGTTTTACAGGCAGAGGTGTATAGACACATACATCAGAAACATTCATATTAGTCAAAAACACATCATATAATTTTATGTGAGAAATCTGTCCTAGTTTATTCCCCCTCACCACCATCCCAAAACTAAACTTTGGTTGGGAAATGAACCGCTGACTCCAATTGGACGTGTTTTATAGCAGCCGAGCGTAATGTTGCAGGTCTGATCTTCGTATCCCTTCCTCAGACATAAAATTTCCCCACTGGCTGCACAGTGGGGTTGCAGTAATTACTCAGTGAGGACAGATGTATCTGCACACAGGTTCTCCTGTCTTTCCAATCAAGCCAGTGCTCAGCACATAAAAGTGCCTTCCATCCAACTCTGTCTTCAGACATCAGTGATGGTTTCCGGCATGCGAGGGAGGTGATGATTCCTTTGTGTGGGGAAGCAAAAAAATTTTTTTTCACCCTTGGAAGAATTTTTCTCCTTTTTAACTATAAAAAAATGCCGAGTAAGGGAGCTGGTGCCAAACAGCAAATAGCGCTGTGGTGGGGCATCTGCTGAGATGCTGATGCCCAAGTCCTCTGGCCAGTGTGGGATCTACACCTTGGTTTTGCCTTGTCTGCTGACCTGTGTCTGACGCTGACCAAAATCCCACCCTGGGCTGAGCTGGGAGCTGAGAGGAAACCAATACTTTTCCCAATAAAAGGGTTTTGATTCAGAGGAAGGAATGCTTCATTTTGCTGAAGGATTCCTTGCTGCCCTACCAGTTAAGCATTCTTCTATCATATTTGTTGTGGGGGTGTGGGGGACCTCAGCCCATTACATATTTTAACATTTCCTTCATAATGTGAACCCTTTGTATCAGGGATACATGTGGAGCTCAGAGAAGCTGTTGTTTTCATTGTTTTGAGGCTGTTGTGGTTTTCTTTTTTTAGGATACTATTGTATACATTTTCCATACTGTGCTGTTTGATTGTCCTGGCATTCACCTTTTGTGTTCTGTCTTCACTGATGTCTGAAGAGCAGCGAGAAAGACTGTTGGAAAGTGGATGCTAATGGAGTAAATCTGAGAGGGAAACTTTTCCTGTGGTTTGTAGAATAAGAATGCAAATTAAAGATTCCAGTTTAGTAGAAAGCAAAGCAGATCTGAACATTAGTCTGGAGAGCTCTGGGGAAAGGAGGTTCCAGAAGTGGGAAATAGTTTACTCTCTGTAGCCAAGAGTCCTTACTTCCCATTGAAGTGAGCTGGAGCTGCGTGAGTTCAGGATGCAGGATTTTCAGGATGACAGCCCTGACCTGGAAGAAAACTAGCACAGTGAGTTACAGGAGCCAAACTGCTCACTGAATCCTTCCGAGCTTCCCTCAGAGTATGGCAGGTGCAGACAGCCAGCAGCCTGAAGGTGTACAGGAGGAACTGGAACAGTCAGAGCTTCTAATGCTGGATTTTCATTCCATTGATGTGAAAATGAGTGGCATTTCCAAATATTTGGTTCTTTTTGCTAGGTCTACGTTTGGGAAAGCGTGACCCAAAAATGAGAAACCTGGTAGGGGAACTGGGCAGCTTGGCTTCTACTCCTGGTTCTGTTCCATCTGTAGGGTGTTTTGGGGACACAGATTTGTCCCTCTTTGGTCTGTTTTCCTTCCCCCTTATGCTGATGGTGAGTTCTGCAGGGCAGGCTGAGTGCTCCTTTCTAGGTGTTCACCCACTTCCCAGTGCAGGGCAGTCCTGTGCTCATTTGGTTCCCCTTAGGCACTGCTATAATACAAGTAATATTACAGATCTGAACATTTTTGCTCTTATCCCTCCAATAAAATTAAATATGTATTTTAAACGTGAGCTCCTGCGGGCCTCCTGCTGTTTTTCATTTACTCCCCAGGGTCATTTGCAGCTTTGATTGCACGTGAGGCTCTAGCAGTTACATTCTGGGCTGGAGCTGTTAGTTGAAAGCACGGCCATACGCTGCATGGCACAGTCCCAGCCTGCCCAGGGGGCTGCTCTGACTGAACAGAGTCAAATTAAAGCGTGTCATAAAATTACAGCATGCTTTTCTGTAAAGTTCTTTTACTTTCCTGGACCTGGCCTTCAGGTATCATTAGGGGCAGCATCCAGCCACGCTCCTGGCTCGGTACCGGCACATTGAGGGTACCCTCTAGCAGAGCAGGCACGGGGAGCTACCAGGGCAGGGCAGAGGTGCAAAGAGCAGTGTAACATGGTTAGTGCTTCCTTCTACCTGCCCACAGTTCTGGTGTGGCAGTGCCCTCCAGGCTCACGTGAGCTCACAGGCTGAGCATGACACTCGTGTGGTCAGTGGTCCTCAGAGCTGGCAGGCTTGAAATCTGTGGGTACTACGGTGCATGGAAGGGACAGACCTTTCAGAGGTGAAGTGCCCAGTCGTAGGAGGAAGAGGTGTCTTTTCATCTTCAAGAGGGTCTGTGTCAGCACTGAGCTGAGCTCCCAGGCTTCTGTCAGTCCATACTACCCCAGTGACACGGATCGGTGTGGCTGCCTTCTGTCCTGCTGGGCATCTGGCATGATGGTGGCATTCACATCCCAGTGATCTGCAGTCTGCTGTCAATCTTTACGCTCCCCAGCATTACTTTTCTGGAAGAGGCAACTTTTAAAATCATAGAATGGCCTGGGTTGAGAAGGACCTCAAAGATCATCAAGTTCCAACCGCCCAGCTGTGGGTAGGGTCACCAGCCACTACAGCAGGCTGCCAGAGCCAGGTCCAGCTTTGCCTTGAATGCCTCCAGGGCTGGGGCATCCACAGCCTCTCTGGGCAACCTGATCCACTGGATCACCACCCTCTGAGGGAAAAACTTCCTCCTCATATCTAACCTAAATCTCCTCTGTCTTAGTTTAAAACCATTCCCCCTTGTCCTATCACTGTCAACCCAGAAAGAAGTACAAGGGCGTGGGTAGTACACTTTGTGTCTCGAAGGATTGCAGAAAGGCTCGGAACACCTAATGACGGGAAAACACGGGTGCCAAAAGATGCATGCATTGCTGCAAATGCTAAGCTTCCTTCCCTGACAAAGCATTGCCTTTCTCCCTGCCTTGTGACTAGCGGTGCCTCACTAGCCATTGCTTGGTTTGAAAAGAAAAGAGGTAGCTCCATCTAGAGGATTCAGACAGTAGGCAAAGGCCTGCCTTTCTTAGCTCTGTGCTTGCAGGTTCTGGCTGGCAGTGTTGTGCGCATGGGGTACTTTCCCTTGTGCAGCGTGGCTGCATCTTCTGGTTTCTAAATGTTCAGTAAGTTCTGAAACTTTGGAGCAGGGCCTTGAGGTTTTAGAGCAACCCTGTGATACTGATTTTCTTCCCCTGCTCATTTCAAAGCAAGTTGCAACTCAGGAAGAGCACCCGTATGCATACAGATTACAGCATCTGTGTGTAGCCTGGGGCTTCCCAGCAGAAATGGGATGAACAGAAATGTTCTGACCAGTGTTTCTCAGTTGTTTCTCTTTGTGTCTTCACAGACATCTCAGAATTTCACAGTGCCATTTGTAGAGACAGGACTGCACTTGAGCCAACGCTGGTGTTTTAGTCTGAGCTTATGGAAAAGACGAGACGAGCGTCACTGTGGTAACCCCTGTGGACTGGAGGATGGAGACATGCAGGTAATTCACATATGTTTGTGTGCACCCAGAGAGGTATTTTTCCAAGCAATTAGGAATCTAATAATTCGTATCAAGGAGTGCTTGGGACAGCATCTTTGTATCACAGAGTTATGATATACTGAGATTTTAAAGATCTCAGTAAAAGGGCATACGCAGCATGTTTCCTTGCTGTCAGTAAGGAGGAAAGCAGAAACAGAGGGACACATCTGATGCACAGCATATCCTGGAAGTACAGGCCTGCCACAGCACTGTACTGGTATGCTGGGGATGTTTTGAGGTTTGCTTCCAATCTCAGAGGAGAGTACTTTGCAATGAAGTGAAGAAAGAAATCTGTATGCCTCATGTTGAGTTTAAAGTCTTGTAATGCCCAACAACTCCTAGGTACTTCTTTTTCCTGTCACCTCACCCAGGTAGTTGCTTTCTCCCTTGGCGCAATCTTCCTCATCATTATATTCTCTGTAGTACACTTACCTCAGTATACTTTTAACTCCACTCACTCTAACCCTTTCTTGCTTGCTTTCCAACTTCCATCTGCTCTATAGGCATGAAAGATGATAGCTCTTGTGGTTACAACAAAATGCACAGATAAACAGAGATTATTGGTGAACTACTGCATTTCAGAGGTACAGGGTTCAGCACTTGAGATGATGTAAAGAGCGTGCAGTTCTTGGCAGATGGATTTTATTTATTTATTTCTGATGAGGAAAAGGAATTTAATGAGAGACACTGCAGGAAAGTGAAAGATCAGACTAAGCTCTGACAAAAAGAAGAACCTTGAGGGCTTGTTGATTCTTTGCCAGTGTTAACGGAGTCGACTCAGGTACTATTAGCTAATACGAGTCCACAGCATGTAGTCATTATAGTCCCATAACTTTAATGCATTTCTTTTTCTTTCTTCTTTAGCCTACTTACTGTTAAACAATATCTACTATTGTTTTAGCATAGGTCACAGTTCAGTCTTTTGAGGACTTAATATTATCAAATTTAAGCTGCTCAGGAAAAGAAAATCATCCAACTTCTTAAGGAGCAATATTCCTATTAGATAAACACTTCTGGGGGGCAAACAGAGTGCTTATTCTTAAGCAGACCTCCAGTCCCCACTGCAGTGGTTTGGTGCTCCAAGCTCACCATCGGTCATTGCTTCACCTCCTTCATGCTCTCCCACGAGAACCATGCAATTAGGCACAATTGGTGCTGATTTCTCACAGAGATTACTTCTCACTCAATGCAAGCAGATGGGTGTCGCTTTGTCTCCTGGGGGCCAGGACATGGCAGCCCTCAGAGCTGGCTGCCAAACCTCCTTAGCAACACAGCCCTCAGCTCTCTGCATCTGGCAGAAATCCTCTCCCAGAGACATGATGTTGGCACCCGCACAAGGTCTGGTGCAGCCAGGAGGCTGTGCTGGTGCTCTGGAGGCACACAGGCTGGATACACCATACGCTTCTTACCTGTTCGCCTTTCTCTAGCAAACTCTGGTAGTGTGGCATAGTTATATATGTGTAAGTTTCTTCTAGTAGCCTTCAGAGCATGTGCCCAGATTTTCACACCTATGAATCCTTTTACTATGTCATTAACGAGAGTGTAACTTAGAACTTCTCTGGACTGTAATACAGGCCTTCTGAGATCCCTGTCAATATCACAAAAATGCTTTTGCATGCTCATAGAAGAGCTTTAACAAGGTCTCCTTGTGGGTACCATTCAGACTCTGGGTTCAGAAGGTCTACCTTGCATCCTTGGTGATGGAGATCCAGCTGCAACCCACATTACAGAACAGAGGTTCTGTTTGTCCTAAAGCACTACCCTATAACGCCCCGGCTGGTCTTTACCCTTTTTATTTTTTAAATGACTGACATCCAGTCAACACTTAAGATGCAGGACCTACTAATTTTCTCTTTTACTTGATTAATCTCATTCAAAGGACCTCTGAAGATGTCCCTCTGGTGCAGTGCTGGTCAGTGGTATAGCAGTAGGCACTACATGGCTCACAAGAGGACCGTTGACCTCTATCCAAGACACATTGACTTGTGGGGTGAAGTCTTGGTGGTCGAGACTCAGACTGAGGCCCTTTCTCGTTAGGTGGATTCCACCAGCAGAGACAAAGGAAGGGCAGAAAAAGTTTTATGGCTAGGTGAAGGAGAATGACCTGAAAGTCCAGACTCTTAAGTTCATTATCCACCTTAACATCAGCTAGCTCCTTGGAGTTAATTAGTCTTTTTTTTTGTGTGTGTGTCTGAGTAGCTCAGGATCCCAGGACATGAGCTGACAGTGCAAGGACTTCATTTGGCTGTGGCAGGTAGGTGATTTGAGAAACTGTTTTTTCCTCCAGGGTATCTTGGCAGCTTTTACTTCAGAGATCTGCATTTCTGCCTACTCAGGTGTGTGCTGCAGAAACAAGGGAACCACAGATTGGAAAGCTCAGTTCTGGTTCTCACTAAAATCTTGCTTTTCCAGTAGGAACAATGGGGCTATATACTGTCACAGCAACAGGTTCTGCCCTGACTCTCCTCTTTCCTCTTTTAAAATAAGTGGAAATTGAAGCTCTTAGTGCATACAGCTGAGGCTCAGCAACTTGGCTTGGGCAGTAGCTTTTGACCTGAGCAGCATGAAGAGAATAAACAACACTCAAAAAATTGAAGGATCAACCTGTCAGCATGCTGTGGCTGGGTGCACCAGCAAATCACAGCATGCTCTTCAGTTGCTGTGACAGGATCTGTTCTGCTGACTGACACCTAGATCCTTGGAGAAAGAAAAATGATCCAATGAGGGCAGTGTTTCGTAAAGTGCATAGTGACTTAAGACCCACTCCTGCTAGAGGAGCTTGAGGCAGAAAGATAGGAAAGAGAGGGAGGCTGGTAACATTGCATGGTGTCTCATGCAAGACCAGGGAGCAGTGTGCTCAGCCGCTTTGTGGCAGAGGTCTAGACCACAGCTCTGAAGCCTATTTCTGTGTGGAAAGCAAGGGCAGTGCTGTTTTCTCTGTTTGAGCAGTTCTGCTGTCTGTGGAAAAGCCTGGGATTTTATTTGTTCTGAGCTGCATGAGGAGCTGAAAGAGGCAGAGATGCTCTTTTATTCTCCCCTCTCTGTCACTGCAAGGTAAGAAGGATGGATATATGCTCAACAGTCTGGAGCCATTCCTAGCAGCTCTCCACTGAGTCAGCTTCTTCGTGGTATAATGTACACATCTCAGGCTTCTTAAATATGTTCACATTTCTCGTCCAGCTGGTTCTGTTGCACAAGATGCTAGCACGTGCTAGCTTGGGAAAGAGAGTAGGAAGGAAGTTGTTATCAGAAGCTGATAGGAGGGAAGCTGTAACCAAAGTGCCTCCTTTATAGGCAGGGGCAGATAAGCTGACTTAAATCTTCCATTGTCTGACACCGCAGCACCACAATTCCCCATGTACACACCACCCAACACACAGGCATGAGACAGAGAAGAGGCTTTAATCTCTGCCCCAGGGATGGTACAAACACTTTGAAATGACCTGAAATGGTCATGCAGTATCTTGAGCCTGTTCTTAGCAAAATCTCTCATTCTTTTCCTCTTGATGCTGAATAGCATTCTTTGTTTGCCATAGCATCAAAATGTGTTTGCAAATAGCAACGGGCTGACGTACCTTGGCCAAATCTGCACTCCCTTATGGCCCTCTGATCACTTTGTGTGTAATCAAACCACAGTAAGACCCTCATTCATGAGCCAAATGAGAAGAGGACTGGTGGGGTGTCTCCAGTACAATATGCTCAGGCCAGTTTATATGAAAGAGTGTAGCCTTTCTTCTTCAGGCAATTTAGCACCTTGTGGAATCACAGTGCACCGTGGCACACATGCCTCTGTGCTGGTTATGGCCCTATCTTTCTGACTGACCAAAGGCGTTAGTGAGTCAGTAGTATAATTCATACTAGGTACACCCTTGCAGCTTTGTAAGAGAAAAGAAATTACAACCATACATAGCATCCATAACTGCAGAGCAGTAGAAAAAGCCCAAAAGCTCAGAAGTTATTTCCATCTCATAAAATATACCCATCCCCAGAGAAGGTAAATCACAGTCACTGCATGTGTCTTCTGCTCAGTGCTGATAGCTTCCTTGCGACACCAGTCTGGACTGATTGGCGGGAGTCTGGAAGATCCTGTTTCCAAAGAAGACTAACGACACATCTCTGGGTGTCTCCTCCCTCATGGCAATGCAGGGTGAAGAAAGCTGCTTGATGAAAGCCACCTTCATGACAAGCCTTTGCTGGTCCTTTGTGACAATTTAACACTGGTATTGCTTTTTCTATTGCTTTGAGCTGAATCAGGGTGAAGAAAGCAGAACAAGTAAGATGTGTGCCAGGGGTCTTTAGTGTTCAGAATGTGGAAGGTCTTCCCGAGCTTGATAACACTGAGTAATGTTCCTCATGTGCAAACATGAGCAAGACTGTGGCTCAGAGCTGATTGGTAGACCTCTACAACTGTCTGGTCTAAATGTCTATACAAGGCAGAAAGAGATGACCTTTACTTGATGCATCAGTCCCAACAAGGAGGAAGTAAAATATATACTTAAACTTTCATGTTGGATTTCAGTGAATTAGGAAGGGAGGGGGAGAGAGACAGAAAGAGATCCTGAGAGAGGTAGCAGTGAGTGAAGCAGAAGATTTCAAGGAACGTGGCAAGTGGCACTGAATGACATGGTCTAGTGGGCTTGGTGGGGATGGCTTGATGGGACTAGATACACTCAGTGGACTTTTCCAGCCTTAATGATTCTATGATTCTCTGACTTTTTGCCTCCTAGATACAGACTGAAGTGTCTTTTACTTAAATACCCTTGTTCTACATGCAGATGAAATGGAAGCTGTTGCCAAACAGAGAGATACAGAAACATCAGAAAAACAGGCTCCCGCAGCCTGATAGACAGCTTGGAGCTCTGGTGTAAGGGACGTTTGTTGGGCAGGAGGTGACTGGCATATGAACTGACTGTCTTCAGGGATGACTTGAACCCATTTCTGACTGTGTCAGTTACATTTGGGAACAAGCAAGTAGCTATATTACAAGTAACAGGGCAAGGCTGCTGGGAAAGAAATAAACCCCCATAAACCAAAACAATCCGTTTGTTCTCCAGTGTTTCCTGTACAAGTAATAAAATCTAATAACTGAGTTGCTGTTAACTGTTAATGACCACTGCATTTGTTAATGGACCCAGACAAATGAGAGCAGTTTAGTACAACGGACAGACCGTTAGCTGTATTAACGATTGGCTTTTAGGAGTTAGTGCTCTTATAAACTATATTCTGCAGTTTATAATACCAGCACTTTATAAAATGACTTGGTGCTTAAAAAAAGAAAGGATCAGGTGAGCTCCAATTTAGCTGTGGAAAATAAGTATACATTCTAAATAAGAACAGCTAATATTAGGTTAAATCTCTTTTTCTAGTTTGCAGTGGTGTAAATCAGGAGCAAGAGTGGATATACCAACCAGGGCTGATTCTTATGTAGCTTAAATGAGTGGCAGCTTTGCTCTTAACTTCAGTGAATTTTGGATTGATCCTGTAATTATTATCATTAGAGAGGGATTAGATCTTTTTTCTTGGTGTGTGCTTTTTTTTTTTTTCACAGTCCACAAATGATTCCACAGATGGGATATTCGGTTTTTAGCAGCTGACATTATTTAGAAAAAAGAGAACTTGGATAAACAGACTAAAATCAATAGGGGAACAAAATAAAGTTAGTTCCTGCCTTACTAGCCTCTACAGCTCTTTTACTTTTTGTGTTCTTAGAATGTATTTAACTGCAGTTCCATTTACAAGAGATGTCAGCAGTGTTTTTGCAATGGTGGTTGTGGAAGCTGAGGTTTTTCCATCGCTTTACAGACTCACTTCTGAATGTAACCACTGTTTGGTAGTGAAGTAGTCCAAGCATTTGCCCTCAACTTGCCAGATGGGGAACGACACTAAATTATTAAAGAATTACAGGTTACTGGTGAAGGGAATATTGCACATTTTGCTAGGGAAAAGGAAGCGGAGGTTTTTATGAGACACATGAATGGGCTCTAATTTGGGTGTAGCTGCAGTGTGAAATGAGGCCAGGCCTAAATCATAAACTTAAATCATAAGCTGTGTTTGCAAAGACAGATTGCAAGTTTTCCAGATATGCAAGCTCTCTTGCGATTTTGGTAGCCTAAACTTACCCTTAAGGTTACTGCGACCTGAGGGAAGAATGCAAGAGTCTTCTCAGGGAGTTGGTCCCTCCTTTGGCCATTTTCTTGTCTGCAGCAGTGGTGACTAAGCCAGTCTCAAGAAGTGTCTTTTCTGAGTTTTCTCACTTAGATATGGAAATTACAGTCCAGGGGAACATCAGAAGAGGTATACTCATTCCCTCCATCATACTTCAGCTGTACTGTTCCATAGAATGGCTTCAGAGTAAGAAATAAGATGTTGAAGCAGAAAAGAATAAGAAATAAGAGAAACATGGTGTTCCATGCTCTGTGGAGTCTCCCAGCTGCCAATTCATGGTTAAAGGACTTCCTGAGTAAGGGTTTGTCTCCTGGTCAGTAGCCACATTGAGTCTATCCTCTATAAATGTCTAGCCCCTTTATGAGGCTGTTTATGTTTCTCACCTCCATTCTTAGCAGTGGAATCTATATTGGAACTGTACATAGTATGAAAAGGTGTTTACTTCTGTGTGCTTTAAACCTGCTACCTCCTAATTTCAGCAAGTACCTCTTGGATCTTAAGTTGGAGAAGATGAAAAATCCTACCCCATTCATCCTGTTCCAGGTTTATGATTGCACAGATCCCTCCAGCATGTTCCCCTTCAGTCATTCTTTCCCAAATTGAGAAATCACAAGCCAGCCAGTCCCTCTCCTTCCATGACCCTGTTTCATGCCTTCGATCACCTCTGTCATCCTTTTTTTTATAATCAGCCGGGGTTTTTGTATGCTATTTTTTTATAATCAGATGTTTTATTTTTTCCCAAGTGTTTCTCCACCACTGCTCTAAAATCTTCTGGACTGGTAAAAGCTCACTAAGAGTGCTCGTTCCCTCATTGTTTATTCTGTTACTCAGCTTGTGCTTTATTCTGTGTTTGTTGCCGCTGGATGCTGCCTGCCATCCTGCTGCTCGGGCACAGCACCAGGACATCCGTGCACTCTTCACAGCCCTTTCTGGGAACAACTACGTGTCATAGCGGCCGACTGCTCAGGAAACCATGCAGCTGGGCAGGAAGCACCAGGAAGGACTCAGCCTCCCTGCACACTTGTAGGGCACAGAATGAATCAACTTGCCATGCCTGGAGCCAGATCTCTGAGCTCCTGCCAGGGATGAGGTGAGAATCCGTGCTTCTGCAGACACCTCAGCTCCCGCCTGGCACCGAGATGTGCATGGAGGTTCAGTGCAGCCATCACCAGATGGTGCTGCTGCATTCAGCCTTGCAGGGTCACTGCGTGCATGAGCATTGGGGTTCCTGGAAGAAAATACTGAACTGTGGATGTTTTCCCACTGCTTGGATGTCTGGAGAGTAGGCAGGGCATGCTCTGCCTTCACGTCACTAGCCAGTTCTCTTTGGCTTTGGCCAGAGATTCAGGTGGTGGGTTCAGATGATGTTTGAGATGATCTGTTCCAGCCTGGTTCAAGCGGATAAACAATATTAAGTAGGCCCACATCATAGGATTCCTCAAGATTTATTTTTCCTCCAATGAAAAACTGTCTGGCAATGGGTACTGCTGCCAATCAGGGAAACATATCACTGCAGTTCACCCCTTTTTTTCCATAAGTTTTACAGTTTTTTTTTTTTTTTTTAAAGACCCAACTCCAGGAATCATGATATCACATGAGAATCCAATACACAACTGTACAGAAAATGTCGTATCATCTTTCCTACATCTATTTCATATGAAGCCATGGTGCACAAAGAACTTCAGCTGATGTGATGTAGCAGAGGAAACAGCACTGAACGTCTATCCAGCAGATTTTAGTCTTCTCTGTGGTTGTGGCAGGAAAGGTGATTAATGTAAAAAGTCACTTGGGAAGGCTCTCATCTCTGCTTCCTCAGAAAATGGAGGAAAAGGCCAAAGGAAATATTTTGACAGAGCAGTTTGCAATTGTAATTCATGCTTATCTATTAATTGTAGTCTCCATCTTAATTTGCACTGTTGGGGGAGTGTGCAGAGCTCTCAAATTCTATAGGGCAAATAGGTGCAGTGCAAGAAACTCAGTAGCTGAGCCAAAAATTGTTCTTTTTGAATCAGTATTCTTCATTTCTATTGCACTGAGATCTCTGAATGCCTCTAAGCTGAGAAAAATCTACCTTGGATGATCTGGAGCTCAGAAAGTAGGTGCTTCAGCCTTCATAAGGTCACTCAAGCTGTGTGCTTTAAAGCTCTAACTGTCTTTAGATCCCATCTGCAGCCATCACAGAGTCCTGGGGGAGCTCTGTAAGAACTGGGATTTGATCATCCAGGTCAGAACAGGATCTGCTCAGACTCCTGGATTCTCAGGGACAGCTCATGGCTCGGAAAGACAGGGGTGATGAAAGTGCAAACTGAAAAACAGTGATGCTCTTCAAAAGGTAAATGAGGAGTTTTTTTTTATTTTACGGTGTCATGAAAGAAGAATAGTGGTGAATACCATGAAACTAAACTGATAGGAGATAGCTGCTAAAAAGAAATGTTCCTTTCCGATTAGCTGTGGAGTAGAGAAATCCAAGGAGATCTGAGGATTAAGAACAGAACAATACTGAACACTAAAATGCATTTCAAGAGGAGTATCAAGCCAACAAAAAATGCCTAAATCTTGAAGTTCTTCACGGGGATATACCATTCTCTGCCTGTTTGGCAGTACCTTCTGTCAAAACACCTGGAGTTGGCCTCTGCTGACAACAAGCTCTTGGACCTCTGCGGTGTCTGGAGATCATCAGTTTGGCAATTTCTAAGGTTAGAAACAACAAAGCTCAAAAATATGTAGCCCTTCTTATCTTCATCATGGAACTTAAAAGCTTCACAAAGGTGTATGTCAGAAGTCTGATTTTAAGGATCTTCAAGTTTTCCTGGCAGAACTGTTGCTTCTACGTGAGGAATGATCCCATGACTGAACCTGTTCCACCTGCTCTGTCCTGAGGAGGGAACAGGAACCCTGCTCTGTCTGAGGCTGATGGAGTCTTCTCTGAAATGTGAAGGAGGAAATGGGGTGGGAAACCATCAGTAGCACAAAACATGAAAAGTGAAGAGCTGAGAGGAGAGGAACAGCCTGGAAATGTAAAGTAAAATAAAAACAAAAAAAAAAACACAGAAAGAAGACAGCAGGATGATGGGAGAGGGGCGGTAATGAGTTTGACAAAATGAGAAGGTAGAAGAGGAAGAATGTCATCTCACAGTTGTGCTGGACAGTGTTGGTTGCACAGAGCAACTGTGAGGACAGAGTTCATTTACAGGAAAAGAGAGCTCGCAGGGCTAAGGGCAGCCAGGAGGAGTCAGAGCAATGGGAAGCGAGGAAAGCATTTCATAAAATCATTTGAGTTGGAAGGGACCTTTAAAAGCCATGTGGTCCAACCTCCATGCAATGAACAGGGACACCCACAGCTCCATCAGTGCTCAGAACCCTGACCTTGGGCACCCTTACTATAAAAAATGTTTTCCTTATGTCCAATCTAAATCTCCCTTCTTTTAGTTTGAAATCATTTCCCCTTGTCCCATCAAAACAGCCCCTGATAAAGAGTCTGTCGCCTTCTTTCTTACAGCACCCCGTTAGACACTGAAGGGCTGCACTCAGGTCTCCCTGGAGCCTTCTCCAGGCTGCGCAGTGCCAGCTCTCTCAGCCTGACCTCGAGAGGAGGCATTCTGTCCCCTTGAGCATTTCTGTGGTCCTTCTCTGGATGTGCTCCAACAGGGCCATGTCCCTCCTTCAGTAAAATCCCAGCTGAGGGCACCACGGTTGCCCCATGTCAATTTAGCGCCTGCAGTTCGTGACCTTCGTGGGGTCCCAGCAGCACGCCCACCGCCATGCTGTGTATTCTTGGCCAGGTGGGACCACCGTGTGAGCGCATCCGCTCCCAGCACCGCGCAGTACCAGGGGGAGGGGGATGCTGCAGCTCCCCAGCCTGCTTCATGCTGCGGAGCTGGAACGTAATTAAGCGTATTTAAGTCTGACTTTTATTAACTGCGTGCAGAAACCAGAAAGGAATCCACCCCCAAATCCCCGCGCCGTGAGCTGGCTGCCCCGGCCCCCCAGCTCAGGTCGCCCAAGGTCCCCCCCGCACCGCCTCGAGCCCCTCCAGGGACGGGGCACCCGCAGCGCACCGAGCCGCTCGGCGCCCTCACGGGGAAGGACTTCCCCTCGCACCCCGCCCCGCCCTCCCGGCTCGGGCTGCCGGCCCCGCCCCGCCCGGCGCCGTCCCACGCTCCAGGTGCCCGCGCCGCGCAGAGCCGAGCGGAGCCCCGCGCCGCAGCCGTGAGGGGTGGGGCGGTGCGGGGCGGGCGCTGCGGGGTCCCGGCATGGCCCGGGGGAGGCTGCTCCGCTGCCGCTCGGCCCCCTGAGCGGGCGAGGCGAGCCGAGGCGGGACGGGACGCGGCTCCGGCGGTCCTCCGGACTCCTGGGCGCCCCCGGGGGGGCGGCCATGTCCGGGGCCATGAAGTTCAACGGGTACCTGAAGGTGCGGATCGGCGAGGCCGTGGGGCTGCAGCCCACGCGCTGGTCGCTCCGCCACTCGCTGTTCCGTAAGGGCTACCAGCTGCTGGACCCCTACGTGACGGTCAGCGTGGACCAGGTGCGCGTCGGGCAGACCAGCACCAAGCAGAAGACCAACAAGCCCACGTACAACGAGGAGTTCTCCGCCTCGGTGACCGACGGCCATCAGATCGAGCTGTCCGTCTTCCACGACACCCCCATCGGCTACGACGACTTCGTGGCCAACTGCACCTTGCACTTCCAGGACCTCCTGCGCTCGGCGGGACACGGCGACAGCTTCGAGGGTTGGGTGAGTGTAGCTGGGCTGCTGCGAATGAATGGAGGCAGAGCCGGGGCTTGTCCTTGCACGCCTGTGCTGCGGTGCGTGCAGGTGTGCCGCCGCGCATCTCGTGCTGGTGCCGGGCTGAAGGGGGTACTGTAGTGGTGACAGCTGAAAGCTGATGCGCCTGAGGACGGCGGCGGCTCAGCTTTGCAGCTGAGGGCTGTGCAGTCTCTTGAGGGGATTTGTAGGTAGCAGCGAAGTACACCTGCGCTCACGGGGTTACTTTCTTACCTTCCTTCCCTCGTGGCTGAGCACGCAGACACATGGAAGCATGCCTGTATTTCTGCTGAGATCTGCGCCTGCTTGCACCGTTGTTTGCTGCGTGCCTTTGTGGCAGAACAGCAGGACCCGTCCTGCAGGCGCTATTTACACCACTGCACTGCTTGAACACGGTTTCACTTGAGGTTAATTTTAGGTTATTTCAACGTCGCTTGTATCCGGCCCAGGGACCTCAGTTATGTTTTAGTCGTGATGGTGAGTGAGAGGAGGACAGGCTCTGAAGTTGTGCCTTTGTTTCTTGTGCTTTATTGCAGGAGGAAATGAACGTATTGATTCAAACCGTAGTTTGCTCTTAAGTGTTAAGTTCGAAAGAAATATATACTTTTTTTTTTTTTCTGTGGGCAGAGAATGTGCAGAATAACTCAGCACTGCTGAAGCTAATGCAGGTATTAGTGCTTAGGTACCAGGAAGCTCAGCCCGCGTGACCAGGTAACCACCACAATAAAATCAGGCAGGGCGGAAAGAGCTGACAGCAGAGAGCTGATAGATATCTGCGTGCTATGGCTGGGACAGTGCTGGTGCTTTCAGTTCTCAGCTGCTGCTGTGACTCAGGTGTGAAGCTCCATCTCTGGGGTGACTACAGGGAAATACATTCCAGTTGTAAGAGCACTTATATTGGTGCTGCTTATTTATTTATATTCATTGTTATTCTTAAGTACCATGCTCTTTGGTGTTAGCCCAGTGGGCGTGTACTGAGCTTCCCAGGTTGTGCTGCTGGAGAGAAATTGCCCCTGTGACTTGTGATAAAATGGTTTATGTGTGGCCAGATCCCTGTGGGACGGGGCAAAAGAACACGCTCGGGACATAGGCATGTGGTTTTGAGGGTTTTCTTCCTGTTGATTTGTTGGGAGCATTTCCTATTTGCTGCTGAGAGAGCCCTTAGCCCCTTGGAGTGCTGGAGTCCTGACTGCGGTGGGTTTGGGCTGCTCTTTTGGGTGGCGGCCTTATTTACACTACCAAAATACCTATAACATTGCCTGTGATGTGGATGCATGTGTGTCCAGAAGTCCACCGCTTCTTTCCTTCCACACATGCCATAGATGGTGGGTTTTAGGATAGGTGCTGTATGCGGCCTGCCAAGCAGTTTCAGGTCTCATCGAGAGCTGGATGAGTGTGTGGCCTATGAACTCCTGTATCAGTGAGTTGAGAGGTGCAGTGGGGTGGGAAGTCGGTGTCTTAAGCATCAGTTTACATCAGTCTGTAGCTTGTCTGGGTAGTAGGCAGAGGTGAAGAGCTGCTTCTGTCTTTCCAGTCAGCATCCAAAGCGTGCAACTGCTGTGGATTTAGTGGGGAGGGTGGGCAAGTGTTTGTCTTCTGTGTCCCTTTCTCCTCCTGTCCTTTTTGACGTGCTCTGCTGGATACTTGCATAGCGTGCAGCCAGGATCGCATGATGACAACGGGAACAGCATCTTGCCCCGATAATTTAATATGTCTTGATAAATCCAGCAAGGCTGGGTTTTGTGCAGCCTGAAGGATAGGAAGTGCTGCCCTGTATGAACACAAGATGCACAAGCTGCTGGCATGAGAAAAGGCACCACAAATGCTTTAAAGATGATCTGCAACATCTCCACACTGAAATCCCACATACTGCCCTTTTTCCAACCCCTAAACAAAAGCATGTATATTGTTTCAGGCAAGGAAGGAAATGAATGAAGTGAGGGGAAAACTGGTGAGAGTTTAACCTGGCTTATACTTAGCTGTAGGTAAAAATCACTATGATAGCAGTTACTTTTTTTTTTTTTTCCCTAAACTTACGTAGTCCTTCAATACAAAATTGTTGAGAAACAGTGATAAGGAATACCCCGGGGGATAGAGCATCCCGGAATGTTGAAGTATCCTGACAGGAACTGACGGCAGAGAAGAGCCGGTAAGATGTTTGAATTGATGGTATATGAGAACTGGGAGGGAAGAAAGGAATGTTTGCTGTTTTTTGTTTTGGTTTGAAATGTAATGTTTCTGTTCACTTTTCAGAGAAGCTGCAAGGACAGGGATGTATTGGTAAACACAAGCACATTTGCATTGATACAGCCATGCAGTTCAGGGCAGCTGGAGGAAAGGAGTGGGGAGCAAGAGACATCTGGGGACTACCTGGGACAGTGCCCCAACCAACATGCTGCCCAGCCCTCGGGCTCATGTTCTTCTGTTGATCAATGTGGGTTTTCTTCTGTAGGGGAAAATAGTGATTGGTTACGTGATTCATTGCCAGCTCTTTGTTAGAGATATAGGAATTGTCAGAGAGAAGCAGGTGGGAGAAACTGCAGAGCTCTTGGTCCAGAGGAGGGCCACTAAAATGATCAGAGCACTGGAGCACCTCTCCTATGAGGAAAGGTTGAGGGAACTGGGCTTGTTTAGCTTGCAGAAGACTCTGGGGAAACCTCATTGTGGCCTTCCAGTACTTGAAGGGAGCGTATAAGCAGGAGGGGGAATGATTGTTTACGTGGGTGGACAATAATAGGACAAGGGGGAATGGTTTTAAAGGGGAGATTTAGGTTGGGTGTTAGAAGGAAGTTTTTCACACAGAGGGTGGTGATGCACTGGATCAGGTTGCCCAGAGAGGCTGTGGATGCCCCATCCCTGGAGGCACTCAAGGCCAGGCTGGATGCGGCTCTGGCAACCTGCTCTGGTGCTTGGCGTCACTGCACGTGGCAGAGCGGTTGGAACTAGGTGATCTTTGATGTCCTTTTCGACCCAGGCCATTCCATGATTCTATCACTTGGTGTGTAAATGTTGGTGCTTCCCTGGTGACTTGCAGGTGCATCACTGCAATTATCACCCCAACCATTTATGCACATGAGTCAGTGTATGGGCATGAATCGTCTCCTCAGTAATGCTTGAGTCATCCCACTCGGTACTGGACAGGGAACTGTGGTCAAACTTTGCGTTAGGATCCATGTTCTTTAGACTGTCTGAAAACTACCTTTTTCTTCTCACCATGTGGATTGGTTTCAGATGTTTTTTTATTAAACAAGTTACCACAATCAGAATGTATTTTTTTATTTTCCTGTTAGTTGGTCAGACGCATTTGACAAACTTCACATGAATCAAATCTGCGAGAGCTTATTGACTTCGAGACCCCGCTCTCCGTTCCCCATTTTTTTACATTTACTGGTTGGATGGCAGCGTAGTAGTTTTGATGGCATTGTCAGCTAAAGGCCATCTTGCCTGGAGCAGGCTTTGACACAGCTGACACCGGCGGCGATCTCTCGGTACCACGGTTTTCCAGGTAGGCGGTTTCCTGTGGATGAATGGGTGTGAAATAGTGCAAACCTGAATGGTGGCATTTTACACAGCTGCACATGACCCTGCCAGGTGCAAGCAGTAGAGAATTCAGCCGCTGCTGTCTGTAAGCAGCGGAGCTGTGATTTGCAGCAGGAGTTAAACCTCTTCCTTCAAGCATTTATTTAATTTAGCATGTACTAAGATCTTTCTAATTCCTTTAGAAGGTAATCTCCCCTCTTTTTACTGTCTCCAAGTACAGTGTAGGAAACATCAGTGAGACAACAAATAATTTGGAGGACTGAGTTGTAATTGTGAAAAAGAGACTTACAATATGCAGAGTTACTCCTGTGAGGTTTACATAGCAGCTGAACTCGTTTTTAAGCTTGGGGAGGCACTGTTTATGAAAGATAGTGAACGGCATTGGGAATGATTTAATTATGACTGAAAAAATGGTTAGTCTGTGGGTAGATGTATAATTTTGAACGGGGAGTTAAAATTAAACCTTATGTGACTCAATCTTGAAATAGCAAATTATCGCAGTATACTGAAGGAAATTAGATAACAGATGGACTATTAGATTAATGAGCCAATTGCGACTTCCTGATGAGCTCGTTCCCATGTGCTCGTGTGAGAGCTGCTAGATTTGTTTGCAGGAAGAGATTAAAACAAATAATCCCCATACGTTGCTTAACCTGAACTCCTTCAGCTGCACTCTTTTCCTGTGATTTTTCAGTTCTTAAAGCAGAAAGAATAGTGTTTTAGCCTTTCATTTGTGTGCAGTTGTACTTATAGAAGATGGTGTAGGAGAACATGACTTCTTCCCTCGAGCAGTACGACCTCAGCAGGGTGCTGAGGTGCAATGGGCCAAATGCTGTAGGGTTTGCAGCTCCCACTTTGCTGCAGAGTGTTCTCCAGGTGACAAAACTGGCATCAGGAAGCCAGAATATCTTGTAGTCACTGACAGGATTTTGTGATGTACATGGTCTCTGAATTCTCTGAGCTTGCTCGAAATGGAGATTTGAAGAGAATGATGCGACTGCTGAGCAGAATGTCAGATGAGGCTGTCTGAGTTCAAAAAGAGGATTGTGCTTCTTACCTGTCTCTGTCAGCTCATCTATGGGACAGACTGCATCTTATGCAGCTGGCATAAATGGGTTCTCCATCCACAAGCACGAAGAGCACTAGCATTTTGTTTGTGTGATTTCCCATTTCCGTGCACGCAGCGGAGATCTCTGACAGATGTGCTGCACATAAATGACAAAACAGGCTTCAGTTAACTAAGCTCCATCTCCTTTTTGTGTGAAGTCTCGTGTGTAGTGTCTTAACCACTAATGGTTATTAGTGATAGGCAGTTACGTTGTTGAATATGAACAGTGGAGAGACAAGCCCATTGCAAGAAGATGGTTCTTGAGAGCTATCAGAATTTCATCTTGTCTCTTTCTTTTGTCAGATAGCTGTACTCTGTGCACATGAACAAACCCTTCAAAGCACCAGTCCAGTGCACCAAGATACCTGAACAGGCCTTACAGCCTAAAACAAGGGTTGTGAAATCTAAAGAACGGAAAACTGTTGCTGTTTGTCAGGTGCTTACGTTAACCTGGCTTGTGTTGTTAGCAGCTTTGCTGATCAAGGCAGGTGAGAAAGAATAAAAGTGGTTGTGTTGTGATGGGCTGTACATTTGCTGCCCTGTTTCAGCATCAGAGATTGAGAAGAGCTACTTCATTTCTTTTGTCAACTAAGTCCTCCATAGGACATAGCCTGTCTGACAGCTGTGAGCATCCTTGGAGGATGCAGGCATTTTGCTTGAGAGGTTTTGTTGTTGTTTTTTTTTTTTTTTTTTTTTTTTTAATTTACTTTGTTTCTTTCCACTTAAGGAAGTCTGAGGCTGGAAAGGTTTGGTCAAACCATGAGAAAATCCAGTTTCCAGTGATGGGAGTCACTAGGATGCCAGCGTGTGTCTGTAGGACCGTCAGTCGTGCCCTGAATTCATGTTGGATACAGCAGGGCACTGAGTTCTCACCTTAATTCAGCCAGGTGCCTGTTGCTGCCATGGCTGGAGTAGGGAAGGGTTCTGGGAGCTCCGAAGAGGAGCCTGCCTTCCTGCCCTGCTCTCCCAGCTGGGAGCTCGTGCCTTCCTGTCACCCAGGGCTTTCTGTAACTGTTTGCTGGAGCCCTTGATCGTTTGCTGGCCAGTGGTAGGGTGCAGGGCCACTTGTGGAGGCGGAGAAGTGAGGCTGAGATGGCAGCATGAGCACTCTGAGCACCACAGGAAGCTTCTGTCCCTGCTCTGTGCAGCCTCTGCTGCTTGCACTGCTGAGGGGAGCTCTGCTTCTTCGCTTGCTTTTTATTTTTTGCTTTTACCACAGGTCTTTCTATTAAAATGTGTTTCATCCAGGCCATCTAAGGCTTTCTGTTTTGAGTATTTTCTGGGTAATGATTTGGTTCCTAGCCATTTTGAGCTTATAGGCAGTAAACCTCCACAGAAAATATTGTCAAGGGGGCTGTTCAAGCTATTGAAATGCCACTAAAAAGTCTACTGGTTTACAGTGTAATTCAGTATGAAAGCATATCCCTTACTGAACTGAGTAAGACTCCCACCCTTCCTTTGCAGCCTTTGAGAGCTCCTTTGATGTTTTAGGATGATTGTAGCTATTGTGCTTTGCTAAAACAATCAAGAAGTCGGGGACCTCTTGTGTAACCTTGGCGGGGGGCATGGAAAAGACACACAGAATTGTTGCTGGCAGCTTTTGTAAAGGATTCTGCGTCAGGCATCACACCTTCTTGCCTGCAACATCTCACCCTATTTAGGCAAGCAGTTAATATATGCCAAGCCACACTGTAGGCTTCGTTTCTTCTGGAGACAGCGAGCAATTTAATGTAGTTTGCTTATTCCACCCCTGCACTGTCTGTGTGGCTGTAGTGAACCAGGCTGGAGCACCTTGGCTTGGTGTCCTGAGGGCAGTCAACCTGCAGCCCATCAGCACTTGTTCCTCTCCTGAGCCATTGCCCGTGGTTGATACCAGGAGCCATGTCTGATTATGAGGGAAAGGCTTGTTTTCTAATTATATCAGAGATAGCAAATGCACATCCAAAACAAAGTGCCACCCAAAGCATCCAATTAATGCTGCTCAACCACTTAGGGTTAGCCAGACAAACGACTTAAATTTCTGCAATACCTTTTTCTTTTTGTTGTTGTTGTTCTTTGACATCATGAAATGTTCTGATCACTCATGGGTGTCAATTGCTGAGGAAACCATCCTGCTCTGTTTCTAAAGGCAGTGCAGTGAGCTGGCACAGCTGCCCTGGGAGTGGTGGGGTCACCGTTCCTGGAGGTGTTCAGGAACAGTGGAAATGTGGCACTGAGGGACGTGGTCAGTGGGCACGGTGGGGATGGGTTGGGTTTGGGGATCTTGGAAGTCTTTTCCAACCTCAGCGATCTGTGATTCCACAATTCTATAAACAGACAGAAGCCAAGTTTAGTGGCATTAGCATGGTGCTGCATGAGAGTGAGCTTACCTGGGCAGTTGTGGCACTGCTGATAGTGTTAAAATCTGAGTGTCTGTTCTGGGCCCAAGGTGATGGGAAAAATGGCTTTTTCATTGCCCTTGGGAGGCTTCAGGTGCCCTTGCTGCTCTAGGCATTGCCTGTAAGCCTGCACCCTTCACAGTATCCACTGCAGATGGGGGTGCCCCATGGGTGTGTGCCAGGCTTCGGTGGCAGATGAATTGTGTCTTTGAGGGCAGCCTTACAAACAGATGAAGACCAGCCTAGAAGTCTGTGAGCCTCAGTGCAGGGCTAAACACGGGACCTGTTTGCAACAGGAGCTCAGCTTTTCTGTTAACCTCCCTTGACACTGCGTGCAAATCATTTCTGCGTGCCTTTACAACGCGTGGACCTGCCCTTGGGGCTGGTGCAGTCCTACTAGAGTACAAGTACACAGGTATAGCTACCGACCTGCTTTGCCAACACAAAAAAATGCTGGCAGAACGAAAGGGAGGGGAGCGTGAACCTGGAGATGACACTATTTAAAACCTTCTCCTTGGCATACAGCTATTAAGTTTCCTAAGTATGGATTTTCATTAGGTAGCTGTGTTTGAGTGGCAGGGCAGCAGCTCTGCAGGACGTTTCCTTCCACTGAGCGGATAGGAGGTGGAGTGCTGGAGTGTAGACAGAAGATGGGTGGTGGTAACTGACAGCAGTTTGTGAGGTGGGGGAGTTCTTTCATTTTTATTTTCATTGTAACTAGCAAGACAATGCTGGCATAGGCCTTAGTGGAAATCATTTGACCTTTTATTTATTTTTAATTCCTTGCAATATGTGTATTTCTGTCAAAGGAAGGAAGGGGAGGAAAATATGTCCATATAGGACACGAGTGCTGCATGTCTGCTGTGCCTTCTTATTTATTTATTTAAGATAAAATGGTTTGCAGTGCAAAATCACTTGGCAGATGAGCAGAGCCCTGTAACCTCTCTGATGCAGGCTAGTCAGGGAGGGGATGTGAGCACTCCAACGTGTGTCTGTTGTATTGCAGGATATCACAGCTAATAGTAAGAATTGTACTGACAGATAACCTGCGTCCAAGAGGTGGAGGTTTGAGGTGGTAGTTCCATGTTGAACGCAGCTTTTCCTGCCGTTCTCTCCTGTGTTTAGCATCGGCCATCCTCAGGGGCAGGATTTTGACTGTCAGCTGGTCTGATTTTTGTCTGAAACTGCTGCTCATTCCTTCCTGTAGCATTTCTGATTTTTAGCCCTTTCTCTCTGGCCTGTTCTGTGGTTTCTGTTTTTCCTTCACTTGTTTGTTGTTTTCTTCTTGGCAGTTTGTCATTAGTCTCCATTTTGGCCTAGTACTGCACTTTGCATTTCTCTCATGACTAAATTCAGTTTTATCCTGTCACATAAGCAAGATGTCACTTGTAAATTTAACTGTTCACATAATACATCTCCATTTGCTTTTGTGTCTTAGTCCTCATACAGTAGCAAATGGAGTCTTAGTTTACAAGTCTTTTTTAAATTGCTTTTGGATATGAAATATTTGCAGTCATTCAATAGATTTGACGATAAGAACCAGATATAGTTGTGCTGAGTGCTGTAGGTATGAAACAGACAGAAGGATGGTTTGGGATTATGTCAGGTCTCTGGAGCTGGAGGCTCTGCTGCCTGCATGGGAAGGTGAGTGACAGTTTTACTGGGTCACTGAAAATGAGCATGGAATGGCTGCACTCCTTAGAGCTTTTATCTGGCAGAACAGTTGCAACAATCTGCTGTCTTTGATAGTATAAAAATTGTCTTGTAAGTACTAGTGAGCTAATCTCTAGTGTACTTCTCTCCATCCAGACTAGTCAATATGCTCATTCTATATTAAATATATTCAGTTCTGCATCTTGAGTTGGTTCAGAATAAGGATGGCCTTCTAGATCAAGAATGCCTGGTAAAGGACTAGCTCATCCTGTTTGAATTCTTACTTGGTCCTGTATTTATTTCCCTTTGCAAACAAGGCCATACAACTCGTCCAGATTTTACCCAGGACTGAGGAGAAGAGTTAAAGCGAGCTGATCTAAGTAGCGCAGTCTGGGGAGTGATTCACTGAGTGCTTTCCTGTATCTCGTATCCTTTAATTTTCATTAGATTTAAATGCTTTAAATCTGGAAAAGAGAGAGCGAGAGCTTTTTAGAATCATAGAACCACTGAGGTTGGAAAAGACTTACAAGATCATCCACTCCAACCATCCACCTATCACCAGTCATTAAAATCTGTGTTCAGGGAAGGCCAGAAGTTGGGCCACAAACTGTCACGCTCTGAATCTGCTCCCTGTATCTCACTTCTTTCAGGCGTCTATTCTAAATAACATATAAGTGAAAGCCATCTTCCTCCTTTCTCTTTTGTTGCAAAGTGTTAGTTTATAAGAACTTTGCATTTTTTGAGAGATTTCAGTAGAGTAGAAGCCCGTTGTGCTCCTCTGCTTTTGTTTGCTGGGTTTACATCCCAATAGCATCGACTGAACTACGCTGCCTGCTTCGTACCAGTGTAATTGGGAGAACTGGGCATACTTCTTCCCTTCTTCCTCTGTGCAGGAAAGATTTATGATGGCTGGTTATACATTATTTACTGAGCACAATGTGCTCATAGAGCTCTGAGAAAGGAGAAAATGGCTTCTGTGCCATGAGTTTATTATCTAGGTCATTCACAGACTGAGGCATCTAACGTTAATATATTCAATGAGAATTTATTCTGTAAGGCAGCTTGCGGCTAAGCTTGGAAGCAAATGTCACTGTGTGAGGAAGATGCCCCTGTGTGGTCCAAATATACGGTGGGGTTTCTTGTCAAAGCTGCAAAGTTGGAATGCGCTGTAGCTTTTATCTAGGACAAAATCTACAGTGGTGTCAAATGCGTGGGGTGATCAGCCGCCTCCTGACAGGCTCTTCTCTAGAAGCATTGCTGATTGTCATCATTTTGCAAGACTGAGCCCTAAAGTTAGCTTTGTTATCTGCTTGCTTTATAGCAGTAAGAATCAGAATGCGGGAGCTTTGCACGCTCCTGCAAGAGTTGTTCACAAGTTGGCTTTGTGAGAACGGTGACTTAACGGTCACTGACTTTAGGCTCATTTCCAACAGGTTTCCTACCTTAAACTTTCCAGCCTCTTCTTTGTGGAGGGAATTCATGATGTGGCAGCTCACAGATTTGCCCAAAGAAAAATGCTGTTTTATTAAGTCTTCAGGTAGTGAGATGTAATTGTGATGGTTTAGTAGCTATGATACAAGCAACAAGCTCGCATCATTCTTGGCTTGGAGCAAAGCTGTTTAGAAACTCACCTAGGATGAGATAAGCCATCTTTCCCCATGAATATAACCCATCAGTACTTAGTTCTAGTAACTCATTCTGACCAGATTTTCCAATAATTACCTAAAGGAACATTCAGTCTGTCTTGTCAGTAAAGGTAACAGACAGCTCTCTCCCTGATTCTGTGAAGAAACATGCTTCACCTTCCTTTGCCAACTGTTGTTCAGCAGATGTGGTGTGAGCCCAGCAGCGCCATGTTCTCTCACTCAGGGTGTGGAGCCACGCTAGCCTGCCTGTCCTTTCCGTTTGGAAGCAAGGAAGTGTAATATGGAAAAAGAAACAGTGTAACTACAGAAACAGTGCTGTTTCTTTTGAAGGTCCCAAATTAGTGGAGGTTGTGGCCAAGGTCTCCAGCTTTACCTGAAGGACAGTGGGATGCCTGTGTTTATTGTTATGAGCTGTCTCTGAAGTGCAGATCCTTAGGGTCTGTTGTGGTCTTGCAGTGGTAGTGTTGAAACAGAGAGCAAACTAACTCTGGAGTGTCGGGCAGGCTCAGGAATAAAGCATCCGCAGTGCAGGCTGTGTTGCACATACAGAATGGCTCTCAGCCTCTTGCAGGCAGAGCATGTCCATGCACTTGCTAATAACGAAACCCTTCTCATGTGGGTGAAAGCTTGCAGAGTTACTCAGACTGGAGATGAGTTTTGCATCTAGCCATGATGGAGCGGGGCTGGAACATCAGAGCTCTGTCAGCTAGTACAGGGCAGATGTGAGAGGGATCCCGGTGGGGTTCTGTCCTCCTGTGCCTCAGGAGAGGTGGAGCACTTCCTGCTGTGTCTCTGCTTCTCACCCACCCAACTTCACAGCCCTGCATGGTGGAGAAAGCGGCAGCCAAAAGCAGAATGAGCTGATGCAGTGGGCTGTGAGCTGTGGTTTTTCAGACATGTGAAAGCAGAGTCCATTCTGCTGCCACTGCAGCGGGGTGCTGAAGTCCGCAGGAAAAGGGGGGGGCTGGGGGCTGTAATCTCTCTTTGATCAAAGCTTGGTACCAAGATGATTTTCCCTGTTAGTGTCTGTTGAAGAGCTGCGTTAATTATTTGTTGGTTCTTAATGGGCTGTTGCTGCACCCTTGCACAGGAGCACAGTGCATTGATGCTTGTAGTGTAGAAGTGCCTGTATATGTGTGTGTGCTGAGAGGTACTCGTTTCAGTTCCCATTTAGCACTCTGTCTATCTGGGAGAAATCCCTTCTTCTGGTTGTTGTCTCTCTAGTCACTGCCTTGATGGGTGAAAGTCTTAGAGTTAAGAACTTCAGAACTGAAGAATTTTTAGAAGAACCTTGGAGTTAGAATTACTCTGCTGTCAGTAATTTAACTGCGGGGTCTGGGCAGTTTTCTTCCAAAAGACGGAAAGAGCATTCGAGTTGTTGCATGTTTCAGCTTTTGTGGAAGTGATCTCACGAGGCATCTGGTGTGTCCGTGTAAGTTTGTCATTTCCCTTTGCACTGAGAGAGGGCTATTGTGATTAATACAAGGTCGGTGGATTTATGTCTATATATAAAGAAGCTTACTCCAGAGAGTTGCTTCAGAGCTGGGTTTGCAGTGCTCACTCTTTTTAAGCAATATCACTTCTGTTTTTCCTAACGCTTCAGAAGCTCCTGTTCCTGTTTTGGACCCGAAAATAAGGTGAGCAAAGGCTGAGACTTACTGGTTTTAAGCAACCCTTGTGCCCCCGTGCCCAACTCCTGGAAGACTCTGAAAGAATCTCTTTGACCAGAGGAAAGATGCTTAGCATTTTCTCATCTCAAGCTTTGCAGTTCAGTTCCTAGACGGGCTGAAGCAGCCTTCATGTGTTAATAGTCACGAACATGTGAAATTTTATTTGCAAAGAAGTTTGTGTTTTCTTTCAATTAATTCAGCTGCGCTAAAACAGTCTCTCTCTGTGCCTGATAATTTCATTGGCTGTCAACGGTAAGAGCAGGGCCATTCTGTTTATACTATAGATCTACATTTGCATATAGATCTCCAGAAAATGCATAGTTGCCCAGATCTTCTATTGCACTTATTTTTACCTCTTTTCTCAAAGTGCATTTATCAACTGTTTCCACAGGAACAGTGCTCTGCAATAGACAGTGTTGTGGCCGCTTCGAAGCCGCAGTCAGGACGTGTAGGTGTTAAAAGAGCGATGGATCTTTCCACCTCTCACTACAGATTTTCCAGTGGGTCATTGCTTGCTCGGTCTTTGTATCTCCATATCTGAAACCCCGCTCTAGTGCACTGTATTACTGTGTATGTTAATGTCCCAGAAGCTTTTCAAGTGCTGCTCAACTGTGAGGGGAATCTTCAGGTTTATAAAACGCCAGAAGTGGTTGTGCAGCTTCGGCAAGGGTCTGGACAGAAGCTCCAGCTCAGCTTGTTAAGGGTTTCTCCACTAAAGATCAAACTCTGCTTCTGTCATCTTACCTATGGCTCTTTGATGCTGCGCATACTAGCTGAATAGCATTAGGTAATCTCTTTTTTAGAGGATTTCATTTGTAAGAGTTCACTTCATTGGCTGCGTGGCAGTCATTAGAAGGACTGTATCTTTCATTTTCTTCCCCCTCCTCCTCCCCCCCCCCCCCCCCCCCCACCCCAGGATTTTTACCAGACATGCTGCTTGTAAAGAGAAGAGGAACTGTTTGGATTCTCAGCTTTAGGGCTTAGTAAACCTTAAAGAGAGGAAGTTATTTGATTTTGTTTTGAAAGAATATAAATGCTGTCTGGGGGATTTCTGTCTTCAGCTGGTGAAAGCTCTCCAGTTAAGGCTGTAGGACTAAAGTTGATGTGGCTTTTCCTGGAATGAATGCCATTTTACTTTGGGAATTAAGGTAGGGCGTCCTCCCTCAGCAGGGGATTTTTGTCAGCGGGAAGAGGACCATAAGGTCTATATTAACTGTGCCACTCAGGTGGGGAACTGCTTTCCTCCAGAGAAGAATTTATACTTTTAAATGTAATATCTAGTGGGCTGATTTTAAAAGCACGTGCGATTGTAATACGAAGCACATGGGTTACTGACTGTGGCACAGATAAAATACCAGCTTTTTTGTTCACAAAGGAACAAAATATTTATTAGGGAGGGAATATGATGGCAATTGCCCTAAGTGGGATGGTCTCCTAATAGAGCGTATTGCTGTTCTTTGCTTAGCTAGGTTTGCCATGTGCTTGGTCTTGCAGCAATCCCCTGGAAATCTCTGTTTGGAGAGAGCAACATCTGTCTGCAGCTTTGCAGACATCATTACATCCGGGTGATTTTGAGCTTCAGGTGCAAATGTGGTCAACATTGATTTGCCATTTTGATTCACTACTCAGACCACGTTCTGATGCCTTCCTCTGTGGACCCTTTCTGGGTTTCCCTTTTCTACTCCTCTCTTAATCTCCTTTAATCTAAAGTATATCTTGGTCATACCGAGAAATGCTTTCTTATCTTGAAACTGTGCTTTGGAAAGAGAAAAAGAAATATTACAGAAGGGAAATACACGTCGACGTGCTGCTGTCAGATGGTAACGTGTTGCCTGTCAGCTTGCAGTCACAGCACAAGTGCATCCTCCTTCAGATGGCAGCAGATGTCTGGGTCAGCATTTCCCACAGTGGTGCGGCACCCTGTCACCCACCCAGTGGCCTCAGGAAGGCTGCTGCCCTTCAGCTCCTTCCCATCTTGACTTGCTTGTTGGAGTCACAGCTATGACTGTATGGTCACAAGTGCATGGTGAGATCATCTCTCCTATGAGGCAGAAGAGGAAAACTGTAATCATAGGTATGATGGGGCTAAAAATTGCCCAGTCTTCGACAGTCTGTCTCTTACTGCAGTGTTTGGCCTCAGGTTTTTCATGCCTGTTGTTTTTTTTTTTTTTCCCCTAATACTTTATGTATGAATACACAAGCTGATCTTTCCCTATGAGGAACCTCATCTATGCACCCTTTTCTTTGGTGCTGCTATGCAGAAATATTTTATTGCACACCCCCCATGAAACAATAACAAAAAAGCCCCTCTAAAACAGGAAACCAGGCATGTAAAGAGAAACCACTATACAAATGGGCACGAGCTAACTTGGCAAAGCAAATGTTGGCAGTGGCGTGTCCTTTCTGGGTGTTGTCAGCTGCATTCTGGATCGTGACCAACATTCTTCATGCTGCAGGAAGGCTTGGTGATGACTCTCAGCATTGAACCTTGTGGGATTAGTGCGCAGACATGGGCAGCAACATCTGGACACCACGAGTGAGGTCATACCTTCAGGAATGCTGGGGGAGTGCATGCCTTGGCACTCCTTTTTGTACCTTCAGAAATAATCTGATTAGTTAAGTGGCCAAAAGTTGCTATTGCTTTTACGTGGTGTTCTGGGATGTGTTGTACCAAGGAGATGTTAAACAGTCCAATGAGCCATGGCTGGGAATGGGAGGGGAGTTTGTGTGCAGCCTAAAATGCTTCTAACCTTCTCCATCTTTCCCTATGGCCCGAGTAGTTTCTGTCATATACGACTGCACTCTTTTATAGCTTGTTTTCATTCCTTCTGTCTCAATCATGTTGCTAATAATCTTGCTAAGTGGAATATGGAAGGAGATGTGGTAGATGCCTGGCTGGCTATAAAAGTTAGTCCGTAATTGTTTCGGTGCTGAGAAACTGCCAGGTGAGGAGGGAAGTCACTGAAATTAACACAAAACATGGAAAGAATGGTCAGAGCATAGGTGAGCTTTTCTGTAGTGTCACAGCCCATGCTAGCATCCAGGTCTAGAAATTGCCGTAATTAATCCCTCCTATTCATATCCTCACTACAGATCAGTAATGTAGTTACGGCTTTAAATGGGGATGTCTGTCATGGCATCTTTAGTTCTAAAGACTGCCATGCCACTGAGGTGTGTAGTGTGAGAAAGGGCAGCTAATCTTGCACAAAATGAGCAGTTAGTTGGCTCTTCTTGACATTTGCTCCTCTGAAGTCAGCTACGTGCTGCTTTCATGGGTACTCTGGAGCCCTGAGGTTTTGCAGGTCAGAGAGCCTGCTGTGCAGTGTGCTGCATGAGGCTTTTGAAGACCACAAGCAGTTTCTAGCTCTGCTCATGCCATCTGCATGCATTGCTTTCCGTCTGTGACGTCCACAGTGTAAGGTTTCCCCTGGCACCTTGAAAGGGTGTCGAGATCTTTGGGTGCAGAGGTAGAGGGTACAGATGACTTCTCAGACTTCGCTTTGCCTGTCAGAGGGATGCAGAAGTAGGGAGCTCCTCTGGGTGAAAGCAGGCAGTGTGGCCCTGTCTGGTGTGGAGGTTCCCTACGTGTCTGGTGTTTTGCTATTGCCAATGTGTTGATGTAGCTCTGGAGGTGGAGCTGAGATCAGTGAGCAATGGTCAGAGCAGAGCTGTTGGCTCTGCGTTCAGCAAATGAAAAGAAATCCAGCTGCAGAGTGTGGGTTATTGCAAGGCCTTCCACAAAGTAAAAATCTTCTTCAGAACACTCAAATGTCTAAATCTGCAAATCAAGCCCTTTGCAGATTTTTTTAGTTTGTTTCAATCTCTGTACTGTGGATCCCCAGCTTCCTGCATTCGAGCTGTAGGCAGCTAGATATTTATCTAATCACACTCTCAGACGCTCTTCTTTATTTCTAATTTCTCAATTTTATATGGTGATCAAGCATGATAAATAGACCTTTTCAGTAGGTTGCCTTTTGCCATATCCCTGTGGTTTGTCATGTTGCTGCTATTGAAAAGAGGGGTCTTCAGAAGTGAATAAGTGTCTTCCCAGGGACTTGCTCAATTACAACTGTAAATGGATTCTTAGTACTGCTGCTGTACTTAGCTGTCCACGATACCTTGGGTTGGATTAATTCACAGAATGTTGAGGGCCCTGTTCTCCATTGTGCAATCAAATGGGTTTCCCTGATGTTATGCAGCGCTCTGCTGCTATATATATAGCTATAGCTGTATGCTTGGCAGTCCTTAGGTGGCCAACAAAAATACCTGGATCAGAGAACTTCAGACCATAGTGCAGACTTCGCTGCTTTATGTAAAACCATGAATGATTCATAAGCCTGCTTAGATTTGTTAATAAGCTTAATTAAAACTGCAGGTGAACGCTGTGCCTTGGAAGACTTCTCAAGAGCAAGAGCCTAGTCTTTTTATTTATTTTTTTTGGTCCCTCTGTTTCTGTCCATAGCCCTTTCTGGTTCTCCCCAGTGCTGCGTGCTGGCTGGTTCATGGGTGCGCAGCATCGCATTGACCTGTTGTCTCAGAGTGTCGAGCGACAATCTGTCAGCGATAAGCTCAGCTATGTCAATGTTTTTATTTTGAGGAAACACATTGCTGCAGCCCTTGGACAGCTTCCAAATGGAAGTGCCACCAACATGCCTGCTTGGCAGCCATCACTGACTTATTTCTTTATCCCTGTGAGCAGCAAAATTGGCACAACTCCCTCGCTTTTCTGCCAAGACACATTGAAGTAATAAAGATGGTGAAAAAAATGTGTTTGTTGATCATCTCTAGAACTTGGAGATAGACAGCAGTACCTTCCTACAGTGGGTGCTTAACAAGAGATCTAAAACTTGAGTTGTCATCATCATCCCTCTGCAACTAATGCATCCAGAGCACTACAGCTAAATGGTGTCTTCGTGGCTCAGTGGCTGTTGAAGGATTTGTCAGTTGAGGTTTGTTGACTCGTTACTCTTCATTGGATGGAAATCAGGGGGAAGGTTTTGTGTGCATGTGTCACTGGAGGATCTGTCCTTTTTTGGGAGCGGTGGTATTTTGATTTGTTTTTTTTTTTTTTTTTTCCCCCAAAGATCCTAAGTTCTCTGGAGAACAGAGACCTCGTCCCACCTTCAGCCTGTTTTACCGGCAGTTGTTTGCAGACAGCTGCATTGCGTATTCAAAGCCAGTACACTGCCATGGGCAGATCCTGGGACCAGGTTTCAAACAGCTGAAAATGAAGCGTTGTATTGCTGTCCTTAGAGTTAGTGGTCCAGTACTGTTGTCAGTATTGTCTTTTTGGGAAATGAAATAGACTGTGTTTTCCCCAACCCCCTGAAAAACCCAACAAAATAGCTGCAGGAGAAGGGCAGTGATAGTCCAGAGGAGAATCCAGTAATGGGTATCGCCATGCAAGTTCTATGTTTAGTGCTTTTAGGCCTCTGCTGGTGCATGTGTGTGACAAGGAAAGGTAAACTATGTCTTGCCCATGTGATTTTTGTTTTGTGTGACTTATAGTAGTGCACCCTGTGTGAGGCAGTGGGGTGGGCAGCCTGGGGGTGTCCAGTGAGGCCCCGTAGCGCGGGAAGCCGCTTGCCTTTTCTCAGCTGTGTGCTGGTGATTTCAGGACTGTGGTGAGCTTGGGCTGCAAAGCCCTCTGACAGGGAGCTGCAGAAGTGAGAATCCCTTCCTCCCACAGCCTATGGGTCCACTGTTGGAGCGGTACTCGACTGAATTGACAGCAAAGGCTTCGAGGCAGGAGCTGCTTGAGAGTAGATTTGCAGAGCTGTTCCACGGTGGGCTGCACTGTACCTTCAGAAACACACCCTCACTGGTCATCTTGCCCTGGTCTGGTCATCTGCATTGTCTTCTCAGCGCACCCACTGTCCTAGAGGAAGTGGTATTGCAGGGGACAATACTTTGAGAAACTTCAGTACAGTGAAACAGGTTTTCTTGGCAGGAATTTTCATGGGAAAGGATAAGTCCTGTTGCAGCCCTTACTGTTCTAAGCAAATCTCCTGCTGAGGTGAGGAGCCTCTTGAGTGAAACCAGGCTGAAATTGATTAAAGAGTCTAGGATTGGCTAAGAGTGGTAAGTTATGCGTGGTTGTTCGTGGCTGTCACGCAGCTTATAATTATGCAGCCTGGCTGAAAACAAAAGTAATATTTTAAACAGTTGTCCTGGAACAAAAAATCAGAATGACAGTGTTACAGTAACAGCTGGAAGAACTGGTTATAGGAGTTAGGAGGGAGACTAACTTTCCACCCATTTGTGGGTTTACTTTTGGAGTTAAACACACAGCAGTGAGAGTCATTGGAAGGGTTTCTTTTTCCCACTGAAGCTGGGATGCCTGCTGTCACTGAAAGGACGCAGAGCTTTGCGGCTCACTGATGGCCAGGCTGACTCCCAGTGCTTCTCAGTCTGATTCACAGCTCAGGTGAGTTGAGAGCTGGAGTCTCTGCCTTGCCTCTGTGACATCACTGCGGGTCTCCCATGCAGTAAGCCTCCAGTGAGTCTCAGGAACGTCCCCATCTGCCCTGGGCAGGAATGTCTGCCATAAGCGCTTGCCAACCTTGGCAAGAAGGATG
Organism: Oreortyx pictus; assembly: GCA_036925125.1. Lineage (NCBI taxonomy): Eukaryota > Metazoa > Chordata > Aves > Galliformes > Odontophoridae > Oreortyx > Oreortyx pictus. The sequence continues at coordinate 58,587,696 of JAUPFR010000006.1, forward strand.
AAGATGACTTTTGGCACCCCAGGTTTTTAGGCACACTGGTTTGAATCCTAACTAGGATTCAAATCCTTGTAGGAAAAAGTACCTTTATCTGCTGTTGGTCTGGAAATGCAAAATCCTCTTTCAGTTAGAGAGCCTTAGAGATTTTTCTTAGGTGCTTCACTTGATAGACAGGTGTCTGTCAGGCTCCAAATGTCCAGGAGGGACTGATGAATCCAGACGTGTTTGGGTGAGAAAGTTGTGACTTGACCTGTCTGACAAAGGCATGCTCAGGTGGAGGTGCTATGTTATTAAAATACAGAAAGAACTGGCATTCCATAAACATGACCTGTTTGGATGTTAAGCAAGAAAAGAGGAAAGTAGTAACTAGAGGCATGCGAAAAACCAGCTTTAGACTAACCCAGATTCTACCAGACTGAACAGAGCCTTGGGAATTGCCTGTGCAAATAAGTGATTATGTATGCACTTCTGTTAATTAAATGTAAAAATGATGTAGGAAGTCAAAAGCTATAGCTACTTGTTTAATTAAGCTAATTGACTCCCCAGGTAGCTTTTATATTTGCTTTATTCACTGCAAGTGTCTGGCTCGTTCTGTTTGTGAAGCCACGTCAGCCCTGACATGGGCTCAGGAGGAGGCTGTGCTTCTAGGAGGCTTGCTAATTGTGCCTGTGGGGAAGAAAGGTCAGAGCAGCAATGGGAGAAAGGATGTTCTGGGCTCCAGGGTAAATGCAGTTTTCGTTTGTGCCTGTTCCAAAGGCAATAAAAGGATTCCCATTGATTTCAGCATTGTTCAGATCAGGATTCCCAGCTTGGATTATCCATTGAGAGGAGCGGGGTTAAAAGGAGAATACATTTTAAAAAAGATCTTAGTTTACTAGAACTAATGTTCACACCGGGTGCACCGCTGTCAGTGTCCTCTCGTCCCAGAGCTTTGCTGACTGCCACCTTCACCGTTGTGCTTTGGAGAGTCCCGCGGGCAGCAGCCAGCCCCAGCTCTTCGTCTGGGGGCCGAGTTTGGGAGGCAGGCCAGGCTCATTGCGAGGACGACTGACTATACCTGCTCTTCAGGTTCAGTGGATGTTTCAGCAGGGTGTTGATTCGTTGCCTCCTTCTGAAATTGTTTTCCAAACCTCTTCCATTGATGAATCATGCACAACTAGTTTGTTTTTTTTTTTTTTCCATACGTGTGGAGGCATATGATTAAGGAGTCCTGTTTTGGGCTCTCTACATCTCTTCCCTCGTTTGCTCCAAAACTAGGGTTTGGTTTTTTTTACACACAGGTGGGGGGAGGGTTAATAACACGTGCCCAGTGGTGAGGAATGACACCAACATCTTCTTGGGTGAAGGTGTGTGAGATGATTGACTGGGCCCCTCCTATGGGAACCAGATCTCTCCCAGCTCCTTTTGAAGTCACACGGAGCTGAGCAATCCAAGCAAGTTGGGGCATGGGCTGCTGTGAGCGGTTTAAATTACTGAGAGAAGTCCTCCGTGCTCCTGCAGTGTGCCTGGCTGCCAGAGTGCTGCATTTCACAATGAGGTGCCATGGAGCCATGGCTGAGCTCATCACTCCTTGCCTGCTCACTTCCAGCTCACTTGGCAGAATCCTCCAGTGCTTGTTTTCTCTTAGGAATGTCTATGAAGTTCAACAGAAGTTAAAGTGTATGCTTAACTCTCGAACAAAATCTAGTGGTGTTCTAATGGGTCTGAAGGGGGTAAATGAGGTTGAACAGTCAGTCTTACCCATGCTTTGTGTGACAGACAATCTCAGAATCATTGGTTTGGAAGGGACCTGTAAAGGTCCTTTAAAGCCAATATCTCCAGGGATGGGGCATTCACCATGCTGTCTTCCGTTTCCATGAGCTGTAAGTGTGGTCATTAAAGGTGTTACTGCTCTGATAAACAAATGCTCCTCTCCCAATTAGCTAAAACTTTCCAGAATTACCTCTGAAACAGCCAGAAAGTCCATGTTTTTCACCCAGCTGTTCTCTGAGGGATCCGGCTGGGGATGAAAGCACCTGACTGGGGTGTAGGATTGTTGTTTACGGCTATATGTGCCTGTCTCCTGCTGGTGCACCATGGGGGCTGCTCACCGTGCTGCACACCACCAGTGGGGTTTGCTTGGAGATTGCTTGTTGCATTCTCTACATGTGCAGAAAAACTGAGCTTCTTCGCTTCTACTGGAATCCAGAACTTCTGCTGTGGTGCACTTGCTGCTGTGATACTAGTCGCTACCAGCATCATTGTGTTTTCCTGAAGAAAGCTTTCCTGTGCCAAGTCGGTCTTGGCATTAGGAAACTTCTCTCCATAGTAGCAAACACTTCTAATGTCACACATCACTCTCTGGATGTTGTCTTCAAAACATGCAGATAAAGTTCCCCTGTTGCTTATCTCCCATATTGTCACAGCTCCTCCTTAGTGTTGTATTTGCTATCTTCACACTTGAGTTTTCCTCTGAGCCTCTCCACCAGTGGCTTGACCAGCTCGTAGCACTCTTTTGGCTTTAGTAGCTCTGTCAAGAGTAATACTGTGGCTCCTGTTTCTCTGCTGAAACATAGGTTTTGTCTTTGAGCAGCTACAGGTAATACTAGGAAGAAAAAAATGTGTAGAGATGGTTATAGATGTGTATAGTGGGGCAGGTGCTCCATGAGGATGGTGAGGTTAGCCCTGGGGCCTTGGTTTAGAAGCTGTTCAGCCTGTGAGCATTGGTTTACAGGAGCATTGTAGATCCAATCCCAAGCTGTCGGCACAGGGTCCCCTTGCATTGCACAGCCATGGGGCAGGACTGTGAGCATTGAAACAGATAGGGATGCATTGGGTGGGTGCTGCTGTTGGGAGCTGCTGTGTCTCCTGGTCTCGGACAGGTCTGTGATCAGGTGTGAGAGTCTCATTTGCTTTTGGTTTTCTGGGTCAGAGACTATTTTCTGTTTCAGGCACTTGCCGTGTATCTCTGAACTGATCTCAGATACCGTGTTGGCTGCTGGTTTCCTGGTCAGATCTCATCTGTAAAAGGAGATCACGGCAGTTCCAAAAGGCATGCTTCTATCAGCAGTGCATTATTTTATTTTGTTGTATCTTATCTGTTGTTGCTGCTATCTGTGTCAGACCAGAGAGACTGTTAAGATGGCCTGGTCTGACCTCTTGTGCAACACAGGCTGCTGGTTTCACTGCCAGCCCTACGCCCCATGGGTGTTGCTCTGCCAGACACCTTCTAGGGCTTCGGTCCTCGTTTTGGAGCCTCCCAGCTGCAGTGTTTTGTTAGATCCCGCAATGAGCGCTACGAGTAGATGTTGAGTGCAGCAGCATCCTCTTATCTGAGCACTCCTGAGTTGTGCTATGACGTGAGCACGTTTGCTGAGTCGGTGTAGGGGATCTCAGTGGTCTTTAATCTCCAAGTTTGGAGGGGAGAGAGGCTGTTTCATAACTCTCATAAATACGCTGCTAGTACTTTCTCAACATTTTTCCTTGTTTGGTGAGACTGTGCAGGGGAATCTCATTTACAGGTGAGAAAGCAAGGTGTCTCACAGAGCTAGGAACTAAGATCTGAAATCTTGACAATCCATAAATCCATTTGGGTGACTGTATATATCTATGACTATACATTTTTGAAATAACTTTTTCTGTACAAAGTCACGTGTCTCCACAGTAAGATGGAATTTAGGCAGAAGAGGTATATGATACCACAGCAGTTGAAGTTTGTTTGAGGAGTGTTTTCCATTTTCATACAGGGGGCTGTTCACATACAGCTGGTCCAGCAGTCAGTCCAAGCAAACTGAAAATTAATCCTGAGGCAAAACTGCGAATTTAAATTTTAGCTGAGGTATAGGGATTGGAAAATATGGTACCCATAAAATTAACATTATGACAAGGTTTCCCCAAGCAGTTCTAGTTCCCATGGTTTGCATCCTATTAATAGAGATGTCACTGCTGGTCTGTAGCTGCAGTCGTGTCAATGGGATGTTCTCTCTTCCTTTCCTGAATGATATTACTCGTACACATACTAGCAAATTTCTAATAATTTGAGAACAGTTTTGCTACTTCAGCAACAAAGGCTTTGAACCAAGAAAAGGTGACAGCACGAAAGCAAGCCCAGTTAGAAACGATCACATTCAATCATTTGCTGAGAGAGCTCTATTTTCAGAACTCTCTGCACAGATTATCAATACCCATGCGGTGTGAAGCTCCTCTTCATTAACTTTATCATTTTTGGGGTTGCATGGGGAGAATGTACCTTTCTTTCCTTTTTTTTTTTTTTATGTGAGATTTGTGTGAGCAGCCTGATGCAAACTGCAGGTGTTTCTTAGCTGTGACTTTGTTCACAAGGTGATTTTTAGCAAAAAACAGGAGTCTAATTTAGATTTAGTGATGACAAATCTTCGGGGAACAATCCTAAGTTTCCTCTTTTTTGTGATTTAAAATCAAAAGGTGATTGATAGCAGAACTAGGAGTTTACCCCAGAACTGCTGGTATTTTGAGACGCTGAAACATTTTTAATGGGTTAGTATATAATAGGTAGGAAAATATGCATACAGTTATACATGGATCTTTTGAGAGAGATTGATATTATTCCAGCATGGTTGAGACTGTTCAACATTTAGGACTCCTTAAAAAACTGGGGATGTGATTCCTCCTTTTTTATAGGCGTGCTGAACAACTCGGTGCTGGGTGCTTAATTCCTTGCAATGTTAAGGGTGTGCATGGGGGTACATGGAGCTCTGTGTGTTAGCACGTGCTGGTGGGATCTGTCTGCAAAATCCTGAGAAGACAACTCTTCACTTTGAAAAACAATGTCTTAACGTTGCCTTTGCTTTTTCAGGTGGATTTGGAACCAGAAGGGAAAGTGTTTGTCGTCATTACCCTTACTGGCAGCTTCACAGAAGGTAAGGGAGTTCCTTTGGCTTGTTTCCGTTAAGGGTTCACCTTTGGTGTATATTATTACCATCAGTTACCAAGTGGCATTCCCCACGCAGGGTGCGTGCTGCTGCACTCAGAGGGATGTTGATAGGATAGGGCTGTCGCTAACCTCGCGTGCTGTGGTCCATCTGCTCTTGCACTGATCTTGGACCTGGGGAGTTGCTTCACGTTCAGCCTGGTTTATTTATCTGAAGTTGTCCTTCAAACAGATGGTTTTTGTCACCTGGGGGCTTCGTGATGGGTGTGCAGAATATGTTCAAAGCTTCTGAGTGACTTTTATTCCATAATGGTTCCCATCTACTTCACACGCATTTCTGCTTCCAGAGTTCACTTTGCACAGGAAACATAGGACAACTTTTGCACTAAAAAAAATTCCTAGAATTCCTGAAAAAGCATCCGGGCAGATTTTTTTTTTTTTTTGTAACTATCTTTTATAGTGTGGTGGTTTTAATTCCCTGTTGTTTGTTGTGATAACAATGAACTGTGATGTACATGTAGATGTGAGCTGCGCTGGAGAAACCCAGGAAGGCTGGAATGGGCATCTGGAAAAGATTGTTTTCCTCAGGCCTACTTTGTGGTTGTTGTTTGTTTTAGCTGTGACCTTGGACTATATTTGGGGGGTATCTCCTGTGTGGAAGCTGAGAATCAGGACAAGATCTTTTCCACTGCCCTTTACCTGCAGTCTTGGACTGCTGGATTTTTAATGCTTTCAGTGCTTTCTGTCATCCCATCATGGAAACACGCGTGTATTTCAGACAAGGGTTTGCATCTAAGCTTTTGATTTGCTGTGACCCTCTGGGGAGCTGTGCCACTCCTACTGAGCCTGTAGCCTGCTGTGTGCTGGGGCCAGACAGCTGCTAGTGAAGCACTCGGCTTCCTTTAGGTGATGCACAGGACAGCTCTGCTTCGTGGAGCTGTGTTCTTTTAGAGCATTTGAACCTGAATCTGTCTGTGTCCAGCTGTTTTTCTTCTGAATAGATGTGTTCAAAGCAAAACTGGGTAGATCTCATGTAGCTTTGTGTGCCTCTGTGGTCCCATGTGCCTATTCTTGAGGTAACAGTTGTCCAATTGTGTTTTATTTTCTGTGCTGCATGTCTGTGAACGACCTCTAGAAGGAAGAGCAACAAATTCTGGAAGGGCATCTCAGTAGGATGAAGGAGCCGTGGTCGCTTTTTTTGTTGCTTTTATCTCCTGTTCAGAGCTCAAGGAAGGAGAGAACAGTGCCCAGAGGTGCTGCCAGGACCCTCCCGTGACTTGGGAGAAGGAATCCCTGGGGTAACATATTGCCTTAGATGAACCTAAATGGAGCTGTTCTGCAAAACATGATGCAGTGGGGAAAATGTGGGTCACATGGATGGGGAAGAGTGACTGTGGGCTGCAAAGGAGTGGGGGTTTCTTCGCGCGGTGATGGCTCAAGGCACCAGCTGAGGTGAATAGCAGTGATATTGGCTTGGACCTGAGCTGATGGGGGATGAGGTGCTGTGGAAGACCCTCCCACAGTCCTCTCAGTGTTACAGCACGTGGTAGTGGTGCTGGGAAGGAAAGGTAGGAGCGAAGTCTCTGGTGAGAGGTGCTTTTTGTGAGTTGGTAGAGTATCCTGATGCTCATAGTCTGTGACTGATGCAGGAACTCAAGTGGTGTGATTTTATTTATGGTGGAAGCCAGTGGCTTCTCACCACAGCAGCGATGTGGTCTGTTTCCCTTATTTTCAAAGGATTAGTAAATAAGAGTGGAAGAAAGAATGTCCGCTTCACCGGGCACTGCAGCGGGGCGGGGAAGATCTCTGTTCGGTTTTCCAGTGAAATTCACTTTCTATATCAATCTGGCCAAGCCACTCAGTATTACTTCAACTTTCAGTTCTGTTTCTGTCCAAAAAGGATGCTTTTTTTTCTGTCTGTGTATGAATTCTGTGGTATGGTAACTGCTCTTGCATTTACCCATGCACACAGTGTTAAAATACAATTTACCCTTTCTTCTGTTTGGAGGCATTCTCCACAGCTTTGCTTTGACAAAGGACTGTAAGGATATAAGCAAATCAGGTTCAACTGGAAAAAGCATTCTGTTTGTCAGAAGGGAGTGGGGAGAGTGCAAAGGTGTACTGAGGAGGAATGACTCCTCCTGGAGGACTGGGAGGCCCCTCAGACACATAGGAGTGAAGTGACATTGCTAACAGCATTGCCTTCAACAAAACTGATGATGAAAGTAATGGTGTTTCAAGATCACTAAACTACAGGGCATTTACTGAACAGCGTGGCAGTTCATATCCATGCATGATTGTGACTTTTCTTGGACACTTAAAGCAAGGCTGGTCTGGACTGTTGGACCTGAGCATAAATTCATCATGTGTGTGAAAGTCATACCGGGGGTTAAACTGTAAGGACTTACTGCTAACAGGTTCAGATGAGGACAAATCTTTCTACTGCTTTCAGAGGAAAATGGGAAATAGTATAGTTATGTTTCCTCTCTAGTAATTGAAGATATGTGAATTTATAGAACAAGAAGATCAGAGATGGCTCCTGGGGCTTTCCTTGACTGATTAGTTCCATGCAAGGTCACCCTTACAATTTCCAAGAGCACGTGTAATCCAGAGCAGGTCTAAGTGCAGATACTGACTCCTTCCTTGTTGGGAAGACGAGGCACTGGTTGAGGTTGCTTTATCAAAACAGTGAGGTATTTTTCCATAAAATTGCATTCTATTTTTTTTTTTTTCCCTGGAGATGCAGAGAGACACAAGCCTGTGAATAACTCATAACTTAAAAGCACAAAGATGGCTTCCCAGTTGTCTGCCTTAACCTAAGTGGCAACCACTCCCCTGTCCTTACTGGTAGTAAGGCCAGCTTGGTCTGAGGGCTGTGTTTGCATGGACACATAAAACCACCTACTCTAGGAGTTTGCATTATCTCCATCAACATAGCACATAGACCCATGTGGAATTTCAGGTAGTGTGATGTTTAGGACTTCTGTTCATTTTCTTGTGATTCTTGAATTAAGTGTGCCACTCTGCTGTGTTCCGTATGATTTAGTGGGTAGGGATGGTGACAGGAGGATGGTCGCACTAGATAATCTTGTAGGTCCTTTCCACCCTAGTGTTGCTATATTTCTAAAGCAGCAGTGACAGGGTGCTGCAACAGAAGTCAGATTAAGAAACAACAGTGTGGTGGAGCCCACAGACCCACTCCTTGAGGCATCCTCTTGTGTTCACAGCATCTCTTTGTCACTGCTTTCAGTAGGTGGTGCAGAATAATATGGTGAAAATAGTGTGTGCTGTGGGGAGCATCTTCCTTTGCAAAAGCTGACTGAGCATCATTCATTAATCATATTAGAGGTGTTTTTTTATAAAGATAATTGTTTGCTTAGGAAAACAGCCAAGTTCACCAAGTCTGAGGCACCACTATGTATTTCCAGTAAAGTGAAAGACCAAAAAAATAACTAAGAGGGGAGGATTGAATTAAAAGAGGGTTAAGTACACCTGACTCAATTACTTGGCGTTCTTGGAAGACTTACCCAAAATAGAAGGGCCTGATGGTTTTGGCTGCTTGTACTTTCTTTGGTGTTGGGAGTGGTTGTTTTCTGTCTGATGGATAGACCTTTTGACAAAAAACTTAATTTGGTTCTACTTTATCTATAATGAGGACTGAAAAGGATGGTGCTTCCGTGACTGCATGCAGAGTATCTGAAAGAAGCATTCTTGCAACCTGGAGATAAGTGCACTATAGAAAATGTACAGGTGGCAGAAGATTTGTCCTCCATAAATCCTTATATGCCCATCTGTCACTGCCTCCTGAAGTATTTTGGCATGGATGGAGGCAACAGTGCTGTGTTTGGAAGCCCATCTCCGGGTGTTCAGCTGAGTCTGGCTCTGCTCTGGGGAAGATCTCCCTGAGGAGGCAGGGGTGAGGCTATTTGGGCTTCTTTACCTATTTTGGGGTAAGGTTATTTGTGTTCCTTTACTGATTTTTAAAGTCCAGCACTGTGTTAGTGGCTGTCTTTTAGTGCTCGTGTTATTACTTCATCCTCAGATCTTTGGTTGCTATTATGAAAAAGAACTCTCAGGAGTGGTGCTGCAGTGGCACAGCTGCCTGGGGAGTGATGGGGTCACTGTCCCTGGAGGTGTTCAAGAACAGTGGAGATGTGGCACTGAGGGACCTGGTCAGGGAGTGGGGTTGGGGTGGACAGTGATTGCAGGTGAACAACTCGTGCTGTTAGTGCGTGTGGGCATGAGTGAGGGGTGAGAAGAGAGCTACTGTGAGCGGGTGGCTGTGCTTTGGTGCAGCGAGGCCAGGCTGGGTGCCTGCAGGATGGCAGAGCTGTGCTTTGGTGCAGCCCCCAGCAGCAGCTCTGCCTGCAGCTTGTGCTGCTCTGCCCTCAGTTTGCCACCTCTCTTGCTATTTGCTATTTTGAGCAAAGCTAATGAAATAAAGACAAAGTAATTATTTGGCTGAATTAATGAAGCAAACTGCATAGAAAACAAAGTGCTTCTATTTTAGTGCTTCAAAGTCTTGTAATTTGTCCTTTTTTTTTTTTTTTTTTGTCATTGCCGCTCAAAGTGATAATCCTTTTTTGTTTCAGTGTTGTGAGGTAAGTTATGGTTGGTTTTCTTTTTCTTTCAGTGTCAGGAAAGACAGAGACAAATTTGAGCTGTGGGCAAGAAATAGAACAAAGAGGATATTGAAGACCCAAGTGACTTGGTAGAGCAGATATAGCACCCATTGCTAAATATTTAATGTAGGTAGGCTTTGTGACAGCAGAGGAGCCCAAACTGCCTCTGAAGCAGGAAATGTTTCTTTAGTTTGTGGCTGTCACACAGTGTACTTGTGATGGTTTGTTCTCATGCACAGCAGACTTTGTCTTTTGCTGTTTTTCTCAGAATGTCTTTTCCTAGTGCAGCATGGTTTTTGTCTTGAGAAGTAGCATTTCCTTAGGCAGGCACCAGCAAAACCTGCAGCCTTGAAGGCTTAAATGGTGCTGCCTTTGTGCTAAGGCTGCTGTGTGCTGAAGTGTGGCTCCTCAGCCACACCAGACTCCTGTTGCAGGTATGTTGTTAGCTTCTTGCACAAGAGGGAGGAAAGAAAGCTGCTTACTGGTCCTCTGCGAACTGCAGTTTCATGCTGCTTTTTAAAGGGAAGGAAATTTGTTTAAAGGAAAGTTATTTGGAAGTAAGAACTGAGACTGTGGAAGGTGTGTATTCTCAGCCTCCAGTGCATTGGGCCACTCTTCTATTTTGGGGTACTAGCTCAAGTGAGACAGTTTTGAGGCACGTTTTAGTCACCGCACAGAAGACCTCCTGATCTAAGCAGGCAATATCAGTACAGGACAGTATAAAAAATGTTTTGCCAATTCAGGCATGCGGTGTGAAAACACCGATTAGGCCTTTCCTAGCACAAAGCCTTGTGTGACAGAGCAGCAGGGAAGTGTTTTTCTATACCTCTCTTTTTTTTTCCCAATATGTGATTGCTTTACACTGGACACGTGCACATGCTGAAGGCAAGGGATTTCCAGATGTTGGCTGTGTTCGCTCAGCTCTACTCTTCCAGAAGGAAATAGATCAAAACGACATCAAGTTGTATAGTGGAAAAATCCACCCAAAGGACACCCTTGAGAAGGCTGTGTCCTTACAGGAACATCATCCACCAGTGCTGAGCATCTCTGATGGGAGGCAGGAGAAACTCAGCCTTGCCAGAAGGTACATATCAGGTTAACAAGTACAAGACAATCCCATAAGTGAAGCTCTAAGAAGTTAAAGCTTTTCAGCAATACTGAAGATCCAAGGAGAGAATTTCAAAGCTGGAGCAATGATGGACAATTTGGAGGTGCTTCTCAAAACAAAGTGCCTCTGGGTGTTCTGAGGAACAACATTCGGACTATGAAATACTGCTAGTGGAAGTGACTGTGTGACATCTTCAGTAGGGTGGAAAACTCTCTGCTTTGTCTTGACTGCTGGAAGGCGTGGACTTGGGAAATGAAGTGCTTTGTTTGATGTTACAGAGGAGCTCGAATGCAAAGGAAGGAGGTGAGCAGCCCACTGCGTGATCACAAGAGCACCTTCATTTCCTCGAACATGATTGGTTTGCTCCACAGCTATCACACTAAATCTCAAGCTGAGAAGTTTTTGGCAGTTTTTTTGGCTGGCCAAAATCTACCAACTACACAGATATTCAGATGCTGTAAAAGTACCATGAACAGCAATATTAGGGTTAACTTTACTTCCTCAGCAGGCTGTGTTTTGTCTGGGCTCTGCAACCTAGATATAAATATGCAGGTTTGCAATCTGCACTGGGATTTCAGTGTTCCTGGCTGTGACAAAGGGCGAAGATTTTATTTTGTTTTATTTTAATGTGATTCCTGGAAGAAGTGACGTTAGTTGCCAGCAGAGCGTAAACGTATTTGCTTGGCCGCAGTGTGCTGGAGTGGGAGTTTGTAGTCTAGTGAAGCGTAGTTGTGGGCTGAAGAGAGCAGAGCATGAAGCTGCTGGAGGTTGGGATTGTGGTTCTGTGGCTGGGGATGATGGCAGCAGCCCTGTTCTGGCTGCCACTGTGCTGCCAGGACACATGTCTCTATAGATAAGTGATTCTGTGCAAGGCTTGGGGATTTCTCTCGCAGTCCTAAGGGAGACTTTGTGAAGGAAGGTTTCTGGGACAGGCTGCTTGGCATGAAACTCACGGTAGGAAGGTGGATGGGGACCTGTACCACTTACATGCAACCCTCTATGTGTCCATACTTCCTTCAGTATTTAGACATCACCTCTCCTGTCTTCTCTACGCTTTAGGTTGCTTTCTGAGATAAGATGGCAACCTTTCTGGGAGAACTTCTGCAAGGGGTGGGAAGAGGAGAATAAGAGGAGGAGCTTGTGGGACAATGAAAGGCAGCAGTGAAAGAGTTGAGACCAGCAGAGCGTGTTTGTAGCTAGAATCTGGAGCAGTTTTTGTGCCAGAATCTCAGCTCTTTTCTGCCGTCTAGCTGTGAAACTTGTTGAGCCAGTGTGACCCTCTTGTCATCAGTACTGGGTCGTTGCCTCAGAGCGTAGCTCTTTTCTCCAAGGTACTGCTCAGTCCACTTCATGGAGCGAGGGCAGCGCTGTGTGCCTGAGGCCACGGATGAGGCAGTGGAGGGGAAAGCTGCTGTGCTTCCAGTGGATGTAAACCTGTTTTCAGTAATGCTTTTGTTTATGGAGATCATTTTAAAAATGAAAACCATTGCTAAAGTTACAAAGTGAAACCCTAAAATGTAAGGAAATTCTTGAAGTTGTGTCTAAAATTTGGCCTTCCTAAATGTTTGTGATGCAGACCAGCCAAAGGCAGAAAGACGTTTAATCTCCATCGTGTGCAGCTTAGGGAGCTGTGAAGAGTCTGGGCCCCCTGTCTGCTCCTACACACGTTTTTACTTGCATTATCTGGGATCCTGTGTTTCACTTCCAGATGTGGGATAAGGCAAGAAAAGCAAGTCTTTCAAAGAGGCACCAATATCCCATCCAAAGGGCTGATGGTGTGTTGCACTTCAGGGCTATCACTTAGCAGTGCTGCACTGTGTGTCCTGTGCTGTGGGCACGCAGGGCTGAGTGCTGCGGTACAAAGGGCTTTTTGGGCTGTGCTGTCTGGATGCTTGCGGAGCCTGGCTGTTAGTGACACAGATCCTACAAGAGACACAATGAGGTCTGGCTGATTTTCCTTCCAGCTTGTTTTCACACCTCATGCTGTGCTGTTTGTGGGGTGCACAACAAACCAGATTTGGGGATTGATCCAGCTGAGAAGTGACTGTGGAAGGAGGCAGGGTGCTGCTACTTAGAGGAACTGCTTAAATCAGTGGAAGAACACTGTGAGTATCGCACTGCATTCTGACTTTCATCTTATTTCTTTTGAGCCTAAACAAATTCCCTCCCCATGTGTTCCTTCTCCATGGAGGCACTGGGAAAAAGAAGAGGAGCTGCAGTCTGAGGTGTTTATCACAAGCTGATGGAGAAGCTGACTTTTATCCTGTTCACCCACCTCTGAGTGTCCGTAACTGAGTGGGGTGAGATGGGAGAGCCTCAGGAGAGGCAGGAGCAGCAATGGAAAGGGCTGGGAAAATCAAATTGATTGGTGGTGCTGGTGGCTGGTATGGAGCTGGTGAAACCATCCAGGTCCTTAGAATCATAGAGTGGCCTGGGTTGAAAAGGACTTTAATCATTTGAACTGGAAGGGATCTTTAAAGGTCATCTAATCCAACACGCCTGCAAAGAACAAAGACAGCTACAGCTCCATCAGGGTGCCCGGAGCCTGCTCCGGCCTGACCCTGAGTGTCTCCTGTCCTTGCATAAGAAGAGATCTTGGGCCAATGCAAGCAACTTCCTCTGTGTGTAGCATCCAGTATTTTTAAAAGCTGTATTTGAATGGATTTGAGATATCTGCTTTTGAAATCTCAGAAATGTGTCTCAGAAATGGAGAAATATGTATTGCAGTGTAAAAACCCTGTTGGGGAGGAGCTGGGGAAGGGGTTAGGTATTTCCTTGCAACGCTACCATCATTTTCTTGATGAAAAGAGGTGCTGCATGTTGACAAATGTCTCTGTGGTAGCAGTAAGCTTGGAATGCAAGAGGCTGAATGTATTTTGTTTTATTTTTTAACAAGTGCTTCTCTGTGGCAGCCTTTCACTCAGCTCATGGCATGTGGGAATGTGCGTGGGAAAGCAACATGGTAAACAAGCCACTTCTTACGGTTGTTGCAATTCAGGAACTTATTAGCAAGCTGCCGTATGGAAATCTTGAGAGCAGCAGGGGTTGGCGGAGCAGTCAGAGCCAGGCACGCAGCCGCAACGCTAGGGCAGGGTCCACCCAGCCACGGGGTGACCAGTTGGCCGGGAGGATCCAGCTGCTGCATGGAGGTGGTGGTGATTCAGGTGTTGGTCATCCTTCCACACCAGTACAAAGCCAAAGCCCGCGCAAGGGATGGGAAAGGCTGAGCCATTGGGGATTGCTGCTGTACAACAGCAGTTGGCAAGCCAAGCAGCAGAGCAAGGGGAGTGTTTAATTTGTCTGACTTACTTAACTTCCCAGTTAATTCCTTCCTGTCTAGTTTCCAGTTGTGCTTTTGGTTACATTCTACTTTCCTGATGAAAGGTGCAGTGCCCTTAGTAAGGAAACTTGAGGTTTTATCCCAGGGGTGGCTGTGACGCTGAGTAATGTGGTTGCAATTTGTGAAATTGCTGCAAGACGTTGGGTCCTTCTGGATACAAGCTGCCGCAGCAGGCTTTGTGTTCATCCCAGCTTCATTATGCATTTTGTCTCATGTTACATAAAGAATAACTTTCTGGTGCCCCCTGTTCGAGGCGGATGTTCAGCCCATATCTCTATGGAAAAGTTGCAATGCTTAAACAGTAAGACATGAAATTTTAAGCAAACTTACTTGAGTGTAAAACCACTCTTGATTCAGTAGAATTGGCTGATTTTCATCCTGAAGCTGATCACGTAGCCCCAAAGAATGATGCCCCTAGAGCATTGACTTAAAAGTAGCTTTAAACTGCATCTGGTTAAAAATAGATTCATCTTGGAGCGCGCGCCGTGCTGTGCAGGTATGGCTTCCTGGTAGTGTGTTGTAATCCCTCTGTGGAGCTGCCCACGAGCAGGAGTTGCTGGTTGTTACAACACACACCAGCCCTGAGGCGTCAGGATCCGGGGAAAGTTCAGGATCTCCCTGCTGCTTGCCCAGCATGCCAATTATGTGTTTCTCAAGGATTTTGCACAAGTGCTGGTAACTTTGACCTGTAAATGCTGTCACTCCGTGGGTTCTTCTTATGCTCTGCAACCAGATCAGTACAGTTTGAAATCTTCTAAAACTTCAGATTTCAGGTGAATGAATTAATCGTGGAAGAGATCAAAGCTGTTTTGTTGCTTTTATTTTCCTGTTTTTGATGAATAACATCCTTACATGGTTTCCTTCCCTAATAAGTCACATCTCAACGTGTTTCTCTTCAGTTTAAAGGGTGGGAAGGACCAGGAGGAGACTTTACAATGGAAATGCACTTGCATAAGCAGAAGGAAATAATAGTAAGTGATGAGGGGAGGAGAGAGAGGAATCGGTTAAAGTCTTTAATGAGTAATCCAATAAGAACTATCAGTCCCTAAAAGTATTTGTACGTCTTGAAGTGAAGGGGAAGACTGTAGAATCATTAAGGCTGGAAAAGATTTTGTCAGTGGTTTACAGCCTGGTTTGGCCCAGTTCCCTGATGATTGGTGCAGGGGACCCACAGACCTACGCCCTGGGAAAGGGGAAAGGGAAAAGGGAGATGGGCCTAAAAACAAAACAGTGGTAATGATCAGTGGAGGAAAGCTAACTTACTAAATAAGATATCAGAAAGCAAAATAACACAATATAATACAATATAATTGGAATCGAAGCTAATAAATCAAATAAAATGAGCAGGTGAGAGTGTCCGATAAACCGAAGGCCTTACGCTAACGCTGAAGGCAGATGGCAGTGAGCACCCACTGCTGAGCAGGTCCCCAAAGGAAAGAGAGAGTTCTTATCTTTCCCTCTGAGTGGAAACACATAAAAATACAAGGCATTGCACAGTCCTCTGGGGAATGTAGATCTTCTCTTCTGAGACAGGTATACCCAGAACTATTGATGATCCATGGAGCATTAGCTCTTTAATTCTTAATGCTGTTAATGATGTTATGATGTGGAATACCAATACCAAAAATCATGAAAACATGACAGACCTCTAAGATCATCTTGTTCATGCCCACTGCCCGCGTCCCTCAGTGCCACATCTCCATGGCTTTTGAATACCTCCACCACCTGGGCAGCCTGTGCCAATGCATCACCGTTCTTTTGGAAAATAATTTTTTCCTAATATCCGACCTGAACCTCCTCTGGCACAGCTTAAAGCTGTTCCTCTGTTCCTATTGCTGTTGCATAGGAGAAGAAGCTGTCCCCCACCTCGCCACAACCTCCTTTCAGGAGTTGTAGGGAGTGATACAGTCTCCCATGAGCCTCCTCCAGACTATCCCCATTCCCTCAGCCGCTACTCCTCCAGAAGAGTCTTGTGCTCCAGACTCTTCACAGCTTAGCTGCCCTTCTCTGGACACACTTCAGCACCTCAGTGTCTTCTTTGTAGTGAGGGGCCCAAAACTGAACACAGAAATCAAGCTGCAGCTTCACCAGGCTAGGATGCCATTGACCTTCTTGGCTATGTGGGCACGCTGCCTGCTCACATTCAGCCAGTAAATGTTCTTCTCTGCCTGCAAGGCAGATATTATGGGCTACTGCTTGCTGTTCATTGAGTTCAATTTAATTTTTTTTATCGCAGTGGGCTTTTCTCTGTTGTTTGCCTCTAACACAGCTCAGCATGGCAGGATGGAGCTATGGTGGCAGATGGAGTTGAGCTGGCAGCTCCAAGGCACTGGATGGGGAAATCCATGGCACGCATGTAGCAGTGGTGTCGGGGCTGCAGTGTGTTTGCCCAGGCCAGAACCAGCTGGGAGATCACGTGCATCTGCAGCTGGAGGGAAGCTCCTGTCTACTGTCTGGCTTGATGTGACCCAACTGATTTACCCTGATTTTCCAAACCAAGTGGGTACTGCCTCCTGCTGAGTACTGACAGAGGTACGAGCTGGCCTTCCAGTTATGGCCTCTGTGTGGCTCTTCAGGGTTCAGGTCAGCATTCCAGGTGCCTGCTGTCTCCCAAGTTTCTCCTTTAATTTAAAATATGAACCTTCTTACCTGGCACCTTCTCTTGGTGCATGCTGAGGCATGTTATCACCCCAGCCTGGTGTCTCTTTCAAATGAGTATCATGAGGTTACCATCTCCAAACTAATGCAAAAAGCTTGCAGAGATGGAATGATAAAAGTGAACCTAAGAAAAACATCTCTCGTTGCTGGCAGAGAAACACACATAGAATGGAAGATGGAGCAGTCCTTTTCCTCCTGTCACAGTGTTGTAAAGAGATGGGAGAGGGGAGCATGGAGAAGTGGCTGTCCCATCAAATACAGACTACCTGGCATGCAATGATTTCCCTTTCAGAACCTGGTCTTCTGTAGCATGAGGTTGTTCATGTTCAATTGGATCTTTTATTATTCTCCTTATTCCTATACTCACTGCAGAAATAAACGAAGAAACATTTCTATTCATATTTTCCAGCTTTTCACAATGTACTGCAGTGCTTTGTAACTGTTGACATCCATAAAAAGACTTGGTTAAATAAATAAATAAATATCCCAGAAATAATTTGTAAAAGCAGATGTGGAGAATCGTATTTTTGAACCACCCTGTGCATGTCTGAGAAGCTGTGTGGCAATCTTGATAAAATTATATGCAAAATAGCCTGTATGGAATTCACGGTTGTAGACTCTCAAGTGTCAGCAGCATACGCCCGTGCTGGTTGCTTTCAGTTTCCCAAGTTGCCTTCTTCCTTCTCATGTTCTCACAGAACTTATGCAAACATACGAAGCAGCTATTCTTCCTGCATCCGTAGCACTTAGTGCTTGAGATGTCTGCTCAGCATTGTGATCTCGTCCTCGCCTGCTGCCACCAGGGCTGTGGCATCATTGTGTCATTCTAGAGATAAGCTTGTAGTGGGATTTATAGCAGTAGCTGAATGCTGTCATGCTTGCTAACACTGTTGATTGAACTTTGTTGACCCTGTTCTCACTGTTGCGGCATCGTCACTGAGCCTTGTACTCAAATGCTACTGACTGCTTAGAGCTGAGAGCGAGAGCTCAGATGAGTCTATGTCCTCAGCCTGGCAAGAAAGGAAGGAAGGAGGATCTGCCCTACTTCAGCACGTGGGTGAAAAATAGAGGCCTTGTCTTGACTGTGGAATTTGTGTCATTTGGTGCTCTGAGGCAAGGATGATTTCACATTTTGCACATTTCTAAAACTGCTGAGAATTCTGTTTCATAGTGATGAATGGGAAAACTCCTATTCTGTAAGGTCAGAGCATCATTATTCCTTCTTGTTCTTTAGGACAATATTTACTAGTTGGTGTCTTAAAAGATGAACTGCCCACTACAATGGCTTTTCTGTGTAGTGTTGGTAGAAGACACCCCAGTCCTGCCAGCACCAGCTAGTTCTTTGGCCTTCACACCAAACACCTCCCAGGTTCAGAGGAGGAAGCAGCAGCTGGCTCAAACATCAGTCCCAACCTCTGTTTGATGTGCCCTGTGTCTGCTTTGCAATAAACCTCTACCAGGATTTGAACCAATCTGTTTTTGTGCACAGACTGACAGACACTGCAGGGCAAAAGCTTGTGTGGTTGTGAAGTGGAAGAGAAATCTCAAGTAGTTCTCTGTGAACGTGGTTGTCTTCCATTGGCAGGTTCTTGTGGTTAAGTAATTCTTGAAATGAACTGAAAACTCTGGACATCTGCAAAAAGGAAAGATGTTCAATCTATTAGTATGTATACTGGGAAAGCAAAACAGTCAGCAGTGAAAATACAGCTTTAGGTTGTGGCTTTTAAATCCTTTTCCCGTTTCAGAGTTGGGCTATCAGACTCTGTGATGCTGTGTTGTATTTGTTGTTCTAATTAGAAAGGCTTTCTGTGGTTTTGACTATCCATGAGATTATGATGATAACTGTAACTCCTGGTTGAATGATACTGAGTCTTTGTAAGGAATTTGTTCATAAGGTAGGATGCTTTCCAACTTGGAAAATAAGCACCTCGGTTTAACTTCTGCTTATTTTCAGTCAGCGTGAAGAAGCCTGATTTAGGTATGTATTGAGAGCTCCTGTGGCACTGATGGACAAGCTGGGTGCATGCTCACCCTCCACCTTCCATTTACTTGGTCTGTTGTTTGTGTTCCTTTTCTGAAACTCCCAGTACTACTTGCTGGTAGGATGTGGCTGGGTGTCATTCAGCCAAGCAGTTACAGCAGCAGTGAGGTCAGGCTCTGCTAGATGAACTCCGGCAGGCATCAGGGGTGCAGCTTTCCCTTACTGCTGTGGTTACAACACCACTGTAAGGGCTAAAATGGAACAAACTCTCAGAATAAAATGATTGAGACTGGAGGAAAAAAAAAAAAAAAGCACAACAAAAACTGTTCCAGTAAGGTTTCAGAAGAAGTGAATTCTCCCCGGCAGAGCTTGCTTTGTGCTTCCTGGAGCTGGAGGGAGCAGTGGGTAGTGCACTCAGTGGTATGGATAAATAGCTGTGTTCCAGCAGTTATACTTCGTTGTCCTGAAGGTCTGTATGGAGAGAGAGAGAGGGATATCTCTGGCTGGGAAGGCACGGACAGGTAACTGCTGCCAGTTGACAATGCATGCAGGTGTCCCCCACTGGAATGAGCACTTGTTAGGCATGAGTGGAGGGGAGGGAAGTGGAGGTATTTAACTTTGTGGTTGATTTTACACATAGGTAGGCACAGTAAATACTCCATAGTTACGGACAGCTGAATTTAGCCATGAATATAGACAGCTCCCATCACTGGGTAAAATTACTTGCTTATTTTTATAGCAGTGTTTGGACATCTGAACCGTTGGTTTGATGCTTTACTGGAAATTAGAGGCTTTCAAATGCCTAGGTTTTCTGAAGTGGTTTAGAGCAGCTTTGTTCTGTAAAACACTGTTTGCACAGAGGAATAAAACACAAATTCTGAAGGAAACTCTCCGGAACACAGATCATAAACAGGAAAACTTCTGCACTTCATGGGGGCTGCTGCTGCACTGGCTGTCCTGTTCAAGGGCAGGCTGAGGATTCACTGATTGGCGAGGGTTGGCTGCTGGCAAGAAGCTGTCTTTGACAGCAGTGTGCTTTGCTATCTCCAAAGCACTCTGCCTTGATGTCAGAGGGATGAGGGATGTTCTGTGGTGTGTTTTGTGGCATTGCTGCGTGCTGGAGCCTCTGAGAGAGGGATTTGTTCTGTGGGATGTGGCTGTGTATTTGGATCAGTTAGATCATATCACAGAGTCAAAGAACTGTAGGGGTTGGAAGGGACCTTAGAGATCATTGAGTCCAATGCCCCTGCCAAAGCAGCTCCCTAGGCCAGGTGGCACAGATAGGCGCCTTGAATGTCTCCAGAGAAGGAGACTCCACCTCCTCTCTGGGCAGCCTGTGCCAGTGTTCCATATGATAGATGGTCTCTACCTCCATGAGGTGTGTCGGGCAGTCCCGCCCGTTTTCACTCCAGACAGCATTGGAAAATGTGAGAGAGTTACCCAGAAGGGTTGACTATGTTGGAAACAGTGCAGGCCCCGTAGAGCTTAGATTTGTTAGAATTTAATATGATGTGGATATGAGCATGGGCGAGAATCACCTGAGAGATGTGCAGCATCTGAAGAAATTGGTGCACACTACAGCAGTGTAGTGTGGGAAAATGTGAAATCTGAGGAGTGTTTTAAATATAACTGATATACATAACGGTGCTTGTGGGGAGGGGGGGGGGGGAATCTTTTTAAAGAAAACCAACCCACTAAAATCCAATTAACTTGTGGTATGTGTTTTAATGAAAAATGAATCATAGGATCGTATTGCACTGTGTGTTAGTGCAAAAAGTAATAACTAGAAAGTCTTTATTTGGACGGTTGAAAAGGGCAGGGGAAGGATATTCCCACCTAGTGTGTGTCTGCAAGTCAGAAACTGTAGTGCTGCATAAGGTGTTGGTGGATGCAGAGCAAGGGAAGGCTCAGGACAGGCCTGGGATGAGGTTCAGCAGTGCAGGCAGAGATGACATGAGCTGAATGGGGAACATGTTCTCGTAAACTCTGCTAAATGGGAGCACATGATCATGAGGGCATCTAATGGAGCAGCTGCTATGAACCAAGCTGGAGACTGGCCAGCTTCTTTAGGTGATTGATTTACATGCTCAGCACCCACTCACAAACGCTCCTTCATTTTTCTTTCCTTGGGAGTTTTCTGGTATGTTCTGAACTCCAAGACTGGAGATTTTGCCAGCTGAGGTTTCCGTCTTTAATCCAGTAGAACTCTTCAGTTTATGCTTACATCTAAATCAAGAAGATGTTCACTTGAATTCAAAGATGGCAAATTCCAAAATAATACAAGGAAAAATTGTTTTTATTTTTATTCTCCCGCATGAAATTTAGGCTCAGTGAAGGAACTGGCTCTTGATCTCCCTTGGGGAAGAGGTATGAACTGGTTGACCTCTTGAAGTTCTCCTTGTCATGTTTCCTAGGGCAGATAACAAGGCTATTGAAATTGTGCAACGATGATTGAATGTTGGGAAGGGATATTAAACCTCTGCACGTCAGCTCTCACTTAAGGAGATCAAAATGACATCTTGTGTGGGGGAATGAGGCAAATTGCCTCCCAGCTGCGGGCTTCCTCCATCTTGTCGTCATGTGTTTCTGGTTGCCTGCTGACAGAGGCAGGATGCTGAACGAGATGGACCAATGTTCTGATTCAGTCTGGCACTTCCTGTGGTCCCATGAGTTCTGTTGAGTTCAGTGAGAATTAAATACATATTTAAGCACTTCCTAGAAGGGCTGGCTTTTCTACACCCGTGTCTCTGAGCAAACTCTTGAAGCTCAGCAGTGAAAAAGGCATGTTTCTTTTAAGGGCTTGAATCAGCCATACCACATCCTTTTTCTGTTTTCATGAGAAAATCCTAATTTATAGCATGCTTCCATTTTAAAAGTAAATGAAAGCTATCTTATGGTCAGGCTGACTTCCGTGTCACAGTCATGTCATCAGGTCTGAAGTTTCCCGTTAGTGCCTGTGGAAGGAAAGGGGCACATGCCTGAATGGCTGGGAGAATGCAACAGAAAGATATGAGCTTTATGGTTGGCTTTGCTTCGAAACCTGTGTGGCAAGAATACTGAGAGGAATACATCATGTGTCTTGCATTCTTTGAAGTGGCTGGGTTCTGCACTGCCGGGATGGCTTCCCTTATCTCCACTCTTACAAAAAGGACCAGGAAATATGCCTGTGATGTGGGACTCCTATCCTTCAAGCCTTGATCGGGTTGACAGGTTGTTTTTTTTTGTTTTTTTTTTAAGCGGTTCATCAACAAAGCCAGTTGAAAGCAGGGAAATGCCCTGCCCCCTTTTAGTGGGTAGTTGAAGTGGTAGGGTAACAGCTGTGTTTGGGTACTGTTGCTGCTCAGCAGCCCTGGGATGATCAGAGGACTAGGAAGTTTTCAGATCGCCTGCCTCTTCCTGTGCCCTTACATCTCTGCAGATGGATTTGGCAGTAGCTGCCTTTTGTCCTGTGACACCTTGTCCTCAAAGCAGGAGTCCTGCAGCAGACCCCAGCTCGTGTTCTGAAGATGCACTTCTTAATGGGGCCTGAGCCTATCTCTTGGAAAGCTACTAACTTGAAAACTGAGTTTCTTTTCTTTCTTCTGAGGCGAGTGTGGCCCAGATGAGGCTTTGATCTGGGACACTCATCTGAGTCTGACTTGGTCTGTGCAAGGGTCCCAGAAACCAGATGGCTTTTCAGCTTCAATTTTCAATTCAGATGTCTCTTGCTGTATGAGAATGACTTTCTTGATCAGGAGCTCAGCTTTGTGTTTTAAGAGGGACTTGTTTTGTCTAAAATGAGCTTTGCGATGTGTCTTACCTAAACCATATAAAAAAACAAAATCGATTTTGAGATGATGGAGTTCTTAAATGATGACAGCTCTGGGGTCTTGCTCTCTAGAAATATTGTCTACCCTTTGGGAAACAAGCTCTAGAGAAAGAGAAGAATGGCGCATACTGCACAACATATGGTGATGTCAGAACACAGCATGAAATACTGAAGGTGGATGAGCACCAGCAGTGCTTGCTTTGGCTCGGCATTGGTCAATCTGTTGCACGCAGTCGTGTTTTCAGATGTTATTATCCAAAGAGCTGTGGGTGTTGATAACTCATTAGCCTTGAGCTTCTGGTCTGTTTACACCTTGTGAACTCATGGGTTAGTGACATGTCTCAACAAGGGAGAGAGAGAAAGGTGGGAAGATGCAGTTATTTCTAAGTGTAGAAAGTAATTTCTAGCTATA
The DNA here is from genome assembly GCA_036925125.1 of Oreortyx pictus. Classification (NCBI taxonomy): domain Eukaryota; kingdom Metazoa; phylum Chordata; class Aves; order Galliformes; family Odontophoridae; genus Oreortyx; species Oreortyx pictus. The sequence continues at coordinate 58,610,510 of JAUPFR010000006.1, forward strand.
GTGGCCTTTACAGTTTACTTACTCTGCCTATCCCAGATGCTTTCCTTGTACTCATCCCTAATCATCCAGTTTCTAAACTAAGAATGTAGTTGTGGACTTGGAAAGAATTTTGTGCCATATTAAAAATTGGAGTGGCAATCATGCATGGTAGTGCTAAACTTCTGTTGCTTTTTCCTGCGCAGGGACCCTCCAGAGGGATCGAATTTTTAAGAACCTCACTCGGAAGCGCCAGCGAGCTATGCGAAGGAGAGTGCATCAGGTGAATGGGCATAAATTCATGGCCACCTACCTGCGACAGCCAACCTACTGCTCACACTGCAAGGAATTCATCTGGTAAGAACCCTCCAATAGCAGTGGTGTGGACCTTCCCATCCTTTCATATTCTGGGGACCAGTGTGCCACCTCAGATGCTGAACTCTTCAAAGGCTACAAAAATTACTCCCCTTGCCCACCAGGATTAGCAGGATACATTTGTACTGTAAACCATAGTTGTCTTCAGAGAGGCCTGAACTGATGTGTAGGTTGGTTGCTGAAAGCCAACAGGGAGAGTGTGGAGATAGGACATTCCTTGCCAGATTTTCAGGAAAAAAAAAAAAAAAAGGAAGCTCTGCAGATGTTAGCTTGAGTGGGGCTTTGATACTGCAGTGAGGAAAAAAAAAAAAAAAAAGAGTTGTTTGAAAAACTAGAGAAAATGCCAGAGAAAAAAAAAGCCAGAAGAGGTGTAAGGTGTGGGATGATATGTGAGGGGGAGTAGGCAGAGCAGGGAGAAAAACTTATTCTCTCTCCCACTCCACGCTCTCTTGAGACATATAACAGCGTGTGGGCTGTTGGGATCAGTTTAAATAAGTGTAAAGTGTGTTGTAATAGAGTATTTTGGAAACTAGAGTGACAGGGAATGTGAGGAATAAATGGACATTGACAGCACTGCACTGTGAGCTCTGGCCCTTACAGTGCTTTGCCCATCCTGAATTGCACCATTATTGTGGGACAGTTCTACCTCAGGGATCTGGTCACTTGGGGTCCTCTTGTCTTTTGACCCTCTCTTCTGTAAGAGGTCTACAGGTAGGCTGGCTTTCTGATATTAAATTATGTTCATGTTTTGTTTCCAACAGGGGAGTGTTTGGGAAGCAGGGATACCAGTGCCAAGGTAAGGTGCTCAGCTCCTGCGCTCTGTGTCTGCGTCTCAGGAGCACTCCCCCTGCCGCTGCTTATGAGCCTCTCTGAAATCACCACATCTTCCCCAGCCAGCCTAAACTGAACAGCTGTCAGGCTGTTGGTTTAAGTACATGCAGGAGCAATCACCCATGTTCATGGAAGCAGGAAGGGGTCCAGTTGCTGTGTTTCACCCACAGTGTTCCTCCTGCACAGATCCACTGAGTTGCACTTGATACGTGCGATGCCTGGCTGGGCTTGAGACCCAGCATCCCTTCAGTGCAGTGTCCAGCTGGTAACTGCAGTACAGTTACTCTGTTTCTCTGGCCACCTTCTTCCTTTCTCCCTCTTTGTGGCTAAATGGAATGAAATTAGAGATGTGACTTCAAAGGGTACTTCCCTGGCCTGGTGCAACACTTCAGCCTGAGTGAGTGATTTGGCTAAGCAGCTGTATAGATGTTTGTGGTCCTCGTTTACACTTAATTATTGTTCTTCCTTTCCATTTTTTTTGTTGTAAGAAAGAAGAGCTGCTCACTTCACAGCTGCATGGTCACTCAGGCCTTTTAACACAGTCTGTTTCTTGTGCAGTAGATATCCTGCATAATATCTCTGGGTGGTGTTATTTTTCAGACCCTTGAATCAGCAGCAAACAGAATAGTGTGGGACTCTGAAACATATCTGCAACTTTTGGTTCCCATTAGAAAAACCTCACTGCATAGTCAGTAGCTGCAGCCCTTAGTTGTGACTGCAGTGCACATTGGATTATGGAGTAGAGGAACTGAAGTTTGATCCATTCAAGCCAGCTTCAGAGCTGCAGAGAACCCAGCTGTGCTTTAGGACTAATCAGCCTTCCTGAAGAGGGCTAGCACATAAGCCCGGACCACAGCACTGTTCTGCTGCAATTATCCCAGCTCCAGCACTGCAATGAGTCTTTCTGACAAACTAAATGACAGTGCTCATGTGGGTATCCAGCAGAAGAGACACTGTGCCCCTGAGGCGTAGGGATGGCTTTTGGTATCTCAGACCTCTGTTTGTGTATGTTGTGTGAAATACCACATGGTAAGTGCAATGGCAGTTTTTTTGGGTTCATTTTACAGTGTTGTTTCTGCCTGCATCACCCATATTTTATGGTAGCTGTGAATGGTATGGTGCCGGATTTCTGTTGAAATTTTGAGATAAATCTCCAAATCTGTTGGAGGTCTTTGGAAATTCTGAGCCACCCTGATTGTTTTTCATGTTTTTACTGTGTCCTGATGTGACTGAACCTTAAAGAAACCGGACTGTGAGGTGTTCTGAGTCTTTCAGCAGCTCTTTTCATGATGCCTCTTTTATTTCCTAGTATGCACCTGTGTTGTACACAAGCGCTGCCATCATCTAATTGTTACAGCTTGCACGTGCCAAAACAATACTAACAAGAATGATCTCAAGGTAAAAATGGTGTTCGTTATTTTGGGTCATCGTAATTTGTGATTCTTCCCGATTGTCTGCGGTTGGCTGGACGTTTTCCCATAGTGAAACTTATTCTGTGTCCCTTTGTTGGTGGATTTAAAACTGAGGAGAAATGACAGGGACATGCATCACTATTGTTATAATAGTTTTGTGTCATCTGGTTGTTTTTCTATTAATTCCACTAACTAGTTGGACTAGACTATAATTTAGGAAGATTCTTCATCCAAAGACATTGAGAAATAGCAAAACAACCGTTTTCCTTCTTAATGTATTTTCATGATTAACTGTCATCATCAAAATTTGGTACGCAGTTCTTAATGTGGATTTCTCTGGCTTGAAAATCCAAGCACTGCCATTTGTTATGTGGTTTTTTTCCCTTGTAATTCAAAATGCCCATTTAGTCATTGAATTACACCTTTACTCTGTGAAATTATTGATGTTGTAATAAAGAAACCCTTGCATAACATGCATTTCCGAAGGTGCTTTTTTTTCTTTTTCTGGTGATACTTTTGGCTGTATTTAACAGGAGTAATGTCCCTACCTAGAACTGCACTGCGCATTGCATGTCTCATTTCTGTAATTGGAAATTGTTTAATAATTCTTTGAGGAAAATTCAATTGAAATGTTCCTAATTGGGAGGTAGTTCTATTATATCCCATGTGGAAACCTTTGTGGTGCATACACGCGATTGCCTCATTATTTCCTAACTTGGAACTGCTGAGCTAGACTTCTTAAAATAATCCCTTGCCAAATCAGATGAAAATGAGCTAAAATACTTAAGGCTAAAATGCAAGTTCATGGTGAGGTTTCTCACCCACCTCTTAGGATTGTGAGTGGTCTACAGTATATCCGAGCATCATGGTTTAGTGTGCATGGTGGGGGTGGGTTGGCAGTTGAACTCGATGATCTTAGAGGTCTTTTCCATCCTTAATGATTCTATGATTCTAACTAAGCTTCTTGAAAAGATGACAGAGATGTGGAAATAACACTTGCTTTAAATGTATTATTTCAGTAGCCCCTCAAGCATTGTTAAGCCATAGGTTCCCCTTGTCGGTCTTCTGACATCTGCTTGTTGAGGCACAAATTAGAAAGTAATGAAGAGGTTACATGGAAATGAGTTCCTTCAGTGGATGTAACATTTTTCAGGTGTCTTTGAGACTGGAATGCTTCACAGTTGAAAAAAGATAAGGTTAAAAACGAGAGCGAGCAGTAAAGCTGAATGTGGTTCTGAAATGAACAAGGAAGATGAGAAAAGCAATAAGCATTTTAGGAGGAAGTTGGAGAATTATTCCGTACTAAATCTAATAAATAGATGGTAGATAGTGATAGGACAAGAGGGAATGGTTTTAAACTCAAGGAGGGAAAGGTTAAGATTAGATGTCAGGGAGAAGTTCTTCACAGAGAGAATGGTGAGCTGCTGGAACAGGCTGCCCAGAGAGGCTATGGATGCTGCATCCCTGGAGATGTTCAAGACCAGGTTGGGTGGGGCCCTGGCAACTTGGCTGCCAGATCTGGAGGCTGGTGGCCCTGCCTGTGGCAGGGGGTTGGAACTCGATGATCCTCATTAGTCACTTCCAACCCAAGCCATTCTATGTTTTTCTGATTCCAATAAAGTCAGTGGTTGGACTTAAGTTAAATGTATGCACATAGCATGCAAGCTAATTATTTGGAAACTGGTTGGCTACCAAATGCTGTGGCTAGCAGTTCATATTTGGCACTTTTAAATGTGATAGGTTTGTGGTGAGGTAATCTCCGCTTCCTAATTCTACGTTTGTTGTAAGAATGTAAAATTTGCTAGGCAGCCCTTTTAAAATCTGCTTTGTCAGATACTCTTGTCAGCCAGGCAAGTAAAGCAGAGCAGTGAGGTGATGGATTCGGGTATTTTCAGGTTTGGAATTATTTTCGTAGTTCTGCAGTTAAATGTTGATATGTAAGCTAATATCAGTGTATGTGTGCATTTATGTGTGCTTTTCTTCTGGTGCCTTAGGTGACTGAACAGAGGTTTGGCATCAACATTCCTCACAAGTTCAGTGTCCATAACTACAAAGTCCCAACGTTCTGTGACCACTGCGGTTCCTTGCTCTGGGGAATCATGCGACAAGGCCTACAGTGTAAAAGTGAGCAGCTTCTTACTGGGATCTTTTCACAAAAATGTGTATATTTTAGACTGTTGATGTAGTCTAATTTGTGCAACTTTCTAGGGAAAGCCAAGCAATTAATCTCTGTCAGAATTACAGAAATACTGATTTACTTGTTAATCTCAGATTTCCGGGACATTATTTTTTTTCTGTCTGCACAGCTTTGGTAAATTTGCATTGTTGATTTTTTTTTTTTTCTTGATTATTACTTCTTCCTGCATTTATTTTTCTCTCTACTTGGAAATTGATTTATTCTGTCACACTGATACGCTTTGTCACCAGCTAGCAGTGTTTTTGTTTGATGATCCAAACCATAAAATCAAATGGGTAACTAACAATCTCCATTTGCCTTCTTCTCCCACAAGAGGGTGTATGTGTGTCTCTGAGTTCGAGCAAGAGGGTATTTAGTTTCCTGGTGAAGAATATATCTTTAAAATTAGATATCTGCAAATGCGGAGGAAGTTTGATGCTAACTGTGTAGCATCATAAATCCTAATTCATAGCAGGCATATCTTCAGTGGCGTTTATATACCTCAGACATATTTGAGCTTATGAATAGCTTCAGCTAACCTAGCACCCTACTTGGAGAATTTGGGTATGCATACTGCTTTTCAGGAAGTTATTCTCTTGAGTCTTTTATCAGGGACAAAAGTGCACTCTTTTTTTTCAGACCTATTGTAGAGTCAGGCCAGTATATTTCCTAAAGCAGAACATTTTGCTAATTTTTTTTTTTTATTAAGCCCCCTATGTTAATCTGTATGTTCCTTTGCTTTTATTTTCCATCCCTACCATCACCTCTGTCAGTCTGTAAAATGAATGTCCACATCCGATGTCAAGCAAACGTTGCTCCAAACTGTGGGGTGAACTCAGCAGAGCTTGCTAAAACCTTGGCATGCATGGGCCTGCAGCCAGGAAGCATTTCCCCAAATTCGGTGAGTCGTTCTTTGTTCCTCTATATTTAAACACTTCCAGTGGAGTCCAGCTTGCATGGGTGTAGGAGAAATTGGAGACTTCTGTTACAGCAAGAGGCAGCAGGCTGCATGAGTGGACTGCTGCTCTCTGGGTCTTGTGGCAAAGATTTGCCCTGGAAAATAAATGTCTTCCTCCCAGATTTTCCCTGCTGGGGACATTGTGTGGTACTAAGGGACGTGGTTTTGTGGGAAAATACTGGTGGTGGTTGGGTGGTTGGACTAGATGATCTTGGTGCTCTTTTCCAACCCTGGTGATTCTGTCATTTTATATCAGTCTATAAATGTCAATTTGTTTACATTTCACAGCAGTGTGACTCTGCAGACACTTCCATGGGCAAAGTGTTTTCATTGATTATGCTTTCCAGTGGTCAGTGTAATTCATGCTGTGCCTTTCTTCAGCCTTTCCACAGACATAAATGCTCTGTCTGTGTATGTGACTTGCGATAGAGCAACAGGAGAGCTCAGCAGCAGACCTATATTATCTTCACAGCTTTGTTGCCGTTTTTGAGTCATTTGGGACAACACTGTTTTGTGACACCAGTTTCCCTAGCTAAAACCTGAGCTACTGTCAGCCCATCATTACGCCTATTCTTCGCTGTCCAAGGCAGGGTCCTAGAGAGATTGTTGCTACAGTTGAGATCTAGATGTGCAGTTTTTGGCTGTCCCTATTTAAGGCATTCTAAAAATCCAGCTGATGTATATCTGAATGTATTTGGAGAATTTAGAACGTGCTGTATGAGCTTGTGAGAAAATGTCTGTATTCAGTATTAGAAGCTAGAGTGTTATTTAATGACAAGTCAGTTTTCATGAAGCTTTCTTTGCTAGCGGTTCTGAAAGTTTGTTTGAGACCCCAGTAACCCATAGTGAAATGTCAGACATTTTTATTTGACCTAAAGAAGTAAATTCAAAATGAAAAGATATTTGCTGGACAGGGTTAATCATGTCAGCTCCACTGATGGACCACATCGCTGTCTCAACCTTGCTTGCTCATTAAGCTCATGCTCCTCATTTTTACTTCAGTTGGTTCACATTCATTGTTTATGTAATCTATACATCAGGAAAAGATGAGAACAAGAAACAATCTTATCTTATTACATGTAAGCTGAAGGTTTCAGTTAGTGTTCAGGAGGTTAAACTGGAGATTTTGTTGGATGTTGTCCTGAATGTTTTTGCTTCTGTCTGCCCAGCTGGGTTTACCATTCCTGTAGCACCGAGGCAGGTCTTCTTGTGCATGGAAGAACTTTGCATTGCACCAGAGTAATCACAAGGTGGAGCCCAAGAAGTCCCTGTGACTTTTTCACACTAACACACTGAACAAAAGCACTTTCAATTTCTGTGTATACTCATACTGAGTTTGGAAAGCTGAGAACTGAGGACACTGGAGGCTGATTTGGTCTTCTTATAGGGCAAGAATATGAGCTCTAGGAAGGTATGCTAAAACTGATACAGTTGCTGTAAAGGCAGATACACACTGCTAGCATGGGCATGAACAGCATTCATTTAAATTTTCAGTGGTGGAGGAAGGCAGCTGTGGGGAAGGAAAATATTCTGAGGTTTGGATCCCACTGAACTCTGTGGGCATTAGTTATAGGTTTCACATCAGGCAGAAGCCTGAGAGAGTCAGATGAAATCATTTTGGATTCCATATTTCACCCTCAGTTTTCATATTGCAGAAATGGCATAGGCATCCTCTGATGTTTGATGCAAGCCTTTATTTTCCAGACTCATCCTGTTTTTATGGGGAGCGAGGCTGGAGAGAGGGAGACTTCTCTCTCGAGTCTGTTGTGGGGTAGGTTTACAGCTTGAAATGCCTTGGTCAGGATCCAGTTCTGATGTCTCAGCACACCTCTGCACGGTGATGAGGTCGGCTGGTCACGTAGCAGCTGTGTGGGGTGGCAGTACCCATGCACTTTCCATTCCAGTGGCACAGCAGTGCATTTGAACAGGTCCTGCGTGCCCACATTGCAGACCTGTGATCACCTCAGAGGCAAAGTTCTATGCCGATTGATTTTTACTTACTCTTTTCCACAGAAACTGGCTTCAAGATCTTCTTTGAGACATCAGGGAAAAGGCAGCTTGAAAGATAACAATGGGGTTAGTGAAAGCTCAATGAACAAACTTGGGATCAAAGACCTGACCTTCCTTCGCGTATTGGGAAAGGGCAGTTTTGGAAAGGTGAGTGCTGTTTGTGGCTCTTTGGGGAAATATTCTGTTTCTTGTTGAAGAAGCTCCGACGCACGCGGAATTACTTCATTATGTGACATTCAGTTTGCCCAGTGAGTGGTGCTTTGTAAGCCCTGTGTGACAAGGCTGGTTAGAGAAAGTTTGGAGAAGAGGGAAGAGAAAGAAATCTAATAGAAAACGAAGAGTGGGTTATCATAAAATAAAAAAAGAATTTAACAACAAAAGATGCCATGTCCTGTAGCAAGCACTATGAGTATGTGCATTGGCACTAATTTTAGAAGCATATGAAGACTTTTCCTTTAAAAGAGACATGGCAGTAGTTTCAAATGCGGTGAAACTGGGAATTCCCTTCTCTGCTTTGCCACAAAGCCAGTGTAAAATAGTGCACTTGAAACTGATAACTAAAGAGGGAATGAGGATGGCTGGTGCAGCCCAGAAGGTCTGCTCTGGCACAGGTGTTTGACAGACCATGGATGGTTTTGAGCACCTAGCCCCACCCAGGCCTTGGAGTATGTTGCAGACAGTAATGTATGTGTCATTGGTTGTACACTGTTGCCCACACTAACAGTCTGATTCGCTTGCACCCACAAGCCTGCTCGTGACATAACTTATCTTTCTAGTGTGAGAAGGTACGAGAATCTCTGTGTTGCTCATAGAGACCAATGGCTCAGCCCTTGTGATTCACCCTCTCCTTTGGTTTAGGTGATGCTTGCCAAGATGAAAGAGAGTGGGCAGTTGTATGCAGTGAAGGTGCTGAAGAAAGACGTCATTCTCCAAGATGACGACGTTGAGTGCACCATGACCGAGAAACGCATCCTCTCCTTAGCAAGGAATCACCCATTCCTCACCAAGCTCTACTGTTGCTTCCAGACTCCTGTAAGTATAGCTCAGGCAGTGGAAAACCTTCTTCCTGATGCTGCCTGGCATGTTCAAGGTAGAGGCACTCTCCTGTGCATTTCCCCACCTATTATAAGCATGCACCTGAAACTCAGGAGAAAGCTGTCTGCTCAAGGGTGGGCTGTGGACCTATAACAGGCATTTATCAAACAAAATCTTGGCTTTCTGTAAGCTCTCTAACAAACTGGTAGTAACAGGGAAGCCTGTGTTTATATCTTTTGTAGAAGAATGTTTATGCATTGGGTGTTTCCAAATGCAAATGCCCACAGTCCTGCAGTATCGTGTAGTTGTGGGATCTCAGGCCCTATAGACCTCCTTCCTGAAAGTTAATAGCACTGCTTTTGCCTTGCCTGCTCTGAATGGAATGGAAGATCTTTCTGGGATTAGCGGTGGTGATCTTACTGATGTGGGTAGACACTGAATCAAACCCTGTGCGGTCAGCATTTATTTGCATGCATACAAGACAAAAGACAGCATTGCTGCCACTTGTGATATGTGTGCTTCAGAGGAAGACTACTTGCTGCCTGTTGATCTGAGAGCCTCCTCCTTTGTGTGTGCGTGTGGGTGGGAGCTCATTGCTGATGTAGGTGGTAGGAGTGGCTGTGATGGAGGCAGTGACCACAGCAGTATAACTGCAGGGTAAATTTGGGAGTCCCTGAGCTAAGCTGTTGGTGGGACCAAAGTATTTTTTACAGTGTAGCTCTTCCATACTGCCTGGGCTGACTTCCAGTTGTTTTTTTCCATTGGTCAATGCTAGTAGAGTTTGTTTTCCCCTTAGAAGGGGAGGGAGAAACTTGCCCTTTTAATTGTGGCTTCATTCCTTCTTTGTAAACTCAAAATGCTGAAAAGAAAAAGGAAAAAAAAAACAGGCATTTAGGTGCATTCTGCCACCCACTTGTTTCTCTTCTCACTGGGATGATGCAACAGCCAGTTAAGGAGTTCAGGAACTGTGCTCGTTTAGGGTGGAGCCCTTGTGGGAGACTCATATAGTAGAAATGAGGTCTTGTGGTTTTTGTATATACAGCTTACGTAGTTTCACAGCGCAGTAGTACTGTGTAGCAGAAACTCTACATAGAGCTCACTGTTGTCCCTCGTAACCAAGGATTCTCTTTGTTTCATAACATCAAAAAACAGGGCCCAAATTTTAATGTCCTTACTGAATTTCTCACATGAAATATCTGCAGTGTCCCGTATTGATGCGTGCTCTTTGCGATCGGATCCAGGACAGCAGCATTTTTATGCAACCTGTTGCTATAGCTTTGTTTAGAGAGTTGCAACGTAGGTGTGAAAACAGCAAATGCAGTCCTGGGCTGTGTGGAGTATTTTCAGGGACTTAGAGAAGGTTTATGTCACTACCAGTACCGTCTGTCATGTTCAGAGAAGGAGTGCAGTCTGCTTCGGGTGCAGAGAAGGTCTGCTGGGCTGCTGTGGGAACTGAAGAGGCTTTTGCAAACGGAAGAAAGGGAAGAGCTCAGCTTGTTTAGACTAGCAATTTGAAAGCAAAAAGAGGATCTGATTGATGTCTGCAGATGTCACAGAGGAGGGAAACAAAACTGTCAAGATGCTGGCTGAGACCGAATGAGTCTTGACTGGCCGTGGATACAGTTAGACTGGAAATGAAAAGGAGGTTGCTAAACGGTAGAACCGCCTGGAACTGGAATTTCTGGACCAGCTTCTCAAAAGAGGAGGGGAGGGAAGAACCCTTCAGTCCTCATTGCCCTCAGCCTGGTCAGTCTCTGAGAGGATGCCAAAGGAGCAGTGCCTGTCATAGCAGGGCCCTGCTGTTTCCAGTGTTCCCAGGTTACTCTTTTCTTGAGTCTTGTGTTGTTTCACTGAACTGATAACTTCCATCCAGTAACAAACAAAAACAGAAAGAGAAGCAATGGAGAAGTGTATTTTAGAGTCATGTGCTTCATTGCGTCTTTTGTCCGTGCTCTGCATGTGCTGACACCCACCTCAATCGAGAATAACCAGATTTAAATTGCTTAGAAAGGCATAATTAAATCCCTTTGCTATAATGAAGAAATGATTGCGACAGTGGGGTATTTGTGGCAAAGTGCTCCCAGGAGGGCTCCCTGGTATAATTCATAGGGTTTATGCTTGTTGGCAAGCATGGTGTTGGGTTATCCCCTCCATTAATACGAACTTGTCGGGAAAATACGTATATATATAAGGAGAGAGAGAGAGCGTAATCACTAACACAAAACATCACCCTGGAGCTGTGTTTAAAAATAACCAAGCCAATTTCTTGTGTTTGGAGTTGGGGGGAGGTTTGCACAAAGCAGTACCTATTTTCACTCACAGTTATGTGGAAACCACATCACATGGATCACAATTACAGCCCAAATTTTGAAAATGTGGCATTAACTGTGTCGTAAGAAAACCAAGCATGATCGTGATCTTCAGTGGGTGGAGTTTCTGGATAAATGATGATTTACCCAACCCACTTTTAGCATTTTTTAGAGAAATAGCTGTCTTGAGGCTTCTTCTGGTTTTTTTTTTTTTTTTTTTTTTTTTTTTCCAAAAAGAAATAAGAACCTGATGCTGTGAGCTGTATCAGGGAAGCGGGGACCAGGTAGCATCCCTTCTGCAAGATGCATGGGGGTCATGCCAAGTGCTGAGTTCAGTATGAACCAACAGTTCAGACTCATTGCAAATAAGGGAACCTGTGCTGCTTCAGCATGTCAGGGAAGTTGTTATCCACTCTGCTTGGCACCAGTGAAGCCACACTTAGAATGCAGATGTCCACCGTTGGGCTCCCCAGTACCAGAGGAAGTTGTAAGAGCTGGGAAGAAGGACCCCAAAAGCGTCTGAAATGCTGCAGTGCTTTGAGAACAACTTTTGAGTGTTTGGATGGAGCTAGAGCCATTGGAATGCACACTCTTGCATCATAATCTACCTACACCAGCAGGCAGTTCTGATGTGGAGCCTAGGGCTGACTTTAACAGCCTGGGGCAAGTCTGTGCTGCACAGTGCAATATTGTGTAGTGCTAGTAATCTAGCATTAGCTGAGCTGGCACAAGTAGCAGAAACAGCAGTGCATTGTCCGAGTTAATCTGTGCTGCTACTACTTTTGCTTGCCAGTTTTGAGTTAGCTGAGTTTTTCTCTGTGCTTACACCAGTTGCTGATGGTTTTCAGAAAGGTTTTCTGTTCTGTGATGCTTCCCCTGTGCAGCCCCCCCTGTTTGCTATGATCCCAGCTGCAGCATAAGGGATGCACACTACCAAGGTCTGCTTTAATATCCCACAGTGGGCTGAGGTAGCCTGATCTCCTGACAGCCTTCTTGCTCTTTAATGGAGTATTGCAGCCACTAGGTGGTAGGAGCTGCAAATGCTGTCTCTGCCGGGTAGCTCGCAGCTTCCAGAGGCTGAAGGGGAAACACATGGTGGCAGAGGCTGGGCATGGCCCTGGGCAGGCTGGGCACCAGGCAGGCTGCAGCTGGGGACTTGCACCTCCAGATTCCTTTCCTCTGAAGGGACGGAGCTGTGCTGGTCCTGTTCCAGCTGCACCTGTGTGAGGTCTCTTTGTTCACCACAGAGATACATCTGTTATTTTAATTCTTTTTTATTGAATGTCTTGGTTTGAGTACTTTCAACCTTGCATAAGCTGTTTACCTCTGCTTTTCCTAGGGCCTTACAACCACCCTTTAGTGGCAGAGAGGATTACGCTCCTGCTGCAGTAATCTGTGAGTTGCTGACAGGTGCTGGGGCTGACCTGCAGATAATCTTGGATTCTGTGTTAGGGGTCACAAGCACCCGAAATTGCTTGTTTCTGTTTACCTGGCGTTGGTGTCATCCAACACCTTAACAATCCCGGCCTAGAGCAGGTGAAGGAAGCTATCTGTTTAAATAATGGAGTCAGTAATTTAACACTGAGGAATGTAGATCCTGGAATGTTTTAATTAAAATGAGTTTGCAGTAGGCAGGTCCTGTCATCTTTGGGGTTTAGGAACCATTCTTCATGCACAGGTGCACTGCTTTAAAATCCTTTTGTCTCAGCTCTTCTGCATGAGAATGAGGAGGACTGGGGGAGATCCGCTTCCCATGCAGATAGTGTGAAAAGCACTGGTTAGAGGCTGCTGCCTTTTTTGCTTATTGCCCTTGTCTCTTTTCTCATGACCACAGGGTGCTTTCAAGGGGACCATCCCTCAGGCGATGCTGTTTCCAGCACTGTCCCTGTTACTCTGATCATTATATGGATTTGCTCTTCGTGTGGCTCTGCTGACAGTTGGTGAGGCACAGAGCCTGCCTGTGCTGTTCCAAAAATAGTGAGACACAAGAGCATGTCTTTCTGTAACAAGTGTCCTTCAGAAGTAATAGCTAGCAGGGTGCTGCTGAGGTCAGTGGGGATTCCAGTGCAGCTAATGGACCTGGGGTACCTTTCTCAGAGGGCAGCCTGCTGACAGGCACGTGGCTTTCTGCCTCTTTCAAAAGCCGTGTGCTGATATCCTGCTCGGCACAGAAGGGAGACGGTTCTCTTCATTTCTTCTGGTTCCTGGAGCACTGAAACAGCTCTCCCAGGATCAGCGCGGGCATTGTGTCACAGGTGTTCACAGCCTCATCTCCCCGAACACCTTCTATAGGTGTTCAAGCTAACCTGGACCCTTTGACAGGGTATAATTTCAGGTGGGAGATTGCCAAGGACCAGCAGAAGTTCCTGGTGGGATGCTCAAGTGCCCCGACACAGGCTTTGGAGCATGCTGGTGGGAGACTGGGAAATGATGTTTTGATGTTGTTTGAAGGATGCTGAGAGGGATCCCCCTGGGAGCAGAGGAGAGCTTGGATCATCTCTGAGGCTCCAAATCCTCAGCCTTCCTCCTGGCTTATCAGGAAGATAAGACTTGCTGTGTGCATATACCCAACAGCCAGGCATGCTGCTGGGATGTTTTTCTGTAGACTTGCTGGTCCTTTTTCCTTTTCTTTTAAGCATGGAGTCTGTGCTGGAAGGTCAGTGTATGCTTCTGTTTCATTGCTGCCAGCCTAAATCAAAAGAAGAAGGTGATGGGAATGTCTTGTTTTTTGGCCCAGCATTCTGTAAAAGCCTTTGTATGGCCTGGCATGCTTTTTGAAACAGGGAAGAAAGGGGGGCATCCTGCTGGGAGCTGGCTGCAGAGCCCTTGTGAAGTCAGGCTTGGGGAAGCTTGGGTTATGCTTAACCTGGGGCTCTCGGGAAGCAAGCCAGGGTTTTTGGGGAGTGGCCCCTCCAATGTGATGGGAATCGCAGCATCGTTAAGGTTGGAAAGGATCTCCAGAGTCCCCAAGTCCAACCCCAGCCCACCCCCACCATGCACACTGCCCAGTGTCCCTCAGTGCCACATCTCCGTGCTTCCATCTCTCCAGGGATAGTGACTCCACCACTCCCTGGGCAGCCTGTTCCAATGCATTACCACTCTTTCAGATTATAAACTTTTCTTGTTATCCAACCTGAACCTCCTGTGACTCAACTTAAGGCCATTACCTCTTATTCTCTTGCAGAGAAATTTCCTCACTCCGCCCTTGTGCTCCCACCGTACAGCCTGGTTGCTGGGTCACCTCAACCACTATTTCATGAGCACCACATGGACAGTCCACTTCTGTTTCTCAGTCTGAGTTATGTCCAGTGTAACAGGGAATAAAGCCAGATCTGTGAAAACTGTGGTTTTGTGGGTGTCCACTAAAAAACCCTGACGTCTTTAGTAGCACAATGGTCTGAGTTGTCGGTAAAACAGATGTGTCAGACTATTAGAGTTTGAGAGGCTCAGCTGTATCTCTGTTGTGTACTGTCACACCTCTGGTGGTCTCATTGCAGGAGGTTGGATGGTTTTTATTTGTAGGCAGAGCAGTTTTGGCTTCAGAAGGTGAAACAAGATCAGACTGACATTTCTGACTTTATCTGTGAACTTTCTGGGTGTCCACACTTACACTGCACACTGAGGTGCTATGAGCTGAAGTGAAAATATGACCTGAAGCATTAGCTACCATCGTTTTAACACTGCTGCAGTCACTTTCCTGCCCTGGGCACTGGAGGAACTTTGGCTACCTGTATTTCCATGAGGCTGAGAAAAAAGTCCCCATCTGCAGTGGCTCATGAGAGATACTGTGCTTGTTAGGTAAAATGATCAAGGTTAGAACAAGGGTAGCCAGGAGATGTTTTGTTGCATATATTTACTGTGGCTAACCGTAAGTAATATTTTTCTTTGCCTTTAAAATCTAAGAAGTTGCAGCACAAAAAGAATTGAAATGAAACCAACTCAAAAACGGCCTGAATGACCAAATGATGGTTGGTACTGAGGAAGAATCAAAAAAAGAAGAAGAAAATTCAAGCTATCGACACTCAGAGAGGAGAGCTAACTAGCCGAGGCTGAACCCAGCCATGCTTTCAGGTTAACTCTTTGAACCTGTATTGCTTTCCAGGCAATGTTGGGTGGATTCATAAAGCCCTTGCTTCACCACTCTGATTTTCCTGCAGACCTTTAGGTGAACTTACAGAGCTCTCTGGCTTTCCCCAGGTGCTGTCTGAAGCCAGCAGATGTTGCAAATGGTATTTCTGGAAAACAGGCCACAGCTGTCTCTAGCTGATCGATCCAAATTAGACATGGCAATTGCAGCGGCTTGTTCTGAACTGAGGGCTGTAAGAAATGGTCATCTTTGTGAAGCTGCTCTCTTCTGAGACACCGTGATATCAGCAGCTAGCTGGGGGGTGTAGATGTCCTATAACTTCTGACTAACAAGTGATGCCTGTAGCTTGATATACTCTCACTCCTTATTCCTGGATTTATCCCTCCTGAAGTTCAGCCAGCCCTTTGATTTTTTGATCCTTCAGGTGGGAAGGAGTGTTTGTGTATTTTTCTGTGTTGTTTAATAAGATCTGGAGGGTAAGATTTAATTTCTTCTTTCATTCTTCTGTCACTGTATTCTGCTTTTAAAATATTCTGTTTTAGTGCCCAAGATGGCTTTTTCTTCTTATAAATTGGGATTCCACAAGGATTTTTTGTATGAGCTGATTGATCTAGTGCCTGTGATTTTGGACTTCTTGTTGCTAACAAAACAGATACAAATGAATTTTTTTTTTTTTTTTGTAATAGAATGGGATAATTCTACTGTGAATGAGACCATCTTGAGGTGGGGAGGAAATCTGTGCATTTGGTTCACCTCCATTTCCTTTGGTCTGCATTGTCCCAATGAAATGAATGTGTTTGGCTGCATGTAAGAGAATCTCTCTATCCTGTGAGCTTGAAATTTCAGCCCACCAGTAAGAAAAAGACAGGCAGAAATGTGGAGGATGAAGTGAGATTTTTTGGGAGCATGTAGGAGCCCACGGCTCCCGTCTGTGCTTGCCCTGGGTTGTGACAGTCACACAGCTCTTCTGGAATGAGCTCAGCATTAATGCTGTGCTGCATGCACATGCGTGCACAAGGCAGCCTTTGCCCCCAGGGACTCCGGAGAGTTTATTTATGCTAATGCAGAGCCAATTTGCTGTTCTCTAGGCGATGTTTCTGTTTCTGGCTGCTGCTGCATCAAGGAAGCCAGTGCTGTGCCCACTGTCAGCGGCGTAAAATTGCAGAGTATGGTCATGAGCGGTAACTGCCCCATTCCCCAGCTGTGACAGTGACGCAGGAGCCAAAAATGGGGGAAGTGACCTGTTCTTCTCAGAAGTGCATTAACTAGCTCATCAAGCTGTGAGGAAGTGGAGTGGGCAGCTTGCTCCGCTTTGCAGTCTCAGTTGTCACTGCACCCCTTCCTGGCTAAAAAGGGAAAATAAAAACGTGAGGGAAGGAGACCTCCCTTCTCTCAGCCCTTCAGATGTGGTGGGTGGGCACACCCTGAGCAGCCCTGGGACTGTATGGCGCTGCCTGCTGCATTGCTTCCTTACTGTGGTCTATTTCTCCTTGGTATAAGCAGTTTTTGGGGCTGGCGTGTGTTTGTGGAGCTGCTGAAGCATAGAGAGGAAATGGCTGATCAGGCAGCAGAGGTCAGCCAGCAGATTGCTGCAGAGCATGCTGCTCTGCCACCGTGTCTGTACGGGGTCTTGGGCCACGGTGGCGGGTGCTGGTGTCATCATCACTGTGACCGTGTTTAGGAAGTGAAACTAATGCATCCAGATAATTTCAGCTGAGCGGGCACAACATGGAGATGTTTCTTCTCTTCTGCTTAATGTAGTTGCTCTGATATGAAATCAAAAGGCCAAAGCTTTGCCAAGCATAAATCAGCATTTTGCTCCATTGCAGCCGAGTGCTGCTTGGATTCTGCCTCGAAATTCGGGGTTGAGCTCAGCTGCTTTAGCTGGAGGTTTTATATTTGGAAAAACTTCTCCAGAAGAGTGGTTGAGTATTGGCACAGGCTGCCCAGAGAGCAGTAGGGTCACTGTACCTGGAGGAGTTCAAGAACTGTGGAGATGTGGCACTGAGTATCATGGCTTAGTGGGCAATATTGATGTTGGTTGGCAGTTGGACTGGATGATCTTGGAGGTCTTTTGCAACCTTAATGATTCTATGATTCGGCTCTTCTACCCATCTCTCATAGTATGACACCTGTGATCCAGGGTTATTGGTTGTGTTACGCCTACAAAAATAAATGCTGGGAAACAGACCTGCTTATTATTCCTCCTCCAGATCCTGTGCTCTGGAGTGCATTGACCCAGATAATGGTCACTCGTTCTGCTGGCAGGGCTGGACGTGTGGCTTCCCAAAGCCCTGTCCTTCCTGAAAGCGTCCTGCTTGTTTGCACACTCCTGGCGAGACCTAGGGCAGATGGCTTTTTGTGGGGGTTGTTGGCTACAAAAGGAGAAAGGGAACATTGGGCACACTGGGGGAGCCTGCCAGCTCTTGTAATTATCATGTAATAATTTGCTTACAAGCTCCCTGAGCTCTGCTACTCATTTTTGGAAGCAGTAAACTTTTGCTGTGGAGCAGTGACACAGCTGTCTCTGTGTGAAGATAATTTTGAAAGCCTGCTTTCCGCTCTGAAGGGCTCATACTGCCAAAACAGTAAAAAATGACTGTTTTCTTGGGGAAACCCTTTGGCCTCAGTGAACTTAGATCAAGTCCAAAGCTGATTTTCTAAGGAGTTGTGTGCATGAGTTACTTTGAAAAGGATGAAATGAAATGCAAGCTTAGCAGAATGCCATTGCCAGACCTTTTTTTTTTTTTTTTTTTTTTTTTTGGAGGACTGAACCATTGCTCTAAACCACGTTTGACCAGCACTCCATCATCCCTAGATGGCAGCTGTCAGCAAAAGAGCAGGCTTGTGTGAAATTCCTCCTGCTTGTGTCCTTGTCCTGCAGGGAAGCAGCGTGGGCAGGAGCAGTGCTGGGGGAGCTCTCTGATGAAGGATGAGCAGAACTCCTCCAGGCCCACTTTGCTGGCTCTGGCACAAAGCTCTGTCATCTTCTTCAAAGTCTGCACGTTGGAATGCATCTCTTCCCCTTCTCCACCCTCCGTACCCCTTAAATTAGGGCATTGATGCTGCCCTGTTGCATTTACTTAGTGTGGAAGGAGGTGATGCTCTCGCCCTAGCTGAATTCAGAGGTCTTCGGCATGACACTGATCTTGTGTGGCTGATGCGTGGGCATCAGCTACGGTTCTTAGCTGGAAGTGGGTAGAAACCAGCCGTAGTGCTGGCCCTTTTTGGGGCAGGGAAAAGATTTTAATAAAATAATAAAATTCAGATTTTTTATAAAATTTTAATGTTCCTATGATGAAAGCAATCTTAAATAAGAGGAAAGTTATGAAGATTCGAAATAGCTTCCTAGCAGAGCTGGGGAAGACAAAGGGCTAAACCAGTGTTTGGGTTGGAGCTTGTTCAAGAGTAGCTGGTAACTGGCTTGGTCTTAGGGCATTCATTGTTTAACTCAGTTTTACACAAACAAATCTAGAAACCCAGCTGGCTGTCTCTCAGTGAAGTTGTCAGGGCTGATCTCCAGCTGTAGGCCAGCCTTGAAATGAACTTACCCGATGCCATGGACTGTATTTATGCTTCCTACAAATGTTTGTTTCCTGTAACAATTGCTCTGTGGCTTTATTCACCTCGATCCCAGTACAGAAATGCTGCAACGTGATTTCCTCCTGTGGCTGCCGCTGCTGCGAAGGCTTTAGCGTCACTGCTTCCTGTTGACTCAAATGCTCTT
Source organism: Oreortyx pictus (assembly GCA_036925125.1). Taxonomy (NCBI): domain Eukaryota; kingdom Metazoa; phylum Chordata; class Aves; order Galliformes; family Odontophoridae; genus Oreortyx; species Oreortyx pictus. The sequence goes on from JAUPFR010000006.1 coordinate 58,629,406, forward strand.
TTTATTTTGCCAGCATCAAGAGATAGCAAATCAGGGAAAACTTGTGGGCAGTGAAAAACAGATAACAGTTGTGAGGATTTTAGCACTGAGCTCAGGCAAAAGCACTCCAGCTTTCTCTTCCCTCTGGTTCTCACCGAGAAGACCTCAAGGAAGGAGTGCACAGCTCTAAGTGGCAGTTGGGGTTGGACCTGAGAGAGGAGCTGCAGCCTCCTGGTATGAAGCAGAGCTCACCTGAGCTTCCTCTCACCTGTGTGTGGAGCACCTGCACTCAGGAAGGACAGGGAGAGCCAGCTCAAATTTGCAAGCACCTGAACTGCCTGCTATTTTAGGCTTTCCCTTTCCTCATCCCCCTTCTGAGCTATTTGTACACTCTTACTTTGCGTACTGCAGATTGACCTTTTTATTTCATAAAATACCACTGTTTATTTTACTTCTCAACAATTCCTTGAAGAGGAGTTGGTCTTTGTAGCTTGGCAAGCTGATGATGTCACTTAGGAGTGAAAATGGCAGCCCTTGCTTGGTCCTTAGATCCAGGATTCCCACAGTGCTGATCTTGCTGGCATTTGTGGTCATGTATGCAGGAGGCCAGTGCACACGTGCTGTGTTATGAAGAAGTTGCTCTTTTCTTCAGTAACCGTGCAGGATTTCTATGTTAGAAAATGGCAGACTTTAGCTGGGTGTTACAAAGAAAAAAGTAAAAATAAAAATTTGGGTAGTAAAAGATTGTGTTAGGCCCAAGCAGGAGAACTTCATTAATTAAATAACGGATTACTTATGCTTGACCTGTGGAATGAGGCCATGGGTGGAGGAGAATCATAGAATGGCTTAAGTTGGAAGGGACCTTAAGGACCGTGGGCTGGTTGGCCCCACCAGCTCAGGCTGCCCAGGGCCCTGCCCATGGCCTTGGGCACCTCCAGGAATGGGGTATCCACAGCTCTGGGCAGCAGTGCCAGGGCCTCGCCACTCTCTGAGTGAAGAATTTGCCTCTAACATCTAATCCAAATCTCACCTTTTAGTTTAAAGCCATTCCCCCTTGTCCTATCAGTAGCCTTCGTTAGCATGCTTGTGAGCACCATGCAACTCGTGCAGTAATACTCTCTTGTGTCTGCTGTGTATTCCCATGTAAATAGTAATGTAGGTGCTGTGATAGAATGTTTCAGTGTTTACTGGAATGTTTAGGAAGAAAGAAGCTTCCTTTAAGCATTGCAGAGCGTAGAAGTGCATCCAGAAGTCTGAGATGGGCCACGGAGCTCTGCCAGCACTGAAGAAGCAGTGTACACTTTAAGAGAGAAAGGGTTAACTTTGTTTCCTTGAAGCTTACCTTTAAGAGAGTAAAAAATACATATTCCTAACTGTGTGCATGTTTATACAAGTATACTTATTACTTACATAAATACACACACACATCCCTTGTCAGGTTGCTGGTAAATTAAATTACTTCCTGTAGAGGATCTGGGAGGGGGATTGTAAAGATGCCTGGACAAGCTGGGCTAGATAAGCACGTGGCATGTGGAGAGATCAGGAGATGTAAAAGCTGGTCCAGCTGGCATGGCCGAGGTGATACGTGGGCTGCACAACAGGTAGGCATAGCAAAGCCACATCCATTCCAGGCAAGTGCAGTAAAGATGTGGCTCTATAGATGTGCTGTGTGCTGAAGATCCAGCGTTGGTGCTGGGTTTGCAGTGTGTGCTGCTCTAGCGAGACTGCTGCCATAGCCAAGCCAGCCCTAAGCTATGCAGCCAGCATGAAACAGTGAAGTGCTCTTGTCTGCATGGACTGGAAAGAGCAGTCAGCATGTAGCCATGGTGCTGCATGCACTGATGTCAGATGGCTGGGAGCACACCTAGCTTAGCCTTGCTGCTTCCTGAAGTAGCACAGAGGAGCTGTTGAACCAGACTCTGGATGGTGACAAGCAGCAGGCTGCCTCTTCCACCTCGAGCTGTTTGCTCATAGATGGAGAGGACTGAAGAGATTCCTGGTTGCTTTTCTGTGTGCATCTCAGGATGCTAATGCCATTGCATTAGTAGTCATTGCAAGCTGGCTGACAGAAAGTGGAGAGTAACAATACTTATCCTCTTAAATTTAGAGAGGATTTAAAGCCGGCTGGTAGATGATGAACATCAGTCCTGGGAACGGGCTGGTGGGGAGAGAAGGGCAGACAGTAGCACTGCAGGGCTGGCTGGCCTCACATGAGATGTGTGCCTGCTCTGCAGTCTGCTTGTTCATGTTACCCGGAGTAAAACTGAAACAATTAATGCTAAATGTCCTGAAACACGTACCAGGGGAAATTCTGAAACAGTTTGAAACAGTCCTAGGGTTTAGTTTTGTGGCAAACCATTGTGTATCCATTCTCTCAATTATGTGAGCGCCCTTTTGGCACGCTGAGCACACACCCAGACTGTTGAACTTGCAGTTTAAGCAAGTGTCTCCCTATCTGCAGACTTCTGCAGAATCTGGAGCAAAGCTAAAAGAGAAACTTCAAAGACCAGCAGCTGTGGTTAATGGCCTGAACTTTATTGAGCTGCTTGCTTTGCTGCCCGGTAGAGACTTTGGTTTATGCTTTGTCCTTATCAGTTCCTTCATCACACAAAGATCTGTTGGTTAATCAGACCTGTCAGGAAGGCTAAAATACAGAGGCCTATAAGGCAGCTGCCATGCAGTGGGTGGCAGGAAATCCCCCTCTGTAAGACAGCACGTGTTCCCTAGAAGTAGTGTCAGGATACCTTAGTGATAGAGTTGCTGTTGCTGTTCAGAGCTCTTGTGCTGCTGAGGCGAAGCTGCAGTCTGGCTGTGCATGATGTACTATGAAATACTTATCCCCAGAAGCTGCAATGAGCTGGGGGGGGGGGAATGACTATTTACAGTTCTCACGAATCATACAGAGTCACAGAACTGTAGGGGTTGGAAGGGACCTTTAGAGATCATCGAGTCCATCTCCCCTGCCAAAGCAGCTCCCTAGGCCAGGTCACACAGGTAGGTGTGCAGGCGGGTCTTGAATGTCTGCTTGGCTCAGAAAGTATTGCTGAAGGGGTATCCCACTGCTGGAACCAGTTCGACAGACCCTCTGTATCTGCACATGCTGATGAGCCCAGTCCTCGTGTGAGCAGGATTCATTTCTGCAGGCAAAACTTCAGGAGTGGGGGTGTGCATGGCAAGGAGGTATTAACAGATCTTTCTGACATTGGGTAAAGTCCTCCCCTCGGAAGCAGTGAGCTTTTCCCCCAACATTGTATGGATGCTCAAGCAGTTGGTTTTTTTGGGGGGGAGATGATATATGAATAGATGGATAGATTTTTCTAAGCCTGATGGAGGGTATGATTAATGTTGTTCATATCTGTTGTGTTTGCATGTGTGAAGGATCGCCTGTTCTTTGTGATGGAGTTCGTAAATGGCGGGGACTTGATGTTCCATATTCAGAAGTCGCGTCGCTTCGATGAAGATCGGGCCCGGTTCTATGCTGCAGAAATTATTTCAGCCCTTATGTTCCTCCATGAAAGAGGCATCATTTATCGGTGAGCTCTCCATTCATTCGTTCTCTTTGTCTGAATCCCGTGGCTAAGATGATAGCTTGAGTTTTCTGCCTGAGTAAATAACTGTCCCTTGCTGCCCACCAGGAGCAAGTTGTCAGCTGGGATAACAGCACCTCTGCTTTCCCTGTAGAAAGTACTCGAGGTGCTTCCAGGAAGGAGTGAAATTTCAGCTAGCTGCATTGTCTGCAGGGAGGGTGTTCCTATGACATGTATGCAAACACAAAGAAAACAGGTTTTCCTTCCAGCGCGTGGGGTATTTGTGTTGGTGTCAGTTCACGTGGCTCTGCAGACCTGGCTGCCCATCAGCTCAGAGCTGGCGCTGCTCTGCACACCCAGGTGTCTGTGCTCTTGGTTGTGGGGCATTGCTGCATGTCCCGCTGCTTTGGAACACATATCAAGCTGATGGCAAAGCGGGAAGTGTTCAGTGAAACCCTTGTAGGTTTTCTGGGAGGTAAAGACAAGGAGTTCTTTGCCACTGTGTGCCTTGTTATTTAAAGGCAAATTGATGCTGGTTACACCTAAGTCTTTTTATTTCCCTGTGCTTAAATCCTATGTATTTGACATGCCTATCTTGTGCCGTTCAGCTCAGTTACTAAATGTCTTTTCATTCCTGCCTTGGTCTTACAGGGGAAGGTTTTTCTTCCTGCCTGTGTCTATGTTTGACATTTTTGCATTTGCAGTAAGGTCAGAGCAGCATTGCCTCCCGGCGTCAGCCTCTGCTCCCAGGTCCCAAGGCTGTCCTCAGGAAGCCGTTTCCTGTACGTAACTCTTGTTTTGTCCTCCCCCAGGACCCAGGGGGGCAGTTTGGTTAATTCTTTTCCTTTCTCTATTTCCAAATTGCTCTGCTATCAGCTCAAGCATCACGACATGGAGCAGGCAGTGTGGATCAGACAGCCAGTCTGCTCTGTGGCTTCCCTGACCCGGATGACCGGTCAGTCAGCATCCCCTGAGAGCACTGTTGTGGGGTGGCACAGGACGCTATAGCAAGGAGATGTCAGTACTGAGACAGTCTAGTTTAAGAGAGAGGTTTTTCTGACATGCTTTGCATAACCTCTGGCATCCTCTCTCTGGTAGTGTTGGAAAGGAGGAACAGTCAGTTGTTTCATTTGGATACTGTTACCTGGTTTCCATCAGCAAAACGTTCATATTTGGATATGGTCTGCTGTGACCTTGCTCAATTCTACTTATGGCATGCCAGAACAGTGAAGGATTGGTTAAAGCTGTACAGCTGTGACCCACATATGGGACCAGTTCCAATGCAAGTCAGACTCTGTCAGTACCCTTTCAAGACTGTGGGCTGGGACAAGTGCTGTTTGGTTTTGGGTTTTGCATAGTTTAGCTCAGGTGATGCTGTTTTGTGTTCAGTAGTGCGTTCTGCCATGTGAGATAAACCCAGGTTTAGATACATTAAAATCTGAATAGCTGAGAGCTAAACTGGCCCAAGGGGTTGTGCAGAAGGTGCTTTGCTGTAGCAAGATTATAGGATAAATCAAGTAAAGGCGAATTCTCTTGCTCCTCCTGGCTTGATCTCCATAAGAAACAGATGGTCAGATGAAGACAGAGAATATTAAATTATTTTAAAGTATGAAATCATGTGATACATATGGCACAGTGAAATAGAGAAGGAATATCATCTTAATATTCTCCAGGGCCCAGGAGTATGAAAATTACCAGTGATTTATACCATACATACCGAGCTCCTAAAGCATGGTGATTGTCTGTGTGGAATAGCGAATCTGCTTATTCTACAGCTGGATTTCAGTCTAATTCTTCCCTTGTGAATAATGCCAGCTGCTGAAGAGAGATGCTGCCAGATAATTAGGCAAATGACATTATCCCTAAAATAGTGACATCCAATAGTCCTTGTCAATCATTCAGCAGCAAAACTGTGTCTGCTTGTAACGTAATGCCACTGTGCTTCCAGCTTGTCCTGTGCCCCAGCCCACTGCCTGTCACCGGACAGAAGTAATCGATCCCTCTGAGTTTTGGCACTCTTCAAGTGCTGCTGTAAGTCATGATAGAAACTGGAGGAGTAATTAAAAAGCTGCTCCAACAACTGCACGGGCTTTGATCTTGTTGTGAAACTGGTTGAGCCGTGGAGTCGGGTGGCTTCAGCTGCATGGGGTGGATATGAGGGGTGGCTTTTTATTTTTAATTAGCCAGGGAAACTTCATTCTGGAAGGTGTAAGGGGAGAGAGCTGCTGGTCACAGTTGTGGTGAAAATGGCTTCAGAAGGGAGTCTGCAGACAGGAAGGAAATACTTGGAAGAGAATTGTTACGTTTCTGTAAGAGGGTTTGGTGATTTTATTTCCTGAATCTGAGTGCTTTCTTAGGAAGCTGGAAGGAGTGGGGAGAGACACCAGGAAATAACTGACCAGAAAGCGTTTTGCCGGGAGGTGTTCAGTGAGCCTCTTCGTTTTGGGATTCCTGGGCTCAGTGGAGTAAGAGTCACTGGCCCAGGATACGCTGCGTCATATGTTTTCTTTCTGGGCTAACCATTGATGTAACAATACAGTATTTCCCCACTCCCTTCAAGATTAAGCAATTCAGGAGACAGCCTGCATTTACCAACACCGTGACTGTACAGGACCATCAAGCTTTTGCAGCACTTCTGCCAAAAGCTGGGTTTCCTCTGCTTTGAAATGCCAGAGAGTTTTGGGATCGAGCCCTGAAAGCTCACTGATAAGCAGCTGAAATGTGTCAGTTTGGCTTTGTGTTTGCTGAGTTCTTTTCTGGCCACACGTACACAATTTGCAATAGCTGTAGTATTGCTGCAGTGAGCCCATGAGGATGGGGCTGCTCAGGCAGACGGTGTTGGTTAGATGTCAAAGTCAGCCTAGTGCTGGAAGGATGCTGTCACAGGGTGATGATCAGGGTGTAACTGGAACGTTTGGTGGTTGCCTCTCACTTTGTTGAAAGTTTGCTTTTTGTTACTAAGCTCTGGCTAAAATGGAAGAGCTATAAATGTGTGCGCACATATTTGTGTGTGATTTTTCTTTAAATGAGCTTTTAGTTTCACAGGTCCTTTTTTTTTTTCCTTCTCATTTGCAGCATGGCAGAGGAGAGGTGGCTTTCAGGCCTTATCAAGGAAACGTGCCTGGCTTGCTCAAAGCAGAGTTTTAGCTATCATCTCAGCAGTGACTATTTATAGTTGCTTCCTGGAAACACAGTGTTGACAAGTATAGCATGGTCCTATATCCTGTCATGCAAAGAATAAAGCTAGGACAAATGCCATGAAAACGAGCTTTTCAGCATATCAAATCATAGCATATTGCACGCCCCCAGGCACAGAGGGGTGGGACAAGGACAACGTTAGGATCAGCTCATGCTCAGTTTTGCCAGGAAAAGGTTAGGCAGTAATCAGAGCTGTCCTAGATAAAATCTTTGCTCAGAGGGCACACTTCTTGCACGGCTTCTTTATTTAATGCTGGGCCCTATTGCAGACTGGTGGGACTGTGATTTTTTATGTAAAGATTGCGTGCCTCATTTTTCTTAAGGCAGCTCTTCCTGACTTTCACTTTCCAGTTCAGCAGTTCCCAGGCTGTGGGAAGCATGCCGTGGCTTCAGTGCATGCCAGGAACAAAACAAAACAGCATTCAGTCTGAGCAGTGTGGGACGGCGCAGTGGCTTACATAGCACAAATGAGCTTTTCCACTTGCAGTCTTCTAGAAAGAAAGAGATGGTAAATAATTATAAGGGTTTATTTTAAAAGCAGGGCTTTTCCTTCCAGGTAGCATTGATGTGAGAATGTCTGGTCTGCCCTTCCGCCCTCAAATTCATGCCACTGAGTAGGGTGGCACTGCAGCTTTGCTGGTGGCTGTGTTCCCTTGCCCAAAAGGTGTCCCTCAGGAGTGGCACCATGCCTGCATATTGAAGGGAACTGAGGAGTCTTAAACGGATTGTCTTGAGGGGGGAAGGGGTTAGGAGAGACATACAGGCATTTTAGATTTCAAAAAGCTAACAGCCTTTTTGTATCAGCATGAAGCCATCAAACCAAGCTGGCAGCATGTCTCGATTTTTTATGACAAACCTTTCTCTGCCTCTACATCTTTATCTCACCAGCAGCATGAAGGGGTGACGGAGCAGTTGCTTTTCAGAATGTCTCTACTACCTGTGGAAATGATGCAGGATGCAGGACATGGTGACATGCCTGGACTAGCCTTGGGCTAGTAGTTTTCTGGAAACAGAAGCAGTCACTCTGCACATCAGGGCTGGTTTTGCCAGGGCAGGGTATGGGACTGTGTGGCCCAACTCACCTCCCAGCACAGCAGGTGTATCACTAAGGGTGTAAACAAGGTAGGTGATGAAAAGCCAGAAGAGCTCAGGGCTGGAAAGTTTGAAAAAGGACTGCTTGTTGAACACATGATCACCCTTCTTATATTCTGAGGGCCCATGCTAGTTAGCCCACTCCGTTGCCATTGTGACCACCTGATTTGTATTGTGGCTGGCCCACGAAGAGGTGCATGGGTCTGCTTGTGTCCCACCTCTGAGTGTGGGATGGTGTGCACCACGTCCCTGTGCTCTGCTGTGCCACCAGCACTGACAGAAAGGCGGCACAGCGTTACGTAGGTGCTGTGACTTGGCTGTGTTTAATGACATGCGTGGTCCTTTTTGAAGGCAAGAGATAATTATGCAGCTATCCAAATGAGCACATGGTCTTGCTTTGGGGCTGAACACCACTAGCTCTTGGAGAAAATATGAGAGGCTCATTAACAGCAAGCGTTTACTCTTTTGACTGTTATCTGAAAGCGTCACCTTTATGTGCGTGATGCTCCTTAGGACAGGGAAAAGCTGCTCCTCTGAGATGTGGAAGGGGTTGGTAGGTGCTGGCCAGCTCTCTGAAATCATCACCTTCCTTGGTGCAGGGGGCCCTCAGCTCTGCAGCTGTGCGCCTCATGACCGGCAGCGTTTATAGGCAGTGTGGTTTTTTGCAGCAGGTTAATTCCCAGCCAATTCAAACAGTAAGCCTGTGACATTTGGAGGGAGGTTTACATAAGCCTTTTAAGGAGTACGGTATTGCTGGAAGGACTTTTATTAACTGAACAACACTAAAGTTTCTTTCAGTGAAATCAATTAAAAATTACATGCTGAAAACAGGAGCTGAATGCCTTTCCTAATTACACAGGGCCACTGTTAACAGAGCAGCCCTTATTAGCGTGCTGTTTGCTTTTTCCACGGGTCAAGACATTGTAGACATAGGATCTCTCATGTTCTCTCTCTGTTTCTTTATTTTGTAAGTGGTGGTTTTGTTTATTCTCATCTCACATTGCCCCTTTTCACATCTGGAGGTAGATCTGGTTTCCCCTGAAGCCGAGAGGTTCTCCCCAGGGATGTGAATGGGCAGGTGGGCTGGGTCTGCTGTTAGCACTGCCCTGCAAGGCAAACTGCCTGGTGGCAGGCAAACTGGGGATGGATCACCATTGCCTTGCTTAGGTGCTATGCATGGCTTTGTTTTCTTAGCAAATGTAGGTGAATCTTTCGTTTCATGAGCTGTCACTAAGCTGAGGTCTGTTCTGAAGGCTGTGGTGTGAGCACGCTATGTGTTTTGCACCTGTAGGTGGGCTTTGCTGTGCTCCATGTCTCTCCACTCTGGTTTAGGGATATGATCCCTGCTGCTTTGAGACCTTGGCTGAAGCAGCTCCCCCGGGCTTGGTGCTTTCCTGGACTGGGGGGAGGACAATAAATAAATAAATAAATAAATAAAAGGAAAGAAAAGAGAAAAAAAAAAAAAAGGATCTGCTATGTTATGAAAGCAGCGGAAAGAATGTGGTGTAAACTGATTTTAGGGTGAACAAGTGAAGCATATCAGCTGAAAGCTGCAAATTGGCACAGAATGGCATACCAGCAGCACAGTCCCTGCAGCAGTGACTTAGTGCAAGAGAGAGGGCTTCGTGCTGCAATACTTGGAAGTGCTTCTTCCAGCTTTAGGAAATATGAAGGCATGGCTCTCGTGGTGGGGAGCGTGGTAATGTCTGCAGCTTCTGTACAGTGATTTGCACTTATGGGTGGTATCTCTTCTGTCTAATTTTTCACTGAACTCTAGTTGTGGCATACTTGCGAGCTGGGCTCCGGCCTGTGCCGTTTGCAGTGTCGTTTCTCTGCACTTGGTCGGATGGAAAGTGCAGAGAGAGAACGCAGCCTCCCACGGCTCCGTGTCACATTGAATCAGTCAGTGTGAAGACAGCGCGGTCCCGATTTACAGTTGTGCTTACGGAGAGCAGTCCTGCTTTGAGATCCACCGTCAGATCTCTGTGCTCCATTGACTCCACTGTGTATAGTCTGCGAACTTTAATGCAGCTTTCCACATGACTAAGGGCTAATGAATAGCCCACAGAAGTTTTTGGCTCTGCTAATGTCTACTTTTCCTTTATGCTTATTTTAAAGGGATTGATTTGAAACCTGCAAACTCTGCACACAATGAGCTTGTATAAATCATTAAAAACAGAGCTCCAAAGGGCCTCAGGAGTTTGTCTGGTTCATCCAGTTGCCTCAGGGCTGGATAACCTTCACCTAAATCTACGTCCCTGGCACTTTTACTCTTGTTCTTCTTTGGTGTAGCTTTGCTTTTGCTTGTAATTACTTGTGTGCTGCGCAGAAACTTGGACTCTCATTGCTGAGTGCTTGAACTGAGAGCTTTGTGCTGTTTGGTAATCCTGCTACCAATTCCGTGGAATTAAGCTTTATTGCTCGTGTGTGGCAGGGATAAGCAATTAAACATTAATTGTTTTCTGGTGTTTTTAGGGACTACCATGTCTGTATGAAGACATTTCACAATTAGAAAGCATGCAATTTATGTATTTGCTACACAGAGTGATTACAGCCATGTTCTCAAAAGAAGGAGCCCAGAATTAGACTCAAGTTTTTAGGTCCCAGAGCATCTGGAAATACATAGATTAGAGTTTCTGGAAATAAGAAATGGTCTTATCTATGAATACCAACTTTCCTGCCCTCTCCATTTGTGTTTAAAAGAGTGAAGAGCACAAAAAGGAGAAAGATTAAAAAGGAAAATAATTCTAAGAAATGTTAAAATTTATTTTTAAAACTGCCCTTAAAGGTTATGGCTGCCTTTCTTATCCAGAACTGCTCATCTGATTTTTAATTCCTCCCTGATATCAGTAGCACTCTGGTTAGTAATATCCCACCATTAATCCAGTTGTTTTGCTGGTCTTTGAACCCACCTGCGTTCTGGAAATAACATTGAATTGAAGAAGCTTTCAGCATTAATGTCAGAGAATATGACCCATGAGTTAGCATTAGGGAGGCTGATATTTATAGCTGAGGAAAAGGTCCCTGTCAACATTAATGAATGTTTTCTACAGTGTTTTTAAAACAAAGACTATTCCAACACAACGCTGTTGCATCTGCTCCATCTGTCTTACTGAAATGGAGATTTCTTGCAACATGACGCGTGAAGCTGCTAGAGGTGTGAGAGCGACAATGAGAAATTGGCTCTGCTGATACAGTTGGCCTGCAGCAAGTGCCCTGACTTTCCAGGGGGAAGGTGACTTGTTCTGTAGCAGTGGCAAGATCAGCTGCTGATGTTTCCTTGGTCAGTTATCACAGTGTCTAGATACTGTTGTTTATGCATATACATGCACTGTTTTTATGCAAACAGAGGGATTTTGTGAAGTCACCCCACAGCTTTTGATACCAGCGGAGCAACCAAAACAACAAAGATTCTAATTCAAAGTCACTAGTTCCCCGTGGTGTTTACTTAAGTGAACTAGAAATACTTACAGCATTATTTGGGAACACTGCAGTAATTACCGTCTGTTTTACAGTAAAACTTTCTGGGGAAGAAAATCCTACAGTTTTTACTTTTGTTCCAATAATGTGAATTTCCAAATGTGAAAGTGATTTTGCAAGCTGGAAATTCCAGGTGTTCAGCAGCTCTGCGCAGTGTTTATCCAGCGTCTTGCAGTTGTCAGCTGTAGCCTAAGCTTTGCTTAACCACCTTAGGAGCAAGCACTGTCACTGCTGGTTGTGGGACAGGGTGTCCTGGCTGTGCCATGGGGTAAGGAGCACTCCCTGTGTCTGTGTTGCCCCAGGCAGGACAGTGGACATAACTCTGCTCCTGCCCTCTACGTGCCAGCCAAGCTGGCTCTTGGGGTTGTAGCTGGCTGCTGGCACAGCACAGGATACAAATTGCAAGGCCTGTGCCTATGGAGCAGAGGAAAGCACTGTTCGTCATTTGGCCTCTGAGTCATAGAGCTTTTGCTGTTAATGGGATCGAGATCCTCCCATTTATCAGGCTGTGCCTAAAGGCATAATTTAGTCTCAGGATTGCATTACCTGATTATTATTCCACTAAAGCTAGTGGAGATATTCCAGCTGACAACCATGGGAGCAGCAGCAAGTCTCATCTGTATACAAGGTATGATATATTCAAAACCACAGGGGTGCACTGTGCTCTGAACTGATGTCTTCTGTGTCAGTTAAAGTTTCAGAAACATAATTTATTATTGACAGGTCGATCAGCATTCACAAGTCTCTCAAGCACAAAGAGAGTAAAGAAGTGTTTGAAGTGTTCCTGTATCAGGAAGATTACTTCCAGCTAGGAGAGTCTGTTTGCTAATTCTCCAGTCCAGGCGTATTGCCATGGCAGAGTTCATCCATAGAATCATTAAGGTTGGAAAAGACCTCTAGGATCATCCAGTCCAACCACCAGCCATCACCACCATGAGCACTAAGCTGTGTCCCTCAGCGCCACAACTGGAACATGAATGTTCACAATCTGAATCACTACATGGCAGGGGAAGATGTGGCACTGCAGAGTGTCCGGGCTCTGTGCCACGTAGAAGCGGGCAGCAGAGTCGTGGTGCCTCGCTGAAGCGGGTCACAGCTTCCTTCATTGCAGCAGGGGCTGCAGGAAAGGATGAGTGGGAGATCGGGTGTAGCAGTGTTCGCTGCACAAGGCAGTGCAGGGAGCTGTCGGGTCTGTGTGGCAGAAGGGGCAGTAAGGAAGCCGTCCCTTCCAACTTCATCATCTTTCAAACTAGGCTGCAAGTGCTGGTGCCGTGCAGCTGCAGCACATGGCAGCGTGCAGGCTGTGTGGGACGTGTGTCAGAGGCTGAGCTGGTGCGTGGCATTTAGCAAGCAGGCTTGGGATTGGGTTACTTTCCTTTTGACATTTACCTGAGCATGAAAAAGTAACAAGCACCAAGCGAGGTCCTGTATCCTCGCTGACTCGTGCCTGAAAGCTGAACTACTGTGCTTTGTATTTCTGTTTGCCAGCATCTCTGGGATTCTTGTATGCTTATCTATGTTTTGGAGATTTCACAGTGTAATTTAGCTCTTGTCATTGCCTGTGTGTTTCTCTTAAACTTTCCTCTTGCTTTATAAGTGTTCTCCTTAGGTGAAGCTTGCTGTTCCAGTATTTCTTACATCGCTCTTTCATAACCTGGTGTCCAAGCAGCAATGCTACAGCTGTAATCTCTACATTCAGCCTCTGCTCTGCAAAAGGAGCAGAGATCTTGGCAGTGGGCTCCTCCTTCTTGTGCCTCTGCCCAGCCCTAACATTGATGAGGAAGCCAAGGAGCTTCTGTGTCTCTGCCAGCTGGCCACGCTCCCAAGGAGACAGCCCACCCACCGCGAGGTCAGAGCTGTGCTCCAGCAACCCGGGCATGGAGCGGGAGCTGGTCCTGCTGGCTCTGCTCCGCAGGGACTCGTTGGGGCCAGGTCTGAAACTGCAGGAGGGCTGCAACTCTCTGTCTCCTTTGTGCTGCTTGGGACACAGCAAAGCAATGAATTCAGCTCTGGCTGTTCCTGCTTTCAGTGATGAGGTTTGTCCACAAACACTAGAGAAGGGGAAACAGCCTCTGTACCCACATTGGTTGCAGGCAAAGTGGAACAGGGGCTGAATGCCATGATTTGTTTGAGGAACTAATTGATTGTGCAAATGAAGGCAACAGTAGATAGCTTTATATAGTGTGGCCCAGCATAGCTTTATATAGTGTGGCCCAGCACTCCATTGTGTCCTTCCCTCCCCACATTGCTCTGCTGCCTGCAGAGGGCATGAAGCCCTCGTGCCTTCAGTTGCAGAGCTAATGGCAGTGCTGTGTTTGCCCAGTGATGGCAGCCAGTCCGGGTTTGGGCGTAACTCATAACTGAACTTGCCATTTGCTCAGTATCCCTAAAAACTGCCCAGAAAAGCCATTATAGCCCAGTATCTGCCAAATAGATAGCTTTTATTTGTGGATGAGCTGCTTGAAACTTTTGTTTTCTTGTCTCCTCTCAGGAAGGCAGTGCTAACTGTGCTTCTTGATGGAAGCAGTCGGAGTGAAGTGAGGTTGGCTTTTGAGCCACTGAGGCCATGAAATATCTGCAGTTTGAGTAGGTACAAGTCTGACTTATGAGGGGAAAGTCTGTGTTTCTTGAACACATGTGAACCACATGGCTCACATTGGTGACTAGACAAAAATTAAGAAATGTGATAAAAAATACCACAGATCTGTCTTGGAACCTGCTCTGTTTACTGCACTCAGCCTCTCCAGTCACAGCTGCCTTTCAGACAGCCTCCCCCAAGCACTGACAGCATTGACCATCAGGTGAGATTCCTTCCCAGCGTCAGCTGGTGGTACCTCTTGGTGACCTGATCCCTGTTGGCCAGGAAGCCAGGCAGCAAACTGCAGCCACTGCCATAAGTCAGTGAGCTGACACTGGGCTAAGGATGTGTGAAAGGGGTGGGATGTCAAAGGGCAGCTTCTGGGAGCCTAGCTGTTACTTCTGCATCCTAGTTAAAAGTGGCTGAAGTTAACTATAGAATCGTTTGGAAAAGGCTACCAAGATAACCATGCTCAAACCCCAGCCCACCCCCACCATGCCCACTGACCTCATCCCTCAGTGCCACTTCTCCATGGTTCTTGAACACCTCCAGGGATGATGACTCCACCGCCTCCCTGGGCAGCTGTGCCAGGGCCTCACCACTCTTTCTGAGAATAATTTTTCTTAATATCCAACCCGAATCAGGTGTCTCCATGTTCTGTCATGTCTAGGACAGGTTGAGAGCTTTTCCTGCTTTCCCTTCACTTTCTTATAAGCAAAACTCATGCTAGAGTTCTCTGCCTCTTCCCTAATGATGTTTCTAATGTGACCTGGGATGGCTTGATCTGTCCTCCTGCGCCTGGTGGCATGCCTCCAGTTAGAAGGTTGTTGTCTCCTAGCAGTCTTGGTTCATAGATATTAGCACAGAATTCCTGTAGGCTCCTGATCCCCAATTCCCTGAAGCCTGCGCTGAATGAGTGAGGATTTATGTAGCCACTGGTACAGCGCAGGCATTTCTCACTTCTACGCTTTTTTTGGCTGCTCGTAGTCTTGGCCAAGTGAGTGGCTGCATCCCAGGTGCTGTTATGTAAGGAAGAACTTCAATGTTAATTGTGTGCCTTGGCTTTAGGATTCATTCTGTCACTCTGGACACCAGATGTAGTCTCAGAAGTTTCACTGTTGCTTCTGTAAAGGAAGAAAACCCAAACGTCCAAACTTTATTCTGCAGGTTTTGGGTTCTAGTGCCTTATTCTGAAACAAGAACTCTTTGGGGAAACTTTCCCTTCCTTTTCCTCATCCAGCACTTTTTCTGGAGGAGTTGCTGAGTGCAGTTAACACCCAAAAGTACTGGAGCTGCTGAAGTCAGGCAGATGAAAAAGGAAAATGGAATATTTCTCTTTGCTGTCCTCATTCTGATGTCCAGGATGGACACACAGATGGCTGTAGGGGTGAGCTGAGCAGGAGGTGTCTGTGCAGCCCATGTTCTCACCCTAATGGCTTTTCTCCCTCATCCTTGTGCAATTGAAGTCATTAATGTTTGTTAAGCCAGGATGGAAACAAACCCAAACAACAGCAGTCTACAGAATAATTTGGTCACTCCAGACTGCTTTTTTTTTTTTTTTTTTTTTTTTTTCCCCTCCAGTGAAGCAATTAGTCTCCTATTATCCCCTTTTTAGCCAGGCAGTAAACAATGGGCTGGACAATAGCAATTCCCTGGGCAGGCCAAGTCACCCGATCTTCCTCAGTTATGGGAAAGGTGAGCAGTGTTTCCTTGCGTCTGTCTGTCTGTCGGGAAGAATCTCTAGAGAAATTCCTCACCTCTCTGTCGGCCTCTCTGAAAGCCTTGCACTTGTGCAGCCTCGTGAGTCACAGCCTGGCTCCTCGAGAGCCCTCTGTGCTTTTCCCCTCGGCCCACTGCAGGGTTAACATTTAAGCCATTTGCACACGTGTATAGCCCTGCCCACTCACTGACTGATGATGTGGATTGCGGGTGCTGGAAAATTGTGATGTAATCGGTGGTTTATACCAATGACAAGCCCATATAGCACTCGTGCGGTGGACGGGGGAGATTTTTCCAGCCTTGCTCATCTGAGTGGTACTTGATCCTTGGAATGGCTCGCCCTGTGTTATGGGACAGTGCTGCAGAGCAGGGACTACACAATACAAGTAAATGCATTGGAACTCAACACCATGAGCCTCAGCGCAGCGTGGCCAGGGTGATCTGGGGAGTTTGTGTTCCCGTAGGTGCTTGCAACAGGGATAACTCGGAACGGTGTCCTCCGCCTGGTTGAGGGCTGCGGCTGCACCCATATGTGGGGCTGGGGTTGGCTGTAGCTATGGGGAAGCACTGGGTGCCCCTCTGTCACTGCACCATTACCTGCCCAGCACCCCGCAGTCACCGATGGGACAGGAGAGTAGTAGGAAAAACAGTAGTAGCAGGAAAGTAGTGTTGTGCTGCCAGACAAGAGGCCAGAGCAAGGAGGCTTGTCCTTAGCTTATAAAAGCAACTCTGCCGGTAACTTAGCAGCTAAACCTGAACACATTCCTTTAAAGATTCAGGAAAAAGCAGAGCCCAAATCCACGTTCTGTTTCATTTCTGCCCATGAAGTAAAAGCCACAGGCTTGCTCATCAGATGCCAGAAAAAGCTCCAGCTGCCCGGGGCAATTGAGGACAGAGGAGCTCTGCTGGTAAAACCAGCAGCCGCCGTGCGTCTGAGTAACGCTTCGTTGGTGTCAGAGCTCCGGCGTCTGTGGTATGAAAGCAGTGTGGGCACTGGGGCTGTCGGGCTGCAGGGCACCTCCCCTCGACATAGAAAGAAGTGTTCTGTGAATAAATTTGCTGTACAGCCTCATCCATGGGTGCACAGATAATTGCTTGTCAGCTGCTCCCAATCTTATGTCTGGGCAGAGCTCCTATGGGAGCGTGTTCTGGTTGCTGTGGGGGAATGAAAGCTGTTGATAAGGGCTTTCTTCTTGTTGTGTGTTTTCTGTTTTAAGTCATTCCAGCCACGATGAAGGTTGCTGCTGGCGCCAGGAGGGACCACAAGCTCTTGGTCATGGAGCAGAGCTCCAGATCCCAAGGGCTGAGTTCTCTACAGCAGGGCTGGCTGTGGAGACAGGCAGGGGTGAGGGAATGCAAATAGCACATAAGAAGAGGAACCAAGTTGAGTTTGCATTCATATCGCAGTGATGCTTCCCAAGTCACGGCAGGGACGACATGGGGTGGAAAGTGAAAGTAGCCGTGTATTTGAGAGTTAGTTCCCAGTGCAGATGGATATAAGCTTGATGTGGAAGTGGTTGCTGTATCACGGTGTGGATGTTTGCCTTTTGTGGTCTAGCCCAAAGGATGCTGCAGGACCAGCACTCCTACCCCTCTCTGTTCTCACAGCTCCTCCATGAAATCAGTGTGCATGCAAAATCGTAACGAGATTTGCAAATCATCTGTAAATAAGACACCGAGGTCTGTTTGAGAACAGAAGTAGAGATCAGGTAAACCACGTGTCTATGTAGCATTCCCCAAGTGCAGAGTGGATATGGGTCTTTTGTTGTTCCTTGTCTGTGTCACCTATGTAGAAGAGTTCCAGGAATTCTGAAGGTTTAACATATCTTTTGTGAATGATGCATTTTAGCATCTGAAAATTAAAATAATTTGCTTTTTGTTCCTGTTTCTTATGTCAGTAGTGAATTGTACTTCCCCTGAGCTTCTGTGATCTTCCATTAGTCTTCAATCAATTATTTATTGATGGGGAGAGTATCTGAAAACAGTAGTCTGATCTAAGAGTAGCTGCACTTCCCCGTGTAGGTGGGGCTGCAGTACCTGGTGGCAAAACCCACTGGAATTGTCAATAACATTAAGAACTGCTTTCCTGCCACAAAATAAAAATACCCAGTTGTAGACGAAATGTGCTGAACTTTGATGGGGACATGAGCTACAAAACAAAGCACTTTAGATATCACCTGGGTGTTTGGTACCTTTAGCGAGGACAGACAAGCGGTTCTTTAAAAAACATCTTGCCCTCAGGTTGGCTAACTTTTGTACTGTAATAGGAAATGTGTACTGTTGTGCAATTCTGTCCTGTTCAGATGCAGTATGTTTAGTTTTGAGTCTTGTTCTGGTGTGGTGTCATCGCAGCTGTAAGGAAAGGTTTCTGTTTTCCCTATTGTTTATTGTCTTCCTAGATTAGAAATAAGTTTAGTGAAGGTTTGTAGTATCTAATTCCCGTAGAAAGAGATTTATAGTAAAAAAGACTTAAGTGTGTAGTAAAGGCTTGCATAAAGAGGAGCCTGAGAGTTTCAGATCTTCCCCAGTTGAAATAGTAAAACCTGCAAATCTGTTGTGTTGGCCTGAAGAGGGTTGAGTGAAAACCAGTCACCAGATACCTTCCAGTAATCGAGGTGCCCTGGTCCTGGAAAGAAGAGTGAGCGCACAGAGTCACAGCATGAGCTGACTGTGAATCAGCTGACCGAAAGGCATATGGGCAGCTTCTCCAAATTTCCATCATATTTAGAGCTGGCTGCATGCTGAAGTTAGTTATTGTTCCCATTCCTATCCTGAAAGTGCCCCTTTGTGCTTCCTTCACATAGACTTGCCAGTCTGCTCTGTGGGGTTGATACCCTGTGTATTAGATTCTGAAGGGAAAGGGGCCCTGAGACAGATATTTTTCATTTTCTGATTTGTTTCATACATTACAGGAACAGGGATTGCCAGCCTTTTGTGCGTGCTAACCGTGTCAGCTGAGCATCACCTACACTGGGAACTCAGAGGACCTTGCCAGCTGGTGAATCAAATTTTAGAGTGGCTGAACTGCTTTGAGAAAGCACCCCTCTCCCTGTGCTAGCTCAAGGGGGAGTCCTGACCAAAGAAACTCATAGGCTAAGTACCTGATGTGAAGCAGGGATAAGTTGTTCATGGGTGGCTTTTGTTTACAGCCAGCATGGTACTCACATCAGATTTGTCTCATCCCTGTCATCATGATGCAAAGTTGAGAGGAGTCCCCAGAAGTGGGAGTGGAATTGCAGGGAGCTTGGCATACCGCGCCAGGAGTTTACCCAGCTCTGCCCTGCTTTTCCAGGGTATGTGGGCTTCACACAGCCTGGATTGAATTCCCTGCAACAGGAGAACAGCAACAGTAAACCACATGAAATGAGAATCTAAATCTTGGAATAATGACCCATTCACCACACTCTTGCAAATACTTCTTCCATCTGATTTCACTGCTGCTATTTAAGCAATTGTGGCAAGAAGCAGGGAGATCAGAGCAGTTAGGAGAGCACTTGGTTTCCCCACGGATTCACTGGAGCCTTAGAAAAAGGAGTCAGTGCTATCAGCAATGACCATAAGCATCTCAAGTCAGCATGTCCTAGGAAGCAGACTTAAAATCTGTTCTGCTGGGGGATGGACAGTACTCCCTCCTAAGAATTCCCCTCTAAAAATACAGAATACTCTTGCCTTCAGCATTGTTCATTCCATTACAGAAAGGAGATTAGTGCCTATAGCCTTAGCTTCATAAATCTGGATCTGTAATTCAGAGCCTTAGTAAGGTTATTTTTTTTTTCCTAAGGTCTTAATCCAAAATTGACTGAACATGACAGAACATCTTCTGCTGATTTCCCAGGATTCAGGATTAAGTGTCAGAGTAAAGTGAACCTGAGCTGTGTTATAGGAATACGGAGAAGTCTGACAAGGCATACAGGTTCGGTGCAGGAGTGTCTTCCTCCCCACCAAGTGCTGTTGGCATTACAAATGCCTGTACAGGTTTGTTTGCTGCCTAGGCTGTTGCCAGAGGCAGTCTGCGCATAAAATCATGATGGATTAGTGCCTCCTTTTTTTCCTTTTAGGTATTTGCTGGAGTGAAATACTCCTCCTAAGACTCCCAAGCATGGGGAGGGTAGACTTCATGAGCAGTTGTGAGATTAGCAGTGAGAGCGCAGAGTCACTTGAGTTTGAGCTGCTGGCTAATTCCCATAGGGCAGGATTAGCGGCAGGAGTGGTGACACAAGGATATGTCACTGTGCTGCTGGAGAGAGGAGGCTCTTGAGCAGCGTGGGCCTGTGCTGATCCCACAGGGACAGGGCCTCAGAGCAGCTCTGGGGTGGGCTGTGGGTAGTTGGCATCGGTCTCATTGAGTAACTCTTTCATCCCTCTGGAAGCACTGAGACCACATTGTACTGCAGGCTAGGCCTGGTTTTATTTTAATTTCTGTATCAGGCTTTGAGTCAACACTGCTCTATTTTTGTCAAGGTGACATAACAGGCTTATGCTTTTTAATCTTTCTCGGCACCATCCTTCATAAGTCCACCTCTTATTCTTGTTCATGCATTTAAGTCTCAAGTCTGTTGTGTGCCTCCTCTGAAGACTTCAAGGAAAGGGACTCACAGAAAGAAGTGTTGTGTTTTGGATTTCTTTTTTTCTCTCTCCCTCTTTTTTTGGCAGGGATAAAATAGAAGCCCTGTTGGGAATAACTGGGCAAATGATGTTTTCTAGGCCAACAGATTCCGGTGTTGCTGCCCAGTGGGACCAAGGAGTCTATCACAGGGCTCGGCAGTCAGCCTGGCAGCTCATCCGGAGGGGTGTGTGTGGTGTGCATACTAAGGACTCGAAGCCTTTTTGTGTCCACCTCTCTCCGTCCCACAGTAAATGAGACATTTACTTTGGGATTCTGGGAAACACCTCGGTGTAACTAACTCCTCTTTCCTGACAAGAATACCACATAAAAGTGCTGCAAATAATATATATGCACATATTTGTATATAAAAGAAAAAGTACGGTACGCAAACATGTGGACATGTAAATACTTACGGGTTGCACCATCTTTGGGATTATGTAGCAATCTCCAGCACGTCTGTGTTTCAGCAGTAATGGCCCCAGCTCTCTGCTGCCCCATTTCACAAGATTGTCTTTCTGCCCTTGTAAAGCTGCCTGTGGAAGCTGTCCTTAGCTGCTGTGTGTATGGTGAAGGTGAAGTTCTGATAGGTGTGCTTGACCTTGAGGGGCCATGGAGCAACCTTGGAGTCCCCCTGGATTCGTGCCCCTCGGGTTCAGACCCACCAGTACGATGGAAGCTTTGTGATTACACATCGCGGTGTGCCAGGGGTTTTTGTAGTCTATGCCTGTATACTTTAGCCTACCACCCTAATTTAACTGGAGGGTGAATCATGCCCATTCATCTCAGTAGCAATGAAATCATGTCAGTAATTGTATTAGCTTCCACAGGTACTTTTCTGAAGTGCCTAGAGGGAGGGAAGGTGGGACTGCCTGGTGTTCCAAACCAGCAGAAATCCTGGATGTGCCAGCTTGCCAGCTGCTTTGCTGTAAGAGAAGTCAGCCCTGTGGGCATAGTTTCATCTCCAGAACAGCAGCCCAGGGAATGTGGGGATGGGGCTGGTCACAGGAATTTGCTTTCAGGGAGCCCCTGCCAGCAGGAAGGAGTCAGGCATGGAGGAGCCTGGAGTACCATTCCCAGCCCATCTCTGCCAGAAAACACACGGTGCTGCCTTAACTGAGGCAGGTGGCTTGCAGAAACTTGTCCTTATGCTTGGGGGGGGCTGCTTGACTTTAAGACTAAAACGTAATAACAGAGTGCTTCTGCATGCGAGTGTGTGACAGTCTTAGTCTGAAGCCCGAGCAGCCAAGCAAGGATACATTTTAAAGCTTAATCAGTCTTACCCAGCCAGCGCATAATGTTGATGCAGAGTTCCTTTGGACACACTGATTGGCACAGGTACGGGTGGGTATGAGGATTTCTTTCTGCCTTGCACAGGTTCAGACACCCATCTGCCCTCCATAGCAGTCCTTGGCTTTGTGCTTCGCATGAGTTCCCCAGGGCTTCTGTGCCTGGGCTGTGATGTGAGCGTGTGTTGCATCACTGCATGCCAGCCTGATGTCTGCGAGAGCCTGCATGGAGGGAGGCTGGGTGGTCATAGTCCATTGTGCCATTATTCTACTGCACAGGCACAGAGCATCTCAAAAGCACGCAAAGCAAGGCTGCTCCCTGTTACATGGCCTAGCAGTGGGAGTTAACTTCCACAGGATTTTCACTCATTTGAGCCACTTAGACTGGATCTTAGTTTTATTCTTGGATTATGATATCATACTTCTGGTTTTAATTTGTTTCTGAGAAATTCTGTTCTGTGGCACCATTGTGGCTCTATTTATGGTCACTGAACACCAAGGTGCAGGGCAGCTTTAGAAAATAACTTCTGGATGTTGAGACAGTGGAGAAGAGCACCTCACTGCCTTTCATCCCCACTTTCTTGTAACTGTGAACTTACGTATATATGGAGAGATGGTGATCTGTCCTTGATTGCTGTCCTTGGTTGTCCCATTAGCCTAAGTTCTCCACTGCATCTCAGAAGTTGGCTGGAAACTGGATGGAATATTTTCTTTACCCGAGAGAATGTTTTTCAAGAAAGCCTTGAGCTGAACTAACATTTTGCAGTCCCTGAGCTGTATTTTGGTGCAACTCCATGCAGTAACTAAAGGATGGAATGTGCAGCTCTGATGTCCTTTTCTTAACTGTGGCTCTGAGGCCAGGAGAGATCAAGACTGAATCCTGCAGGGACTTAGAGACTATGTTGTGTAGTAGTGGGTGGGTGAAGCGACACTTACTATCTCAGTATGTCAACCCCAGGGGCTGTTGTTCATCAGCGCTCTGTGATACCTTCAGTTCTTCCTTTGATTCTGCACCCAGCAGTCAGTGCTGTCCATAAGCATCTCGGGATTGCTCATGTTGTAGTGGTTTTCCTCTTTAAAGCGCCATAAGAGTTGTGTTGAAATAAGCCTCCGAGGCTGAAAGGGAACAGTCGCTCTTCGTTTCATTCAGAAACAAACCTGAGGCTTTCAAGCTGCTTTTCCAGCTTGATCTTTTTTCTGATCTCTTCTTTGTGGCTTCATTTTTCAAAGGCTGGTAACCTGGTTTTTCATTTGCAATTTCAGTGTTCTAAGGATGTTCTAAAGATGTGGTTGTTATTGGAAGAATGTGGGAGATGCAAACCATTTTCTGTGAAGAAACTTTTAAGGAACCTAAGACTTGTGGGATTGGAAATTGATTGCCTAAATTGCTTAATTCTTTTCCCAGGCTTACTTCACAAGGTGGTATAAAAACTTTGCGATAAAATTTGGATGTCCCTGTTCCAAAACCAGTGGGAGATGGCATTGTGAAATCAATTATATTCTTTGAGATTGGCTGCTGAGCCCCCAGAACTTAGCGTGGAAAGAAGGAAGGAAAGGAAGTTTCAGTTGGGCCCAAAATGGATTGTTAGGATGTCTTTAAAAACCACTTATTTTTGTAACTCAAGAGAATGTTGGTTTCAAGTACAATAAGATATTTCAATTCTGGTGTTACACAAAGGAAAACTGGAATATTGTTAACTTCACAGAGGTATTTAGGGCTTTTCTTAATGAGAGGGCTCCACCCGCTCCTCTCCTTATTTAGTCGAAGTGTTAGTTTAAATGTGTTGTCCACGGTGCCTATTTGGAGCAGGTTCTCCAGCCTGAAAATCCTTCCTCTTAGATAAGTACCTTAACAACTGCACTGTTCTGCCCGCTATGTCTCATTCATTCTCCTCTACTGAAGTTGTTTCATTCTGGAAAAAAGAATTACACTTTCACTGGGGAGCAGCAGGAGATGGAAACATGTGTTGCTCTGGCTGGGAAAGTAAGCACCAGAAACACATTTTTTCTGCATCCTAGTGGAGATTTTCATATGTCTGCAAAGTAAAATGATTTCTACAGGAGAGGTGGAGAAAAATCAAAGTCTAGTCCACGCATGCAAAGGAGGTTAAATGCACATTTGCTCTCTCCGAATGAATATTAAGCGACTTTGAATGCTGAAGACTGAAAAATCAAAATGTTCCCATTCAGGAATGCCAAAAAATAAATAATAAGGCTAATTCTGGGTTTGGAAATTTTATTGTATGTATACGTTATAAATATATATATTTTTAACATTTGACTGGAGTACAATCCTTGTCGAGGCTCTGTTTGTATCTAGCTGTTGGTGCATTGTTTCTGCATCTACTGTGACCACGTCATTTGCCTTGGGGTGGGATCACTAAGCTTTCCTGAGCTTTAAACTGTGCCTTTGGGATTTCCAAACCTAGGAGAACCTCAACATGAGGCAATTCAAGTGGAAAGCCAGCTGCTCCTGCAGAGCAGATCCTTACTGCATGCACAGCCCTTGCATCAGAGTGATGAAGCCAAAAGAAGGAAAAAAAAACACCAAAATACCACAAAGGTTGATCCTTTAAAATATATTTCTGTGCCGTGAGTAAGGCAATCCGAGCAGAGTGAGTCGCAGGTGCTTGTATAACACCTATTCATTGGCAAAACTTGCTGGTGCTGGGAAATTGTATTTGATGTGCTCAGAAAGGACTGGATCATCTGCAATTGTAATTTAATTTTTTTAGCAAATGTCAGACTGAAGTGGCTGATGTGTAAAGAACACCTCGGTGAATGATGCTCAGGCAGCTCATTTTGTCATTTCTTCTGGGTCTAGAATAAAACGACGCCGTTAACCCAATGTGCCTTAACTACGTGCGAGGACAAAGGCTGCCTTTCTGAGTCAGGATGAAGTCTGTTTTCCAGGGGAAGTTTGCCAGTGAAAGGCTTAAGGCAGAGCCTCAGTAGGACCTTCAGAAGCACAGCCCTCAGAGAGCCTCTCTGCCGTTCTTGTTTCATGGAACTGCTAAAAATATTGAATGGAAAATGCAAGTATTAAGGAAATGAGGTAGATCTGGGCCCTGTGAGCTGGATGGCTTCCAGTTTCATCAGCTTCCCGGAATCCTTGCTGCTAAAATGAAGAGCTCCTTGTAAATCTTAGAAACCTGTCAGTATTTTTCCTCTCATGTGACCGCGCTGGTTCATGTGGTGGGATGCACAGGAGAGCTGTCAGCATGGAGCAGCAAGTACTGAGCTTACAGCTGCTGCAGTCTGTGAAGACATTGAAACCAAGGCCCAGCTCCATCAGGGCTGTCTTCAGGGTGGGTTTGCGGTAGCCAGAGAGAACTGCTCTAAAGCTGCACGAGGGAACAGCCTTAAATTGTGCCAGGGGAGGTTCAGGTTGGGCATTAGAAACGTTTCTTCTCCGGTCGAGTGGTGATGCAGTGGCACAGCTGCCCAGGGAGTGGTGGGGTCACCGTCCCTAGAGGTGTTGAAGAACTGTGGAGATGTGGCAGTGAGAGACATGAGCAGTGAGCATGGTGGGAGTGCGTTATGGTTGGACTTGGTGATCTTGGCTGTCTTTTCCAACTTTAGTGATTCTGTGACTGGAGCCTTATGTAGTCCATGTATGTGGCTGCATTTCTCCTGGCTCGGGTGTAACAAAGGTGTATTTTGTGGTATTTCCTAGGTACTTTAGGACATGGTGGATGTTTTGGGGGTGGGAGGAGGCCTGGGAGGGGGATCTCCAACCATATTCACCAAAATTCTCCTTCTGGTCACATGGTTAGGTGCATCCTCCCTAAAAAGTCAGGCATGCCCAGGACTTAAAAGGCATTTGCTGCATTTAACACCAAGCCAAGAATAAACTGTGTGTTTCAACCACCACTGCAGATTCCTGGAAACAAGGCCTGCCTTCATGCTTGGAGGGCTTCCCTGCTCTGCCAGTAACCACAAGGAAGAGCAGCAGCAGCTTTGACTGTAAACTGCTGTTGAAGGCATACTGTCCTGGACAAGCAAGAACAATACCACTCATTGTGCTCACCTAATCCTTTGCCCACGTGGCTTAACAGTTATGCTTAATTCTGAGAAGGGGAAAAATAAGTATCTTCTATTGAGCATCCCACCCAGAGCAAACGCTGCTGTGAAAGACAAGCATGGGCACTGTCCTCTACCTTCAAATTTCACAGGCCACCAGATAGCCAGTGGCCTACTGGGAAGGGCAGCATCCTGACAGAGGGATTTTTACTGGCTTCTGTTGCTCTGTCTCATTACAGTTGGAGTGAGAGGATGTATGTTCTTGAACTGATACATTCAGGAAATTTATGTTCAGTCTTGGCTCTGGCAAATACGTGTGAATTCTTGACCTCCACCCCTCACTTACCCGTCCTTTCAAAAGAGGCTAATAATACTTGTTCTTATCTCTTCAGGGCAGGATGTGGCTCTATCACAGTGTGTCACTGATCCTTCCATTGTAACAGTGAAGTGGTGAGGGAGCTTGTCTCAAACAAACTCTAGAGAGGCTTCTGGTGGTGGTGTGGGCTGTAGAATGCTAATGCAAAGCATCCGTCATCCACCTGATTTTCACCTTGAGATCATAGAGGATGAGTGGGATAAAGTTGGATTCAGATTTTAGCTCTCCCACAGATCTTCACGTTGGTATGGACATGCCACCTGTGTTATTACTCTCCTCGTTGCTCCCCCTTTCCAGGAAAATAGATGTCCAACTAGAGGTCAGACCTGATTACATCTCTGGCATGGATTTCATAAAGGGACCCTGAGAACCTCAAATGAATTTTTTTTTGTTTGTTTGTTTATGGGCAACCAAATGACTTTGAAAGGGGCTTTGTCTAGGCGCATGAGCCATCGTCCATCTCAGTAAAATGCTGATGGTAATGCTTCCCTGCCTCAGAGCTGGTGTGAGGGCTGCACAGAACTCTTGGCCAAGGTTAGCCACGGCTGAGATGGTTACTGTGGGAGAGCTGTGACCTGGAAATTCATTCTGTATCAGAGATGTTTAAATGCATCTTGTGTGAGAAGCAGCAGAAACTTGTATTTTAGTATGCTCAACTACCAGGATGCTTTTGGACACTCACTGATGCAGCTTTTCCCCAAACTGTGAAAGAAAAAAAAAATGACCTATTTGCACTCCCTTTCCTCCATCTGTGATGGTGCCTAGAGCTCATCTGACAGCTGAGAAACAGAGGTGCCAAGAGCTAGTGTGTATTTTTAGGAAGGCATTGCCTAAGTCTGCAGATGACCCTGTGCTTTATGGTCATGTTCCTGACGGTACTTATGACTGCAGGCTATTCCCTAAGGCATTCTCCCTGACAAACTTCATGAAGACTCCGTCATTTTGGCAGCCTTATTTTTGATGAGGTGCTTCCTGGCAGTTACAGGTGATGTACTGGAAAATGTGCCTTTCTGCAGCTTCCTCGCTGATGGCATTCAGCTCCAGGACTCTCATCTCAGGGAATGGGTACGAGGCAAGGAAACCCCCACCCCAACGAGCATTACAGGGGGAAACAGGTTATTGCAGCAGCTGCTGGGAGGGGTGCAGCTGGGAAGGCTTTAAAGACTTAAAGGCTTTGCAGGAGGGGTTTATCAGTCAACTTTGCCTCGATGCAGGGGAGTGTGGGAGCTAAACCCTGAGGAGCAGAATGCGTTCCCCCCAGCATGGTGCTTTGCTGAATCATAGCATGTCCCCTGTGCGGTGTTCTGCTGCGTCAGAGCATCATTACACAATTTGACAGCAATGGTGGCCTCTGCTCCCCTGAGTCGCGGAGCTGAGCGGGCAGGAGCTGTGCCGGTCAGGCCTGTGGTGTGTTTGGAAAGCCATGTGGGACTACTTGCATAGCACCTACCCGTGTTAAATGCGGTTTGGCAGAAAAGTGTTTGTTCCTCCCTCCCTTCTATAAGGGATGAATCAAAAGAAAACCCCTCGTGCATGGCTTATGTTTATTTTACTTTAGTTTTGTTTTATGATGATGAGGCTTTTCCAGTTTGCAAGCTAAACTTTTGAGGCCTGGGATGCTGCCTCCATTTGTGCTGGGGCTGTTCCAAGCACATAACTTGTCTCATTGCAGGGACTTGAAGCTGGACAACGTGCTGCTGGACCACGAGGGTCACTGCAAGTTGGCAGACTTCGGAATGTGCAAGGAGGGCATTCACGATGGCATTACCACGGCTACTTTCTGCGGCACACCAGACTACATTGCTCCAGAGGTATAAGAAACTTTTCTTTGGCCAGGAAATGTCAGTTTTGAGCAGCAAGCCTGCTCTCTGGTGTCTTTAGTTAGACCTTATTTGGCTGCTGGGTGCAAGGTTGCACCTACTAGGTGCATTCTTCTGTTACTGGTCCCTGGTGCAAACAAAACATGAGGCATCAAGATAAGCATGTCTTTTTCTTAAGGAAAAGTGAGGTAAAAAGTGGAGCTACAACTGCAAAAAACCTGAGGAAAAGGCACGTACAGATCCTGGCCCAGTTTGATTTGAAAGGAGATCGTATTCTCCCTCTTTCCTCTGTTCCTTTTTCTACCTTCTCCCCTTCCTGTTATTCACCAGCCTCACTAGAAAATTAATAAACACCTCTTTAAGGAACAGCTGCCATCTAGATGCTGCCTGATGTTTTGACTGGGTTTCAGGTCCTCCTTTCAACACAAACGAATTTTTTTTGTGGTTGGTGTTTGTGCCTTTCTCACACACTCAGTGCTCCTTCCCCTCTCCAGCTGAAAGTGTTGCTGTTGGAGCTGTGTGAGCATTTCATTCCCAGGGGCAAGGAAGAGGCGGTATCAGTTCGTTCACATGGCTGCTCTGCCAACTCTGAGGGTCAGATAGTTTAGCTGAAATGTCTTTTTTCCTCCTAGCATCATTTCTAAGGCACTGTTGACCCAGTGAGCAGCCCAGCTAATTCAGTCATTTAAGAGATCTCATGTACCTTAGTGCTGATCAAGGGATTCCCAGCTATATAACATGTAGGTATCCAGCCAGCACAGCAGAGAGAACTGTTAAGGCACAGCAAGAACTTCTGAAGTGATGTTTCCCAATCTCCTTTCCTCCGTGGCCCAATTTAGGAACCTGTAGGGGTGATATCATTCTCATTTCTTTTCTAGATTCTACAAGAGATGCTGTATGGCCCTGATGTTGACTGGTGGGCCATGGGCGTGCTGCTCTATGAGATGCTGTGTGGCCACGCACCCTTCGAAGCAGAGAATGAGGACGACCTCTTTGAGGCCATTCTGAATGACGAAGTTGTCTACCCGACGTGGCTCCAGCAGGACGCAGTGGCAATCCTCAAAGCAGTGAGTTCCCTCTGCTGTCTTCAGCCTATCCTGGCTTTCTTCAGCCTAAACCTAGCAAAAGGAAACAGGGCTGGAGGATGGGAGCTCAGAAATTGTGGTTTCCCTGACACTGACCAGTTATCATCTTGGGCTGAAGAATCAACTGAAAAAGAATATCCTGCCACACTTCAGCATGCTTTCATAGTTATGTCCTTTACATGGTCCTGAAGCCAACTTGGCAAGCGAAGTGTGTACTTGTCTGCCTGTCTGGGCAGTCGCTTCCTGGCTTAATGATTTACAACTTGTGGTCATCTTCCGGAGCAGAAGTAGCAGGTATATGCAGTATTATCAGCACTGACTGTATGATAGGACAAGGAGTAACAGTTTTAAACTAGAAAGGGTAGGTTTAGATTTGATGTAATAAAGGAATTCTACACTGTGAGGGCGGTGAGGCCCTGGCATAGGCTGCCCAGCAAAGCTGTGTCTGCCCCATCCCTCAGAGTGCTCAGGCCAGGTTGGATGGGGCTTTCAGCAGCCTGGTCTGGTGAAAGACGTCCATGCCCATGGCAGGGGATGAGAACTGGATGGTGCTGAAGGTCGATTCCAGCCCATGCCATTCACCAGTTCTGTAATTTCCATGGGGCTCAACTGTCAGTGAAGTAAAGACTTCCTGATAATCCTGTGTTCTGACTGTTGGTACTGTCAGCTTTCCTCTGGGGATCGCTGTCTGCCTGCATACATAAGTTTCTGATTCTTGTGTCTTTGGGGGGGAAATAGGGAGCCTGTGCAGCAAACAGTTTGAGGAGAGCTGTTGTTGGCAACACTTAGTTCTTGTTCTAGCATGTATTCCTGAATTTTCCCAGGACCTCTCTTATCCTGTGCCTCACATATTTGCCTGTGACGTGAGAAGGAAGCTCTTATAGATTTCAGGCGGTGCGTGTACAAACAGTGCCTCATGTACTGGGGTTCCCCAGCTTTGTCATGAATCAATGACAAAGGCATTAATCTAGGAGTCAGGAGACCTAACTTGGCTGTTCTGCTATTGACTTCTTCCTGCCCATAAGCACACCTATTAATATTTCCAAGTACGCTTCTTAGAGAGGAGTATCTGAGTATGTCCTTTCCTTGCAAAGCACTGTGAACACAGATATATTCAAGGTTATCAAGTGTATCTAGGTTTAGAAAGCACTTGATCAGCCTGTCTTCTTGAAAAGCTTCATGATGAACAAGGATAATAGGTTTTAGGACCATTTTCCTGGGTGCTGTTAATTTTGTTTTGCTTTCATTTACCATAATTGTGTGTCACCAATTTCTTCAGAAACCACCTGATTTCTGAAGACTGCATCCTGTTTATCTTTGCAGTTTCCTGATGATAACCAAGATATGTTCTTAGGACCTCATTTAGAGCAGTGGGTGTTACTCACCCACTCACTCACCTACTCCCCTCACTGCCCTGGGACCATGCTTAGAATTCAAATCAGAACAATTTGGGCACTAAAAGAAATTTTCTGTTTATTAATGGTTTGGGGTTTTTTTATTTTGTCCTTGACATTGTTGTTCAAGTGCTGGCAGTAGGGCAGAGCTAAATCAGTGTAGATGAACAGGATTTGAATGGAATTGGTACTCCCAGAGGAGGGACCCAAGAAATCCCAAATCCCTCATGTGCACAGTACCTTGCACGACTGGAGTGAGTCACTGGGAAATTCAGGGAATGGTGGGTTCAAATCTGGTAGACTGAACTCAAACTGAGGTCTTCTGCTTCTTGGACAAGCAAGTCCCATTGGGCATGGATTTGCTTGTGGGCAGGAAGGGCATGCAGAAAAGGAGAATTACTGCTGAATGGATTTAGACCACTTTATCTCAATCTGAATAGAAGTTTTTCTTTTATTACAATCCTTTCTTCCCCTCTCCCTCAAAAATTGTATTTCTCCATAGCTCCAGCCATAGCAACAAATTTGTCCAGAGGAGCCCTGGCCCTAGTGCCACAGGATCTGTGCCTGTAAAAGAAACCCTTTCACATACTCTGCTATCAGCGAGGTAATCACCAGTGTCTGATGACGGAGAGGCTGTGAAAGAGAAACTTTGTGAGCAGGCAGAGAGCAGGGACTGCTGGACGATATCTTTTACAGTGGGAGTGCAGCTGTGGTTTGCTTTGTTACAGCAAGTTGACGTTTTGAATTTGTGAATTGTTACTAGCAGAAAGTGCTTGAGCAGAGAAACTAGCTTTCCAGGCAGCTGGAGGCTTGGGGATTAAGCTGCGTCGATTGCAAAATGAAATACAATCCTCTTGTTTCCCATAAGCAAGGTGATATTTTGGCTACGTGTTTCACTTGCTTCATGTATGACTTTTTCAAATGCAATGCAGTTGCACTGTGTTTTAACTGGTGGGTTTGTTTGGAGGGGAGAAGGAGGGGCATACTGAGAATTGGAGCTCAAAAGTGGAGGAATGGGAAGTAAATTCACAGGGAAAGTTGTAGAGATTTTCTTTGGTGTTGGATGAGGAGAGGAGGACAAAGTCTATTGAGTCACTCTGTGGACTGATCTACTGAAGTAGCCATGGTTGGCCCAAAGGTCTGGAAACTTGGGTGAAGAATTGCAACTTAGATGTTTTTACTCTCAGATCCAAGTGACAGCACGGGTTAGAAAGCAGTATCTCCCTAGGGAAGTGTTAACATTGCTCTGCCTTCTGCACCCTGTGTTTCTAAACCTGGCGCAGCTGAGTTCAGTGAATCTGAGGTTGTCTCTTAGCACCTGTGTACTGAGCTCCAGTTATAATGTCAGCTCTGAAACACTTCTGGTCTAGCTGAAATACTGCTTCGAATAGTGAGGCTTGGGCACGTGGCTGGGCGTTCAGACTAACACCTGTTCGCCCTCCAACTGCTTAAATACAGGTACTGTGCAGAAAGCACCTCCAGAGTTAAGCAAAAATGCTGATTCCCCTTCTGAGTGGCTTTCGTGTGAAAAATAAACACCAGGCAAGAGAAGAGGAACATGCAGAGAAAGCTGGCTGCAGTTTCAGTAGCTGGTGTTCCACACTGGTGCAGGTGGAACCACACAAGGTAGCACTGATGCAGGAGGGTTAGCACAAAGAGCATTGTTGTAAGGAGGGGGAGGGATGGAGAGATTAGTGACCTTAGTTGAGAAAACAACATGATCCATATCTTAGGCAAGAATTGACGTCAGCAATACAGTGAAAAGGATGCAAAAGCAAAAATTGAAGTTTATCTGTTTTTCTAGAGAATGATAGCCTGGAAGTGATGCTGAGTCAAAAGGGAAATGCTGTGGTTTGGTGCAGTCTCTGCTGCTTCGTGCCACTGAGTTCAGTTCCCCCCTCCGGCTCATGTGGCATTCTGTGAACTCTGAGACAGGTGTGAACACCCACCCCGTGCTCCCGTAGGCTTTGCTCTTTCTGCCTTGCTTCAACTCTTTTTTTGTTGCTAAGTTAACATCAAGGGGCTGTAACGTCCGTGAATCAGCACTTCCAGCTCAGATGCGGAGATAATGATGTTCTGCGGGTCAGCCAAAGCCAGGTCCAGCTCTGAGCCCAGCTGTTATGGACACATCTTTGGCTTTTGGAGCACAAGGTGGTTGAGTTGGGATTTCATGCCTGGCTTTTATCAGCAGCCAGGAGTGAGACTGTGTGGGAGCAGCAGGAGTGGGAATGGTTGAATGTTAGGAAACATTTCTTCTCAGAAAAGGTGGTGATGCAGTGGCACAGCTGCCCAGGGAGTGGTGGGGTCACCGTCCCTGGAGGTGTGGAAGAACTGTGGAGATGTGGCATTGGGGGATGTGGTCACTGGGTATGGGGCTGGGCTTGGGAATCTTCAAGGTCTTTTCCAACCTTAGTATGATTCTGTGAATGTGCCACGTTATAAATCCAACCCCATGGTCTCCAGGCAGCCTTGAAGCCTGACATACAAGGAAAAGCCTCTTGTCCCATTTCTGTGAGCCCATGGCAGACCAAAGATGAGAAGCACGAGCATTTCTCTTAGTTCCTTAGCTCTTTTGGCTTGCTTGTACAGCTAGTACTTACAGCAGCATTCAATACCAGGAGCTCTCTGGCAGTGTAACTCAGCCCTCTGCCCTAGGAGGCAGCACACGCAGCTTTTTCTGGAGAGCAAAAATGCCGCTCCCGAATGTTGCAGTGCAGATGGCAGCAAGTCACTTAATTTTCAGTGGGAAAGAGGTTCTGGGGCCCTTTCACAACCGCTCGGCCAATGATCAGCTTGCTAATTAAAAAAGCCGCTCAAAACCTTCTGTAGGAGTTTGTCATTCCTTTGCTGCCCAGAGAAGTGAATACAAAGCCGCCTTAGGTCCCACTGTCACTTAACGTCGGAGCAGGCAGGGCTGCAGCAGAGTTTCCCACAGTGTAGTGCTGGTGGCAGGTGTGTAATCGTTTGTGTGTGGCTCCAGAGGCAAGTTCTGTCCAGCTGGGACGGGGGAGGCATGCATATTGCTGGAAACGGGGCCAAATTCTGCCTTAAAGCAAGAGACTGAGTTGAGGAGCATGGGTAGTCAGTTGTAGAAGTGCTTTATGACAGTTGGTTTTTTTATATTCATATGTAGAAAGATATGTAGAAAAAGTGTGGGTATGAGTTTTATTCTCCCCTAAATCCGCAAGTAGTACCAGGCCAGGAAAAACTAAATGTTCTGTGTTCTTTCCCCTTCTTCCAGTGAAAATGAGCAGTGTTTTTCTTTGTTTCAGTACAGCTGTGAGCAGTGACTCTGAATGAGATAGAAGTGTTACTTACTATTAGTTTAATGTGTGCAAGAGTTAAATCCAGGAGTCTGTGGGGAGCACAGATTGATGATATTAATCTCCCCCTATTCTGAAGTAATTCTTAGGAACTTCAGTTAACCCACATGCCCAGAGCATGGGGCAAGTCAGTCAGGCTGAACGCAGGATAACTGTTCCAGCAGAGCCCTTGGAGATTTGGGCTTTGCTACAAGAGCTCGCTGTAACAGGCCACGAGGAAAGAAGGTTGGAGAGGAACAAAACAAATACCCCCAGGGCACTTCACCCAAGCACAACAGCAGAAAGCAAAGTGAGGACAGAGCTGAGCTGCAGAGGGAGTGAACTGCATGGTGAGGGGATAACATCATGAGCACCTGAAGTCTTGGTCCCTTTTGCGTGTGTTTTAGCTTATTTTCTAGAAGGTTTTTCTGGTGGTGAGCACTCAACACTGAACCAGACTGGCCCCAAGGCTGTAAGTAACTTGAAAATGTCATTGATGTGGAGAGAAGGGAGAGGCCAGGGTTTTTGCAGCAGTAAGACTTGAAGGCAGATTTTAACATAATCTAAGCAAACAGCCTGCAGTGACAGAGGAGTGGAAGGAAAGGGCTGGTTTTGGAGATCTGAGTGGAGAGACGTGCGCGCCCCGAGCTGCCTGCTTTCCACAGCTGCTCCCTGAACGTTAGTGCAGAGGATGAGATCCTCTGAACTGTTCTTAGGAGATGTTCCTTCTCTTCATGCGCTGTGCTTGCTTGCAGTCCAGCACACCTGGATGCTGGGAGGTCAGAACTAGTAGGAACTCTTATCAGCTCAGACACCGCGGTAGGTGTCTGCATCCTCCCTGCGTGCTGCAGCAAGCAGCACATGACTCAGAGCACCTTGGCACATCCAAGCACAGTATGTATGTGCTTCCCGTTGCCTTTCTGCCTCACCTTTTCCCTCAGCCCTGGGCAGTCAGTTTGGCCCTGTGTGAGCAAGGCCAGACCTTGGTGCTTGTGCTCCCCTGTCCTCGCCTAAATGCTTAGGAGGTGTGAAGCAAGGCAGCCAGGTGCTGGTGGTGTAACGCTGCCCACATTTCTTGTACGCTGCTGCACAGGGCATATGGCTCTCCTTTGCACTCGCATCCTGCAGATCTGAGCTTTCAAACAGATGGAAAAATGCAGATAATCTGTTCCACATGCAGTGCTGGAATAGTCAGAATGAACCTGGTTTTGAATGAACCAGATGCCGGGAGTATTTTTTAAACAAAGATTAAAAGGAAAAGGAACAACGCGGTGGTGGACCCGGTGAAATCAAAGGGGGAGTGAGATGGGCTCATTGCTTTTTCCTGCGAGCTGAGGAGCCAGCTAACAGAGGCAGATATTAAAAATGCCTTCAAATATTCCAATAAATTATTCTCATTGGCATCGCTTCAGAGCTGGCCAGCTCCATAAATCCCTTTCACAGTTTGATTAAGCTTTGGCTGTCACACTCGGGCAGATATTTGAATCTCTGTGAAACTCTATGCCAGATCTGTGTAAACATTTTTTCTTTGTTTTGTTTTCCAAAATGCTTTCATCTCGCATTTCCTGGTTGGCTCTGGAGCCTCTGCAGGAAAAGCAGGACCCTGGAGCCGGTTGTTTCCCAAGCAAGAAGGAATTCTGCAGCTTTAAACAATCTCTCGTCTGAACCATTTATGCAGTAAACACGTGGTGTGGTTAAGTGACGGGCCGAGTGAGCTCCACTGCAGACTGTCATCTCACCTCTTTTGCCTGAGCTTGCCTCTCCATTACTATGATGTCCTGTCTCTTTGCCATGTAATTCTTAAAAAGCAGTCAGTATTCCCCAGTGATTTTAATCTCTTCTGTTGATTGATCACACCTCTTTCCGATGTGGTCCTCTTCCCTGCAGTAATAGCCTCGTGCTTCTGAATAATTCACTGCGAAGGAAAGCTAATGCCATCCCTGTATAGCCTGCCAATGCCAAATTCATCTTCAAGTTGTCATCAGATCTTTTACCTTTCCTTTCTCAATAGGCTGAAATTGGCTTCTTATTTAAGCCCACAGCGTGCAGGCTCAGATTTGCTTCACAACAAAGGCTCCTAACCCTGCCTTATTGTTGTGGCAATTATGATTCATCCTTCTCTTTCCTGCCAGAGATTAAAAAAAAAAAAAAAAAAAAAAAAAGGAAGCGGCATTCATCGTGCCAACTTTCTGCTTTCTTTTTCTTTTTTCTGCTTGCTCTTGTTGCAGAGGAACAGGCAATTCCTGTGGCCAAGCCTAAAACTTGTGCCCTGTGCTGACTGCTCAGCTCTGCCACTGATAAATACAGTGATTTCAGATCCTCAAGTGTGTTTTGGTGGAGTTCATCAAATTGTAATCTTGGGGAAGGGCCGAGAATTCCCTTGAGAACCCATCTGCCACCTGGACATGGGAATAGCCCCTCCTCGCTTACAGCTGGGGCCATGTGTGCCCATGGAGTGCACGCGGTGTGGTCTCAGCGCTCCCCTCGGGGCCGTAGATCTCCATGGTCCCGGCTGTTCAGGGCTGTAGGTCTTTCTGTCCGCTCGTCCTTGCAGCGTTGACCTTTCTGACCCCAGGAACTTTGAAATTAAAAGAATCGAAATATAACCACGGCCATGAGAGAGCTCCTTTGAAGTATTTTCCTGTGATTTTTTTTTCTTTTTTTTTTTTTCCTAATTGGCCTTTACAGGTTTGTCTGGGGCACTTCAGGCCCCATTGTACTTGACCCTATGTAAATAGGCCACCCAGGACTGTGTAGTAAATTCCCAGTTCCTCTTGACAAGACTATCAGAAAAGGATTAATTGTTTTCCCGTGCAACCCAAGGGAGATCTTAGTGCTGGTTAAAAGGAGAGTGGGATCGTGCCCCTGTCTGTTAATGAGCACGCTGCTCATTCCCTCTGCAAGTTTGTGTTACCCTGATTGATGTATTGATTTAGTAATTGACCTGAGTGTCCCCGCGGTGTATCCATAATCCAGTTGGGAAGCTGCAGGCAGCCCGTGTGGCATGTGAGCCGTGTGGGAGCTGGGTTGTGCCCGTTCATTCTCTAAACACGGATTGATAGAGTGACATCTTGACTCAAACCAGTGTGAAATAATCCGCATATCTAAGGACTAAAGTTATTTTCTCTGTATTATTTATTAGACAAGTACCAGAGTTGGGAGTGCCTGAAATCACTATAGCTATCATCAGGGGCCAGTATAAAGCTCCTGCGTCTGATGTTTGTAGCCTTTTCATTCTACATTAGTGGGGATGAGTTAAATCGGGTGGGAGGAGGCAGGCAAGCAGATTTCAACACAGCAAGGAAGTTTGCAGCCATTCAAGCAGTATTATTTTTGGCCCAAGTCTCACCTAATGGTAGTGAGCAGGTTTGAACCTCCAGGAAATGTGGAGCCAGTTGCATCCAACCCATATCTGAGGTGCTCTGTCTACCTTAGGTTATTTAGCAGCACGGCTGACAATTGATTTTTACCTCCCTTCCTATTCCTTTTTTATCTGGAGAGGGAAATAACTGGAACTTCACTTTCTGTCTTTCTCTCCATCTCTCTTCCTCCACCTCCCCCTTAAAATGCTCTCGGGGCAGCCTTGTACTGAGCCCTGGTAGTGGAGGATTTCACCTGCTCACAGTTCTCTGTTGCCAGGACCCTAGAACAGGGTCGTGGTGCCATGTGCACGTGTGGATCATATCCTGGCTCACAGTGGATTGCACTGGTGCAAGTCATGGCTTTTATTAATCAATCCTACTGTGTGCAGGGTGGAAAGCTGAGAAACTGCATGGCAATTAGTGGCTGCTGTCAGGTGTAAAATAGAGGCAGCGCTCAGGAGTGGTCAGTGGGACCAGGCTGTGGTATGACAGCGATGGATGGAGGGTGGTAGGAGCCTTGCCCAGGAGAGCAAAATGTGAGGCAGGCTCAAAAGAAGAAATAGAAGTCTCTCTGCTATGCCAAAGCCTCCTAATTTCCAGGCATTAAAAATTATACAGATGCTGACAACAGGAGCCATAGTAGAGCCATCTTTCTTTACTTTGTTAGAGGTGGATGAGGGGCAGTGAAACCCCATACCGTGGGTCTGTGTGCGTTATGTAATGGGCAACCAAACTGTTTTCAGCAACTGCAGCATTCTGTCGGGAGATTCATGGAGGGAAACCTTAATTAGAGTAATTGCTCTATTTATGTAACGATTCCCTTTTGTCTGAGATCAAATGTATCTTTGAGAAATCTTATTTCCTTTTGAGTTAATTTCTGCCCTGTTAGTTCAGTGTATGAATCCTAATGAACACGAGCACGTTTGGTGTCTTGCCATCTCCTTTCTCTCCCTCATTACTAGAGGGGAGACAGTGGGGCCTTAACCTTCTGTGCTGTTGCTCTGCACTGGGTTAGCAACATGAGGAACACCAACAGGCAGCAGAAGTTAATGCTGGGAACTGGCAAATCTCGCTTGCTTCTAACTGTTTGGGATTGATGATGGCATGGGCACAGTCCTGTCTGTCTACACAGGTGGATAGTGACAGGACAAGGGGAATGCTTTTAAACCAGAGGGGTGATTTAGATTATATGTTGGGGAAGTTTTTCAGAGGGTGTTGAGACACTGGATCTGGGTGCCCCATCCCTGGAGGTGCCCAAGGCCGTGATGGGGCCTGGGCAGCCTGTGCTAGTGCCTGCTGTAGTGGTTGGCAACCCTGCCTTCATCAGAGGGGTTGGAACTGGGTGATCTTTGCAGTCCCTCCAAACTAAGCAGTTCTGTGAATGAGATTTTGAGGCAAATTGAAGTTGTCATGGTGAGGAGGAGGGCCTGAAAGTCTGCTCTCATACCCATGGCAGGCTGCCCTGGGCTCAGCAAAGCAAAGCAGAAGTTCCTCTGGCTCCCTCTTCCCTGTCTGCAAGATGGGGGTACTGTGGGCTTGCATTTAACAGATGTGCTGCTCAGGGGCAGTGCTTTCTCTTTCAAGGTGAATGCACTCTGCCAAGTGCAATGGAGTGCTGTGAGGAGCTGGCATATCCAGAATGTTCTTTAACACAAGAAATAACAACTCCTCTTTCAGATACTTGATAGTGTGAAAGGAATGGTTGTATTCCTGAAGTGCGTATTTTCTGTGGGGCGGTCTGGGTTTGTTACTGTTCTCCTAGAAAATGAAGTAACTTCATGTAATCTATTCATTGTAATATTACTCACAGCGTGAGTTATCCTGATGGAAACAGCACGCAGATGAAATACATGAAAACCTATCAGAGTGTCAGTATTGAGAGAAGGAACCTGCGAATTCTAGGAAATGAGCGTCTGCAAACATCTGCGCTGTACAAACAGCTCCTCACAGACCTCCAGGCATTGCATGGATTTACACACACTGCCTCTTGAGATGGGAGCTGTAACACTGCACGTGGGCAACGCTGGAGAAGCACAGAACAGCCTTATCCTGCAGCTGGGAGACCACAGCCCATCCCAGCAACGTGGGTCCCTGTGCCCCAGCAGCTGCTGTGCTCCTCACCTGCCTGTGGGCCGAGCTCCCAGGACTGACACTGATTTTTCCCTCTGCTTGGCACTGCTGTTTCTGCATTTTTTCCTTGTAACTTCACAGTCCCTCCACAGACTGATCTCCGCCTCTTGGTTTCTTGTCGTGGCTTGCTACGTTTTCTTTCAGTAAATGTTTTCATGAAGTCATGTTTTTGGCTCTTTCCAGCTGCTGGATTTGGCTGTGCTGTTGCTGGGGGTTAGCTGAGGTCAGCGAGAGCACTGCCCCGGTCTGCTCTGCACCCCAAAGAGACCCAGGCCAGGGTGCTCTTTGCACTCCCTGTGGCTGGATGTGATCACACACATCCAAGGCCTGGCAGCAGGTTCAAGTTGAGCACTGGTGGACTTGCTATTGGTTTTTCTGGAAGGCTTTCTGATTTTTGGTGATGACATGTTTCTTTTTGCTTAGGAACATCTCTGGTTTGCTTTGTTGGTGTTACTGTTGGACATTTTTCTGTTTCTTCATTGGTCTTAGTGTACCAGAGGGTGACATTATGAATTCTGGATAATAGTACAAAATTAGAGATGATAAACATTGGGAGATTACATTTTGCCATGAAAAACTTTCTGCAGAACATCTTCTTTCACCACCTGCAAAAACACTGGAGAGTTGTACTTGGACGGATGCTTAGGACTACCCAACCTGAGCCTAGCTGTGAAGCAGGTCTTCCTGGCCTTCCTGTGAATGCCAGGAGCAGCCGACACTTTGTAAGGCTCTTTCCAGCCCCAGAGCCTGACTGTTTCTGAGTGCAGCAAAAGGTGAGCTGCATTTCCAAAAAGCTTTCCCATGCGCAGCCTGCACTTGGGCAGAAGGCAGCACCTGTGCTCCAGGTACACAGCTCTGCCTGTCCTGCTGCTGGTTGCTTCAGAGGTGCTGCTTATAAGGTCAGAGCTGTGGGTACAGGCTCCAGGTACTTATTTCAGAGATGAAAGCTGGGCTTGTCATTAAGTTCCTCAGAAATCCCTAGTTCTTTGTTTGCTGTGCTCCAAGTGCCATCGGATACCAGAGCCGTTTTGATACAGTCCTTCAGATACTGCCCTACTGCAGCAGAGAAATGTCAGTGCTGCCTCTGGTATAGAGAGAGAAGTGTTTGTGGACTTTAAGCTTTGGGAGGTCATTATATTCTTCCTTTTTGACCTCCTGCGTAATGCAAAGTGCATCATCCAGTTTTTTGTCAGTGCAGTAATTTCTGGTGGATTCAGGTGGGGTGTGAGTGAGTTAGCTGTATGTTCTAGTGGAATCTGACTTCAACAATGCCTTATTTCAGTTTTATCTCTTTCATACAGGACAGCAGGTGCAAAACATCAGTGCTCTTTCCTTTGTAGTCACTGTTTGTGCACCTGATTTTCAGCCCAATTGCCTGGAAGGGCTTCTCTTCCC
The DNA here is from genome assembly GCA_036925125.1 of Oreortyx pictus. Lineage (NCBI taxonomy): Eukaryota > Metazoa > Chordata > Aves > Galliformes > Odontophoridae > Oreortyx > Oreortyx pictus. The sequence goes on from JAUPFR010000006.1 coordinate 58,669,758, forward strand.
AGATAAGACAGCTCAACCTTTGCCAGGCTGGGGCAGACCTGCTGCTTCCAGGATTCACCAAGAGGTTTCATGTAAGGGAAGAGCAGCAGTGACTGATACCTGGTTTTCTGTCACAGCAGCTGGGTGTGGAGGTATGTTTACATCCACAGGCCGAGAGATCTGACAGGGATCTGTGGCTGCCCAGGGACAGGAGTGTTTCACACCCTGCATGCTGACTTATGGAGGAAGTGTTTTCAGTGCCAGTTCCCAGGCACAGACGCAATCAGGAAGTCTCAGCACAGTGAATAGTACATTTATCAGGGTTGGAAGTTAGCAACAGGAGGTCATCCTTTGGAATTATATCCCACCCTTTTGTTGGAGCGGAACGTTATGAGTTTGACTCCCATGAAAGAGAAGCCTCTCCTTGCTACACTGATACTCCTTACAGAGTGCACGACCGATATTCACTCTCTTAGCTCACTTTCACAGATGAAGATAGGCAGCAGTGCCACACATGTGCGTGGCAGCTAGGAAAGGCGCTGCCTGATTGGGTGTCCCATCTATCAGCTTACTGCTTTTGGGGTGAGGACTAATTCAGAGAGTTTCTGCAGCAGCCTAGCATCACTCTCAGCAGCCAGTGAGGAGGACGTGTTCCAGCAGTGGGTGAGTTTGAAGTGTTCACTCACCTCCTGCCTCCTCTGTACACCAAACATGGAGTAGATGGTGCCTAGAGCTGCCTGATGCCTGGTGTCAGCTGAGGTTTCTCAATGCGTGGGTTGAGTGCACAAACCAGAGCTAGCTGGTCAGCTCTAAACAGTCTTTGTTTTGACTCTTAGGTTTTGTTTTTCCAGAGCCCAAAACAGCCCACCTCAAGGGACGGCGCTTGGCTAATCCTTGTCCTAGCAAAAGGGGTGTTTTCAGCAGTGAGGAATGCATTTACATTGGCTCTCAGCTTGTTGCATTGGATGCCTTTGCTTGGTGCAATTTTGGCATCACTTTGACCAAAGCAAGCAAGTAGGAATGTAAACACAGTTTTATATCCCAGGGCTCTGAACTGGTCTGGGTATGGGCAGTCCAGTGTAAGTTTTGGTCTCTTATGCTTGAACAAGAATGGGAACCTGAGAAAAGCATGTTAATCTTCCAGAGATTAAGTCTTACATGATTTTTCCCTACACACACATTTTGCAGAAGCTTCCTGGTGTAATGGAGCTGGTGGTAGGTCAGGAGCCAGGAGGCATGGGCCTTATTCCCAGCTCTTCTTCTCTTCTTTGTCTCACCTTTTGGATTCTTTCAGTCTTTACCACTCCCAGAGCCAGTGAGCTCTGATCTTGTTTGAGCTTTCTAGATGTTCCAGCAATGCAAATCAGAGCTAGTGAGGTGCAGATATCCATCTGTGGGGACAAAGAGCTGGGCAGGGAATTTCTAGAGAAATACAGGCTTACCAGGAGATTTCTGGCCTGTTTTGCAAACCAAAGAAGTTTGGTTAAAGACTTGCAAAGGCTTGTTAAAACCAAGTCTCTGAGAGAATTTGATTGGACCCATTTCTGGTTTGGAAACCAAAATATTGTCTGGAGATAAGAATCACACGGAACTTTTGGGCTGGAGTCCCTTGGGAAGCAAATTGTGTTTGGTTTCTGTTGATAAAAAGGGACAAAAATGGGTTGAAAGAATCAGGGGGAAACAGAAATTGTACTTTTCCTGTTGCTTGACCCTGAAAAAGCTGCATGAGTGAAGAGTTCAGGGAGAGCACATGGACGCCCCAGCTAGAGAGAGCCATGCTGGTTTGTTCCTGTCCTGGTGATGGCTCTTATGACCTGGATGCGCCCAGCAGCACTTTGTATTGATGGTTTTGGGGTGGGATAGTGGAAAACAGCTCTGTTGTAGGGAATGCAGCAGCAGTACCTGTCCTCAGGGGGGTCGGGAAGGTGGGATGTCACAGTGGAGATGATGTTTTGTGCCAGCTCAGCAGATTCTGGGGTCCTGTGAGTTCTCTCAGCTGCAGATATCCCCTTGTCTTTGGCTCTGAAGGCCACCCCAGATAGGAGCGCTGGGGAGTACTCTGGCAGTCTTCTCCCTGTTATCTCTCTAGTCAGGGAGTGACCAGACTTTTTATCCCCTCGTCCTAGGAGAATTTGTACCTTCTGGAAAGCTCCTACATTCAGAAACAAGCTGACTTCTTGCTGCATCTCCCCTTCTTTTCATTTCCCCACAGCCCAGATGCAGCAGACTTGGTCATTCCCAGAACAGTGACCGACTGTCTGGTTTGGCTGGTTCAGCTATTGGCTAAACATAATGCTCTTTCATCTTCGAGGAAATCGTCTGGACACCTCCACCAGAGCAGAGCTTGCTTTATGCTGCTGTTTCAACAGGCAAATAAAAGCAGCTATTTTCCCAGCTTAAACATAACCTGATTTCTGCAGTGAATTAGAAATACTTGAGGGGAAGGAAAAGATTGCATGTTACTGAATTTTAAGAACTATAATCCTAAGTTAACAAGCACACTACCTCTTTTCCTGCCTTGGGAAAGGATTCTTTTCCTCCCCCAGTATTTCCCTTCCCCTTAAGAAATATCTGCAGCGCTCACACTTCATCATTCTTGTCGGGACCTAACGAGGGCAGCCACCTCACACTGTGTGCCCTCTCACACTGTGTGCAAGGTCTGTGGCTTTCCTTTTGCTCCTTGGCAAATCAGGGCACTTTGGCTGGAGTTTCAGATTTCTTTTTGCTAGTGGCAGAGTGAAACGTATTACAAAAGGAAACCCTCTTTTGGAGTTTCACCGTTGAGAGGAGACAGTCACCTGTCAGTATTCATCTGCTCAAGGCTTTGGGAGCTGTGAAAGCCAGCACCTCACTGGTTTTTGTCTGTTTCCTGAGATGACAGGAAGGAGAGCGTAGGCTTCTGGCTGTGCTTCAGCGGGCTGAGGCTTAGGAAAAAGACACAGCTCAGGACAGGCTCTCATCCAAAGCCTGGCTGACAAGTGAGCAGCATTGAGTGAGAGCTTGTATTCCTCAGAAATTAATACAGAAATAAATAACACCCCAGACACTGTGTAGCATCTATCACATTACGAGTGATGCCCTTCAACTTTCTTTTCTTGTTGTGGTTACCAAGGTTTTGACTGAAATAAAAGAGGCCAGGGAGAAATACACCCAGACTTCTTCCTCTAGAGAATGAGTCAAGTTTCTTGCATGCGGTTCCAGTACAATGAAATTGAGAAGTCTGGCCAGCAACTGGGTTCAACAGGAAAGCTGAGGACAAGCTTTTGTGCCACTGCTAATAGGTCTTTCTCCCGTGGCCCTGCTGGACAGGAGGAAACAAACAGCCCTTTTTGTTTTGCAGTTCATGACGAAGAACCCCAGCATGCGGCTGGGCAGCCTGGCGCTGGGCGGCGAGAGCGCGATCCTGCGGCACCCCTACTTCAAAGAGCTGGACTGGGACCTGCTGAACCAGCGCCAGATGGAGCCGCCATTCAGACCCCGAATTGTACGTGGGAAGGAGGGGTGGGGGAAAGAAAGGGGCCTGCTTCCATTTTGTCTCCTCTGGAGTTTTTAAGCAGGTTTATTGCTGTGAGATCCAAAAGGCAGAGGAAGAAGTGCAGCCTTGACTCAAAAGCCCTGGTCTGGGAAGAAGGAGGTGAGGTCTCTGGTCTTGGCTTGGCTGCTGGTTGGACAGTGGACGTTGTTCAGGTTGCTTTTCCTCTCCATGCTGGGTTTTTGAAATCAGCTCAGTGCCAAAAGAAGCAGGTTTGTAAAAGCAGGTGCTGCAGGTCAGGCACCTTTTGCCTTGCCCACATGAAAAACAGAGTAAGTAATCCTCATTCTGCCTGCTCCACCAACCTCCACCAGCAGTGCTGCCCATTTTCACATCGATGCCACACATCCAAAATGATGCTCTGTGATGTTCCTCACTGTGGAGAGACTTTCCAGGGTCCTCTCTATGGCTTCACTGCCTTCGAAGTTCAGTTAGGGTGACTTATGTCTCACGCTGTGATCACACTGCTAACTCGTAATGGCAGTGGACAGCTTGGTCCTGCTCCACAGAGCTCAGTGGGTGCAGGATAAGGCGTCCTGGGGAACAGCAGCAGTACAGGGTCAGCCACTTGATTGGTTTTTGACCTTAATTTTAATTTAGTAAGCTCGTTGTTGCAATGGTAATGGGTAGATGGTTGGACTAGGTGATCTTGTAGGTCCTTTCCAACCTTGTGATTCTGTCATTCTAATCAAAGACTAAGGGACCCTCCTTAGTGCCTCCTGGAAACATTAGACTTAAGTGTCACTAAAACATTTTGTTCTGGATGCAAGGAAAACACATGCCTTGTCAAAATATGTCTCAAACTCTGCGTGTGTACACTGTAAACAGTCCCGCTTTGTCTGGTGAAGCTGGGAGTCCAATGCTTGGAGTCAAGCCATTTGTCTTCCTGCGACCTCATAATTCATTACTGTGCAAGTTTAATGACTGCATGTAGAGGAGTTATCCCCCAGCGAACCCAGGTGAGACTCTGCAGATGAGATCTGTGTGGAGTTTGCTAATTGGAAGCACTGCTCATGGACTGTTCTGAATGGCCGGGTTTGTGCTAACAATGGAGAAAAGGGATGGATTTATGCGCCCTGTCATCCTCTATCAGGGCAGGCAACCCTTCAGCAGCAGTATCAGTTAAATCAGAGAGAAGTTTGCCTGTCAGAAGCCTGCAAAGACTCTAAAAGGCTTTGCACTGTAACAGGCTCTGAGGGGCACTCATCTGCTCCCAGTCCAGCCCCAGAAAAATCTCCCTGGAAGCTTTGTGGAGGTAATGGTTCACTGCACTCAAGACCAGACTAAAGATGCAAAGCAAGTATCAAGCAGGTGGTGTGTACGTGTGACATCTCTTCCCTTTGTCTCTTCCTTTTGACAGAAGTCCAAAGATGACGTGAGCAACTTTGATCCCGATTTTATAAAAGAGGAGCCCGTCCTGACTCCCATTGAAGAAGGAATTCTTCCGATGATAAACCAGGATGAATTCAGAAACTTTTCATTCACGAGCCCAGAACTGCAGCAATAGCTACAACTCAGGAGGGGCTGCGCAGAGGACTGGGGGGAATGAAATGGAAACCAGGCTTACCGGAAATTTCGTTCTCAAGGAGTAACAGTGCACTGACTTTACGTGATACATCAGCACCACCATCAGCGTTACCTTAAAGTGGAATTGAAACCTTCCTGTGTTTGTAGCACTTATTCAGCTCTTGGAACAAATATTGACAGGGTGGAACAAATGTGATATTGTAAATAGCTGCCGCAGAAGGAGAATTGGATGCTGAGCTGGTTGGCTCAGCCTGAATGTCACCGCTTGCAGTGCATTCGAGGAGTTGACATGAGCACGATACAAGTGTCTTGCAGCTCTGAGCCAAACAGACTTGTAATAATTGTGATTGTTTGCAGGGCTGTTTTGTGGAGTCCCAGCACTGTCCAGTGTTTTAGAGCCGTGATCTAGCATCCCGTGGCCTGATGGAACCAGATATTCCCACTGACTTTACCTGTTTCTGAAGTATTTATTTCGTTCTGAAGGACAATTGACTCTCTTTGCCACCGTTTGGGTTTGCAAGTGAAATATTTCATTGTGCTGACTAGCAGAAGGGAAAAAAACAAGTACCCTGTGCCCACACAGGTTCTTTCAAATCAAAGGGAAGTCACATGCTCGTAGCGTTTTACTGTTCGTGCGATATGAAAAGTTTCAGTGTTGCATTCTGTGAAATGCCTTTTTACATCATTCATCTTCAATGCTCCATTCTTTGCCTCCCAGCTGTTCTCAACTATAATGCAACTAGTAAAACCTTACTGTTTATTTAGTCCCATTCTATTTAATTACGCTATACAGAGCCCCTTTTGTGGGTTTAGTGCCTCATTAAAATTTTGATCCAAAGTGGTATTGCTTAATTGATTTGTAGCAATTGATTATTGTGATGGGAGCTGCAAAGCTGGGAAATCCCTTGAAGGCAAAGTTGTTGGCCAGTAGGTAATGTGAAAGGATGACTTTCTCCCATGAGAATGATAAGCCTTATCTAAGAAAAGAGTGGCTTGGTTTGACTGAGATTTAAAGGCTTATTACTCAGGGGGCACTTCTTTTCAGTTGCAGCCTCAAGCCTCTGCCAGGCAGACACAGGCCAGTTTTTAGTGCTGTTTGTAGAAACCAGACATAACTCAGACTGTGAGATGTTGCTCTGATTTCCCTGCTCCTCTTGAGAGTTGAATGATTTTCCTGTAGCTCCATGGCACAACTTTGTATTCTGTGCTAGGCTTTTAAGTTTTTATGTCAGGATTATAAGCTCTTTTTCAGCTGATGAATTACTGGAGAAGAAAGATTTCAAACTTCTTGAAAAAGAGCTTTTACTTTACTTGCGCCTTTTACTTCTACCCCTAAATCATCCTGTGAACTGTTTGTCTGGTGGAGCGTAGGTTTTGTTACCTTTGGACTCTTTTTGTCTTTGTGTCTGTGTATTGTGCCACACCTCCCTCTTTATTTCCTGCATTTTCTCTATAATCTGAGCATAGTTTCATCCTCTGGTCTCCTCCCTTCTGTGGACATATTCTGGCTGTATTGCATCCAGCCAGGCTCTCGGGCCTTTGCTGATCTGTACGTAGCTGGCTTCGTCAGAGTGGAGCAAGAGAGGAGGAAGGACAGATGTGTGTGAAAGAAGAAAGAGTGGATATCCAGAAAACCAATCCAAGAGCCAGCTGTGCAGGCTAGCTGAATTGCTTTCTCATACAGGAAGAAATGGTACAGGAATGAAAGTATTTGTGTGACGGGGTCACTGTGGCATCTCACTGACGTGTGTTGGGCGTTGTGTTTGGTGCAAGTGTGACCTTAAGCGGCCCCAGCGTTACTGACTGCAGCACTGCTGGCTTCACAGGGGTAGTTGCAGCAAATCTGACCAAAAATTTTGAAGCAGTGTTCTGTGAATTCTGTGACAGTTTTTTTTTGTTTTTTTTTTAAACTTGCTTTCTGTCAAGGATTATATACGAGCCACCCTTCCCTGGAGATCAGTGCAGGAGAACAATAAGGGACAAGTGGTTTTGCTAAAATGTTGGTGTCATCCCAGGGTTTCATTGGTGGTGCTTTCCTTGGGGCTCTGGAGTCCTCCTGGAATTATTCCTCCTGGAGAAGTTAGTGCTATAGTGTTGTCTTCAGCATTAAAACATTTGATCCTGTCTCCATTACCATGGAGTCTAAGCAGCTCTGCTTGAACTACGGATGGCACGAAGCATGTGGAAGATTCACCGCTGGGGACTTGTGTTGCTGTAGTAGGTCCCTCCCCAGCCAGTCCATCCTGAAAGCCTGGGGAGTGGAAACTTCTGTGTGTGCTCCGTTGTGATGTTTGTGAAGTGTAAATCAGAAAGCTGGAAGATGTAAAATGGTGTCCGAGGCCATCCTACGGAGCAGGAAGAGCTCCTGCCCTGGCCAGCCAGTACCTGCTCTGACCTAGGGCTTTTTGACTTGATGGGGCAAGGATGAAATATCAAAGGGAAGTTCTTCCCCAGCTTCACTTCTCGTTGATTTCCAGTGCCGTCAGGGTCACTCCACCCTACCCCTAACCTCACCGGACAGCATGTTGGGACTAGAAGTCTAATGTTCTGCTGTAATGCCTTTGATTTTCACAATTTCACCTGGATCTTGCTTCATAATTCAGGATAGCTTTTTCCCTTCCATTGCCTGCCTGTTTACGTAATGATTTCAGCCGCTCGAGTCAGCAGATCTTGAGTCAGCCACACTTGGCTGAGATCCGTGAACTCTGCTGTACTTTTACGAGAAGCTGCCATTTCAACTGTGCTCCCTCCAAACTCTGTCAGCAGCACAGATGAAGATCAGCTCATTAAAAAGTATCTGTGCGATAGAGTGCTTTTGAAAAAGCTGAATTAATGTTTACACTGCTGTTGAATATGCAAAGAAGTGTTGATTTTTAAAACAAAGCAGGAAGGAAAAGAAAAAACAACAGAGCTTTTCCATGAGGTAGCCTGCCTGCCCTTCTGGCTTCATTGCTTGCCTGAGTGGATGCAAGATGGTTTTAGTCTATTAATTTGGTCGTGGCTTCAGGAGTGTAAGCTGGCAGACACAGGTTGTAAGGCTTAAAGCACAAAATGCTTGTTTTTGCTCCAGTGTGAAAACTGGCGATAGAGCAAATTGTAATTAGTTCCCATTGCACTGCTTTAAGCGCTTGCATGAAAAGGGAAGGTCTCTTTGATGTCCCGAAATTTGTGTTCTGTGCAGTCCTTTCATTTTCAAAGAGGTTGATGAAATTTAGCTGTAAAATTCAATGGCCTACGTCTCATTTGAGGCCTTTGAAAGTCAATGGTAAGAAGCAGATGGTATAGAATGAATAGATTAAAATCATCTTGCATCTAACTCATACTGGCTGTGCTGCCAAAGACATCATTTTTTAATACCACTACTTGATAGGCAATGGGAAAAAAAATCTCTTTACTCCAAGTGCATAAGGGATTTTAATGTAAAAAAATATATATCAATTCTAACTGCTGGATAAAGATGTTTTGTGCGCATTCTGAAAGACTGCAGAGGTTCCTTTGTCTTTGTGAAGTCCTAAATGAGAGTTAATGGTCTTTAAGTTGCACCAGGGGAGGTTGAGGTTGGATATTAGGAAAAATGTCTTCTTGGAAAGAGTGCTAATGCAGTAGCACAGCTGCCTGGGGAGCGGCGGGGTCACCATCCCTGGAGGTGTTCAAGGTCCGTGGTGATGTGGCACTGAGGGACACAGTTATTCAGCACGGTGAGGGTGGGTTGATGGCTGGACTAGATCTTAGAGGTCTTTTCCAACTTCAGTGATTCTATGGCTCTATGAAATAGTTTGCCAGTGGCGTTTTTGCTTGAAGGTATGTGTTCCTCCTGCAGAAGTTCCCCTAGGTGGATAGGAGATAGGCTCGAGTGTCTGCAGTATGACGACTTGGTTAGCCAGAGGCAGGAGAAGTGAGGGGGAAAATGTGCCTGGGATCGTTTGGTCTATCCCCAGCAAGAAAGAAGAGAGCTGTTGGTTTGTTCAGCAGTGTGGAGTCATGAGATTTCTGCTCCTCCCCAGGGAACTGTTTCACAGCTTTTACAAGTCTCGCTGTTAAGTAAATTTCCTGATATTTGGAAATGACATGAATGAGATAAAAATCTGTCTTATCATGCCATTAGGTTTCTTATTGGAAGCTGCAAGTAAGGCCTTGTATTACTAAATAGATACAAGGCTGCCAAACCCCAGCATTCAAAAATGATTAGTCATGTCTTCTGAAAATCACAGCTCATTCAGAAGTCAAGAGCTTTCCAAAATAATAAATGTCAGAATCTTCTCATTTTTTTAACATCTGGATTATGAATATTTCAGATTCTGACTCGCACTTCTCCACGTCAATAGCTGGAATGTCTTGTAATCACTTTTTTTTTGTTTTAGATGAAAGCTAGAATCTGTGATTTGATGAGAATCCGAGCAGTGTAGCTTGGAGAGAAATGCCAGGAACCAAAAGATGAATGATGAAACCTCAAGAACAGAAGGCACATGATGGTTTTTGTGTATTTTTCCACCTCTTCCTGTTCCTTCTGTATGGTCACCACAGTGTGGTCCCTTGCCTCCCTATCTCCAAGCCCATACAGCAGCATAGACTCGGGAGTGAAGAAGGTGAAGAGGAAGGCTGGGGAAGGCATTGATGACTCGTATCGTTGGTGTGCACAGGGCTTGTCGAGCAGCATTGCTGACCTCCTGCATGAGTCCTTGTGCAAGAATGTCACTTTTGCCTTCTGCTCGGCCATCCCCACTTACCGCACTGTGCTCAGCATTGTCCCCGGGCCATTGCTGACTGGAAGTCTTCTGCTGATGAAGACTAACCCATAGGAAGAACAGGAGGTCAAAAAGCATGCAAGAACAATAAGTAACGGCTGGTGCGTGGCTACCAAGCAGTGTTGGCATCTTGTAGTCTTGAATGAAGTGGTGAGGACCCTGAGACAGCCAGAGTCCTAGTGATATCCATATAGAAGCTGTGGGAGAAAGCCTGGCTATCTCACCTCTCACGCAAGGTCTTAAAGCTAAGAAAGAGAAGGGACAGGACAGCCACCTCTGGGAAATGGGGTCGCAATTCCAATTTGCTGCTGCTCCAGCTCTGATCTCCCACAACTGTTGTTGGGAATGGATTTTGTAAAAATGGAGATGAGAGATTTTAGCAGCGAGTTCAGGTTTGCTCAAAACTCATGACTCAGCTCCTTCAGAGCTTCCTTCCCTCCCTCCCCCTTTCTTCAAAAGAGGGGTTTGGTTTTCATCTGATTTCTCGTTTCCTAACATTTCATGTGGGCTGGGGTCAGGGTTTCAGTTTTTCTATGGTGGTGAGAAATGTATTTTTTCTGAAGTGAAACCTGCTCTCTCTTCATCTCACTTGATCCCAGGAGCAAGATTTTGAGGTCGTCAAAACCTCAGCGACACCTGCAACACAGGAAGTGCAGCCACCAAATATGCTAAGGCAGAAGAGCATGGCGATAGCTGGCAGTAATGCCATCTTTGGAGACCAGCTGAGGTGTGCTGTGGTTGGACTGGACATGAGAAGCAATTTTATACATTTCCATCTTATCTAATTCTAGACTCGAACACGGAACACTTCCAGGGCTCCTAGTTGTTGTCAGCTGCCCAGAGCTACCTTGAAGTCTTGTTTGTTCCCAAATGCAAAAACTAGAAGACAGGATCTCAAGAACCTCAGAGCTTGGTGTTAACCACAGGTTTCTTCTGAAATGAGATTTAGTATCACATTCACCCCAAGAAATAGGTAATTGTGTTTGCAAATGCTGGCAAGCCTCTAGCTGAGATCTCCTCTAGCTTCTGGGGTGTTGGTATCTCCCAAACTTGGAGTGAACACAGCACAGATTGCTAGAACCTTCTAGCTTGGGGCAGGGAGGCAGTGTTAGGGGTGAGTAAGTATTTCATCTAGAGCTGAGTCACCATTGTTCTTATGCTCTGTGAACACACTCGTGGGCTTGAGTATTGTTATCTGATAGACAGATCTGAACATGTTGCTCTCCTTGGGGCAGCCTTTCTCTTTGCCACTTCTCGAGCCCTTTATTCTTACTCCTCACTAACCCTCACTCCAAGGAGAAGGTGGAGTGTTTGTTTTGTGCAGTTTGTGGCTTCCACCCTTCACCAGACACTGGAGAAAACATGCTTCCAGCTGCCTAAGAAGACTGGACAAGTGATCCCTATGTCACTGTGTCACAGGACAGTGTTCCACGTTACTCCCAATACTCTTAATTCAATTTTAGCCGGAGGAAGAAAGGCAAGCGTGACCTCTAGACTTGCTTAGCTAAGCCTGGACTTCCACTTGCGGGAACCTTCATCACTGAGTGTCACTGGGGCTCCATGCAGACCCGTGAAAATTGCTGCATAGAGCCTGGGTCTAAATTACACCCTGGCAATTGAAAGCTGTCTTCTGGTTTTGCTCCTAATGAGCAAGAATTTCCACTGCCAGTTCGGGATGCCTTCTCTAATCTGTTGCCCTGACTCCTTTAATTTTCCTTGCACTGCAACAATTTACCGTGGCCCCGAGTCTGCTGTGCACAGCAGGCATTTCCCTGGTGCAGACAGAGGGGATCTCAGCTATTGCCAAGCTGGTGAGGACGCCGTAACCCAAAAATGGGTTGTCTCAGCTACATTGGTGGAGCCTGGTACTTTGTCTGAGCTGGAAAATCCCCAAACTGCAATCACTGCCTGGGACACTTGAGTGGAAAATGACAAAATTATAATGTGGCTCATCTCCCTGTGATGAGTTAGTCTGTGTCTGCATATAGACCCATCTGTGTGGGTCTGTCTGTGCTGATCAGCCAGTGTGACCGTAGAGGTGCTCTGGGTCTCTGTTTTGGCCATGGAGTCTCTACACTGGGTTAAATGTAGAGGAAGTGAAGCACCCACAACCATGCACAACCAGGATTTGGTGACATCGGTGAAATTCTGATCAAGCCCAATGCTGGCAGACAGCCCGTGGTGGGACTGGTCCCTTCAAGAAGCACAGCACAAGGCAAGGTGCCCAGAGCAACCTGACCTGGAGTGAGAGCCTCCCGCACAAGCTCGTTAGTGCTCTGCTGGGCTGGCAGAGGCACATGAGGTCACTGAGGGACATGGCCTCAGTCCTCCACCCACCTGTGTCCTCAGGCGGGGGCACGGCGAGCAGCTCCTGGGGCAGTGAGCATCTGCTGGGAGAGCACCCCATACATACAGCTGGTGGGTAGAAGGAGGAGACGTTACAGCAGAATCCAAGTGAGCAGCCCAGCTGAGTGTCAGCAGTCAAAGCCTAAGAAACTGTTGTGCCATGACCCTGCCCTGCTTCCTACTGCCAGGCTCTCCCGCAGCACGCTGCCTCCTGGAGCAGTTATGGGGCTGCAGGAGCCCGGCGCTGCTCTGGGGTCATCAGGAAGAAGTCAGTAGGCAACACCCACATTTCTGCGTCTCAAGAATCCAAATGGAAGCAGGATTCTGTGGCTTGTTTTTATTACCATCGTGAAGTGAATACGGCAGCTTTGTGAGATGAGGTACAAGATAAGTGTGTGGCAAGCCCAAGTGTACAGGTAATTTTCTTGTAATTGCTGTTGTAGGGCAGTAGAAATGAAAAACCATGCATCTCAGGGTATACACACCCTCATCCCCTGATTAGATGCATATAATGAGATGGAAAGCTAATCTATCATATTTAGAATCAGTCAATTAGAGGGTTAGGGCTATGGATGCATTTAGCTTTAGCATTAGGGAGATATTTAAACCACGGGCTGTACTTAGTCATTACTATGCTAAGCGATAGTAGATGCAGGTCACCCTATATATGGGACCTGGTAATCAGCTTGCTGTATTACTAATTAAGCCTTTTCACCTTTGGGCTCCCTTCCATGCCACCACACATAAAGTGGGCCATTGAGGTCATGGTGACACGCTCTTTAAAACCCAACGCCCACTGTTTGTTGTGAAGCTGAGTGCACTGAAGTGATTTGGCTTTCTGGTTCGTGCCCTGCTGTGTGGGGAGAGCTGTACACAAGCGTCGTTTGACATATCTTGCTTTTGGTCTCCACCAAGCAAACGTGTAGTGTCAATACCAGCTGGGTGCACCCACTGCCCCCTTGCCCTCCTGGGTTTATTCAAAACCTGTGGGTGAGGAAACCAGGTCAAACCAAGCCTGGTTCTGCCATCTCCTTCCTGGCCTTTTGTGGCGGGGCTGAGCACCAGGTGGAGGTGGACAAATGCTACAGATGCTTTAGGTGCTCTGGAAAGCGGCTTACATGATTAGGCAGCAGGTCAAAAATAGAAAAGGCCACGAAGGAAGGCCTAGAAGGTGTGGGTGTGATACAATGACGATGCTCGGTGATGGCCCTACCTGCCTCGGCTGTCCCCAGGTGAGAATTGGGTGCTCCAATGTCCTGACCTGCCTCTGGCCACGGGCATCCATTATCCCTGGGCTTTCGGGGACTCCCTTGGGCCAGAAGCTCTTTGTAGCTTTATTTCTCTATGAATGAGGTTTGCGACTCTTCTTAAGCTTCCACTGTGTTGTGCTGGTGGCACAGCTGCAGACTGCCCACTGCATGCAGCCAGGAGGGCTCTGCAAGGAGAACGGAGCTCACTGCAGTGTGACCGTGCAGGAGCTGGAGCATCTCCAAGCACTCTTCGGACCAAGTGGAGCTGCTGTTCTGAGCAGCTTCTCTCTCTCAGTACTTCTGAGAAATTCCTGACAGCACTCAGGCTACACTTTGCTGAGAAACAACTTCCCTGACCTTAAAGCATAACCTCCTTGTTCCTTCAGCAGATGTTAATTGCTCCACTTTAGCCCTAATTTCTGGTCTGCAAGGAAGCGTTGCTGGACACAATCACGCAGCCCTTAATGGGTAAATCTGAATACATGCCCACAGCATTTTTAAGCAGCTAAAACCCTTGTCCTTCTGGGATGAGTCTTTGCAAGCAGATGCAAGCTTGAGCAGAGGTCTCCAAGGAGGGTGCAGCATTTCTGCCTCGGTTCACCAGGCCTCGGCTTTGGCACGGCACAGAAACGTCTCCAAACCCCGGGCGTTTTGGAGAGGACAGAGGAAGCATTTCCCTATTTCCTCTCATATGGTGGAGCCTGCTGCCCGTGTCCCACCCTGGGGAGCTGCCAGGTTTGAAGATACTGGAGCCCTGCCTCGAGGCAGTGGCAGGGGTGATGCAATGGGCTGCGGCTCTTGCACCACTGACACAAGGAAAGCGGTGTGGTGCTCTCAGTCCTGCGGTGGTACGGTGCAAGGGAGCAGCTGCCGGAGGGCTGCCAGGGTGGTTTGATTCCTTGGCTGATCCCTGGTGTTTTTCCCTGCCTGTTCTCCTGTGGGTAAGAGGATGGAGGTGAGAAAGTGGTACCACAGCTGTGCCTGGTGGGTATGCGCGGTGTGAATGCTTACAGCTCCGCGTGTCACCCGCGACTCGTCTTTAGGCATTGAAATGGACTCGTGAATTTCCATGACTCACGGCCACTCTACAGACAGAGTGTGAAATCTTGGAGCTGAATTGGTTTAGGAGCAAGCACCCATGACAAAAAGCCCATGACAAACACTCTGTGTTTTCCCCATGTGCTGACCCATGCATTGGTGGGAAGGACATCCCCGGATCTGTTGCATACACCCACTTTCCACAGTGCTTCTTCATCACCAGTGTGCGTGGGCAGCGTGCTTTCACCAAGAGGAGGGTGCTGCTCTCTGGGGACCACCGGCACCACCGCATCCATGTCCTGGTTATTCCTTACTCTCTTTGTCAGTGAGGCCATGGAAGGTGGCTAGGTTAGGTGTGGTGGGCTAGGAGGCACTGGTCTAGTGTAGCAGTGACAAACCTGGCCACCAAGCAGCATCATGCATCACCAGCTGTGATGCAATTGCTGGTGGTTGCCATAACCGAAGTGATGTTTGACTTCTGCTGTTGGGGAAGCTCAAGTGGTCAGGCAACAGTGGGGCTGTGTGTTAAGTCCTGTGATCTGTGCTCTGTGGGGCTTAGCATTGGCTACTTGATTTTTTTTCCATGTTTGTTAGCGTTGGAAGGACTTTCCATCTCCGACTGACCTGGTTAGCAGATCATTCTGAGCCATACCTGGGCTCACACAGGCTGGTCAGTGCCTGGACAGGTCTTTGCAAAGCCACATTAGGTCACGTCAGCCCACAGACGTGCCTTGCTCGGCACCTACATGCGCTTCTTGTTGTCTCACCTATCCTCCTCCCTCTCCTTCCGCGTTTTTGTCTGTCTGTGATCCTCTGTGTTACTTCAGCTCCCTGTTTGGGGAGGAGCACTGTTGTACCAAGGAAGAAGTTTAAGCTTGATCTGTGAGAAGTTGATTTTGTCACCATTTGTGCTGTGCTTTGTGTTTTTGGGGTGTTGCTGTTCATCTGCCCAGCTCACCAAGCTGCTCCTGTGCTGTATCAGCACTAAAAGCTGCTGTAAATGAGCATGGCTCTGCTCGTCATGGTAGGGATGCGTGGGCATGTGTCTGTCATGGGTCTGTGCTGCTTGAGCAGATTGCTACTACAGCTTTGATATCCTGGGTGTTTGAAGAGGACACTCAGCCCTACATCCAAGTTCACATTCCTGTGTCAGCACTGGAAGGTGCACCCAGGGCCTGCAGTGCCAGTGGCTTTTCAGACCTGAGCCCGCGTGGTTTGGCATTCCTCCCTTCTGAGAGCTTGGCTGGCAGGGACTCCTCTTTTATCACCCCAAGAGGAGGTGACATTGGTCACCACTGGTGTTTTTCTGCTGGGACGCACGGCTAACAGTGCTCGCTGTTTGCCCTGGCCTCCTGCCTACACATCCATCCCTGCAGGGTGGAGACCTACAGGAGCACACGTCTCCTCCTCCACACATTCTCAGGTCAGGGCGGTCCGGAGATCGGTGTTTGTGCCTGATACAGCAGACGAGCAGATCCTGCAGCTGGGTGATGCTGGCAGAGGCTGCAGCCCAGAGATTTGCCATTGCAGTCAGACTCGCTGCTGTGCTCCTTCCTCAGTCAGCTGCTGCTGTGTGACTCAGTATTTGCTCTGATTGTAGGTCCCATCTTCTCAGAGCCTTCTGCTCCTTTGCTGCTCTGTTTCCTGCTCCCTGCCCACTGTGACTTGTCTCTCTCTGTCTCACTGAACCAGGCAGCACCCAATGCTGCCAGTCCCATTGCCCATCCCTATGAGCCTGCCCCATGTGCGCAGAACCAGCACCTGGACAAATGAATCCTGCTCCTCTGGAAAGGGAATGGGAACACTGAGGGGTAAGGGGGATCAGTGGGAGATCACAGGAGCTGCTCTGCCTCCTCTGACGACAGCTGGGGTGCATTCAGATGTGTTGGCAGAGCTGCTGAGGAGCTCTTCACTTGATGGCGGCTCCAGCAGCAGAGGTGTCCCCAGGCCCCAGTGCCTGACATCTCCAGGCTTTATTTTCTTTCTGACTTTGGTTTTGTTTGGATTTTTTTTGCTTCTCCCCCCCCCCCCCCCCCCCCAGCAGTCTGTGCGCATTGCTGGATCCCGGCTGGATGGATCCAGATTTTCTGACCTTCCCATCTCCTGGAGCGAGAGAGCGGTTGAGGCAGGCAGCAGTGCAGGCGTGGCATTCATGTGCATCTACATGTTGTCTGTGGGGAGATTCTCCATTCATCTCAAACCCGCTTTGATCAGAGACCTGCTGGCAGGAGCATGCTGGCATGGATTCCTTGACAAATCTCACTTTTGTGGAAAGAAGCTCCTTGGCTTGAGCTTTTCCCTTCCTAACAGCGACCACCACTGGGGCCCATGCGGCTGCAGAGCTGTGCAACTCTTGGATGTTTCCCTGCGCAGAGCTCCTGTAAACACATCCCAGCCCAGCCCCCAAAGCCATCCGAGCTGAGTCAGAAGCTTCCAAACAAAACTCCTTCAAAACCTCCCAAATTTCTCTGTTCTGTGTTCTGTGCAGGACTCTGATGAGAAAATATTGATTCTGGGCTTTAAAGCAGTTGCTTTGTATATTGACTGATTTAATGGCACCAGAGTTTGGCCTGGGCTCTCTTTGTCTGGTTCCTTTTTTAACTTTCTAATGCAACCCCAAAAGCACAGTAGGTATTGACATTAGGAAGAGCCAAAGAAAACAGTGATGCAGCATAAATCCTATAGTTGGCCAGTGTTGGTTAGCTCGGCCACGTGCCATTCAGAGCACCATTTCTTTTTTCCCTATAACTTCCAGACTGCGTTCAAAACAGAATGCTTTTAAAGGCTATTTCAGGAGAATTCAAAGCATTTGTGCAGAGAAAGAGAAAATTGAGGCTAGGCTGTTTTCCAATTGACAAAAAAAACCCAAAACAAAACAGCTGGGGGTTAAACCTGCTGCAAATTGAGTGATGCCTTCACAACATGATCCTGCTCCTGCTCCAGCCCCTGCTTTGTTTTCTTCCAGCATCCACGCACAGGGCTTTCCCCATCTCATTAATCTCTGAGGATCCAAGGGCTGGATGCTGTGCAGCACCACCAGGCTGTGGCTTTCAGCAGGCACTGTGGCCACCGAGGACCAGAGTGTATGTATGTGTATGTAATACATGCTCTGAAGGTCAGAGCGAGGGTTGTGATCCGTGAATTGGGGTGAAGAAGGCAACTACGGCATGCCTTGCATCCCTGACATCATCCTTTAGCTGGTTAACTGCGCTGCCTGCCTGCCCCTGCCCGGCCTTGCCATTAGCAAACAAAGGCAATCAAAGGGCATTAAAAGCCATGCAATGCTCTGGAGTCCTCAGTTTTACTTTTCAGGCTGATGCAGCTCTGCTGCCATGCACAGGGAAACAGGAGCTGCTCCTGCACACTTACTGCCTCAGTGGTTCTCAGTGTCTGATACAGACAGGGCACATTTTTGATTCCTCATTTTCCACAGGACAGAGAGGGGGTTTTGATATTCTCATTACGTCTTCCAGTAACCTAAATAAATGATACTGAAAGGATCAGGTGTGGAACTACCCAGAGATTTCTATGCCTTGATTTTTTGAGCACCTTCTGCAAGAGCAAACCTTTCCATGGGGTTAAATCCACAATGTCATGTTTCAGAGAGGTTGCTCTCCATTCACTAGTCCCAGTCAGGACTCTTTTTGGGTAACACAGGCTCGGTTGTGCCTGCTGGGGTGGGAGCAGTGCCTCCATCAAAAGCCCCAAGGAGAGCTCCAAGGAGAAGTGCTGCACTGATTCAGCAAAGGCATGAAGTGCTGGCCTGATCTCCAGGTTGGTGGTTTCTTTCCCTGCACAATGATTTACCAAAATTACATAATTAAAGTGTGGAAAAAAAATCTTTTAATTGGAGATCTTGCTTGGGACAGAGGAGCAGGAGAGGGCTAGGGGAAATTACACTCAGAAGAGAGGCAAAAAAGGAAATGCATTCCAGTATTTGAAGCTGTTTGTGCCTTTTCTGAGTTAATGCTCTTGATGAATGTCTTCTTTTACCACATCTGGTGAAAGAAAGTCTGAAGTATGGGCTGCCAGCAGTTTATTTTTAGCAGAGATGGCTTGTGACAGCGTAACGGTGTTGCAACGCTACAGCTCTTGTTTGTGGTTCCCTCGTTCTTTGGTCCTGGATTAGGTTAAGGCTCCTGACAGGGTCTCATTGTGCTGGAAACCACACAGATGTCGCAAGAGACAGCTCCTTCCCAGGCACAGGAAAAGCTGCAGGGAGCGAGAGGGACGTGGGGCGAGTGCCGTGCCGCAGTGCAAAGCAGGCCTCACAGCATGGCTTTTAGAGATGGGACTTCCAAGTCAGGCCTGCTGGGTTGTTCTGCCTTCATTTTCACATGCCTTATCCCTGCATAAATCCATTCATTTCTGCCCAGAGTCGTACAAGGGAGTCCCTGGAGCTGCCACTCTCTGTACTCTGCACATTGCACTGAGTCCTGCTGCTGATTCCTTCTCTCCTTAACTGCTGCAGGATGCTGGCAGCTTTCTGCTTATTTTATAATTGCTTGACACATCAATACAAAAATGCATTAACTTTGGCTACGGCGTAAGCAGCAGCTTTGTCAGCCCAAGGTCAGGGTTTCAGCAGGTCCCATTTGGAGAACTCTCCTGGGCTTGAGCCGAGCGGCCTCGCTGCTGCGATTTGGATTTGGATTGCTGCTCTCTGCCTTGTTTGCAAGTCCTGTCCTGTTGGTGAGGCCAACACAAAGCCAAATCCCAAAGACAACGGCGGATGACTGTTCCACGCACAGAGCAGCAATCGGCGCCGGGCACCCTTTGGCTCCCAAGGATACAGTCACAACAAAACCATTATTGACTTAAGAAAATTCCTCTCCTGCTGTCTTAGCTTTCATTTGATGATGTTAAAAGGTCAGAAGGAAAATTAGAGCTCTTTTCACCCTCATCCCTGTAAGTGCTAAATTCATTGTAACCAATTGAACCAACAATTTAGATTAACAAAATAGCTTCAGATGATGGAGAAACTCTGATCCACCAAAGATGCCTGAATGAAATGTGGCTTTTCAGAAGGAGACTGAAATTGCCCTTGGCCTCCTGTTACAAAGATCCTCCCCGTTGGCCCAGGATGTGAATACGTGAGAGCAGCGTGCTCAGCTCTGCAGAATGCCCTTCGACCACTGAGAAAGGCTCCGAGAGGTGACAATAAATACAGGGGAAAAAAAGATCTGTGTCAGACTGACTCCAAGTTAATCTTTTTCCCAAGGAAATAATTACTGCTGCTGGTGAATCACGTTTATCACACTGACGTTACAGTCTGGTAGGGCTGAAACATCTTTGGGTTCTTTTCCTACCTGTCTAGTCCTTTCCCAGACTTCTCCAGGGTGTGGGTGAGGATGCATCTCACAGCCTGGCCTGGAGAAGGAGCCTGGTGAGTGCAAAGCACGGCAGCAGCCCAGTGAGATGATAGATGGGATCTGTTACAGTTCAGCTGCTTTTTCAGCCAGCTTGTTTCCTTGGTGTCTCCATTGTTCTGCTGCACACACGAGCCTTCACAGTGACAAAACTCACATCTCTCCTTGTAATGGGAGAGCTGACAGATAGGACACTTGGCATAATGCGTTTCCCATGGATGGCTCTGGGTGAGGAGCCCACTGCTGAGGCTGCGCCCATGGGGATGGGAGGTGCTGGTATGTCCCCCAACACGGAGCCCCAAAGGCTGAGCTGAACACGGGTCCCTCTCCAGAGAGGTGTCTGCACCACTGGTTGGTGGGAGCAGAAGATGCTGCCCTGATCAGGACTGAAAAGGAAACCATGCAAGGAGAAATCCATCCCAGACTTTTACACCAGTCCCAAGGGGTGATGGATGGTGGTGCATGGCTTTCTAGCCTATAATCCAGAGATCATCTCCTGTAAACTGATTGTCATTCCCACACGAGTTGGCCTGTTGTGATCTGAGGCACCACGGTTGGCCATCCTGGTGATGGAGAAGAGTCCCATTAATGTCAGCAGCACTGTGCTGTGCCACTCGTGCAGTGCAGTTCCAGCTCGGTCCCAAGCCCATGGTTTTCAACTTTCTTTTTGTTCTCAACTTTTAGATCTTCCTAGAAAATTTCTTTTCCTGAGAAC
The DNA here is from genome assembly GCA_036925125.1 of Oreortyx pictus. Lineage (NCBI taxonomy): Eukaryota > Metazoa > Chordata > Aves > Galliformes > Odontophoridae > Oreortyx > Oreortyx pictus. The sequence continues at coordinate 58,690,259 of JAUPFR010000006.1, forward strand.
CGTTCTGAGAAACTGATTTTCCATGACTGGTTCCTTCAGAAATGTTACGAGTGGCCTGAGAGAATACTTACACAATAATTGAATGAGATTAAGTTTCTCTTGCTGGAAAATTCAGACCATACAAAGTTTTAATATCAAAATGCAAACAAGTAATAATAAGTAATTTCCTAAGAAGTTACGCCACAGTCTGGCATTGGTAGTTTTTCATGGGAAAATGCTTCAGTTCCAGTGCCTGTATGTATTTTTAAGGAAACTAATGGCAAATAGGGTAAAAGGAAAAACACGGAGGATAATTACAGAACCCCACTTATCAACCTGCTACTAACCATTCTTTGGAGTGGTAGGTAAACATGCAAAACACCGAACCACTCTGTATTTTTAGGCTGCTTTGAAGTGTGAGTTCCAAAGGAATGTTAACTTGCAGCACTTCAGCATTTCCATAACCGACTGGTGAAAGTGTCTTTGGACGGCAGCCACCACCGAGCTCTCCAGAAGAAAGCTTGAAACAGACAACTGGTTGCAGATACTGCTTCCTTAGCTAAGAGAAGGCACAGGCAAAGGAAGGGGCCATCACAATCGCACCTTCGTCCTTCTCATACACCATGGGCTGGTCCCACCATGCAACCTCCAGTGATATACAGTGGCATCTTCCAAGCAGAAACACATTCTCAGTGCTCAGAAGGGGAACCAAGGTCCCTAAAGACATTGAGAGGTGATCTCAGACTTCACAGTGCCCCGCTTCAGCCTCACAGATGCATTCTGCACTGCCCTTCCCTTGGGGCTGCAGCAGATAGCCCTGCGCAGAGACCAGCGCGGTGTTGGTGCTCAGCAGCCTCTGCCATCAGCAGATGCAAGTGTTGGCAAGTGCAGGCGGGCTGCTAAAAATATCCCACGTGCTTTATTCTTGTTTCAAAAGCCATTAAGTATTTCTATCGGTGTCTTTTTCATCTCCCACATGGAGAACTGCCTAATACTCCCACTGATCCTTCGTAATCCCCTGAATCTCAGGTTGTTGCAAATGGGAGGATCTGGGCTGCAGATCTATGCACACAAATGCTCGGCCTTGTCCTGTGCCAAATACCATGGGTGACAAGCTTGGTTTTCTCCAGATTTCATCTGTTCTTACAACACAGTTGTGCTGAGTGTGGGCTGTGCCTGTAAGGAGCACAGTCAAATCCAGTTACTCTTCACCTGAGCATAATCCATGCACACCAGTTCCTCATGCAGAACGCTTAGGCCTGCTTCTTGAACAGCACTGATCTGAAGCGCTGGGAGAAAGACCCTGCTCACCTGGTTGGTGTCTTGCAAAACCAAAGCTAAATCTGTGCAAAGCCAGGACCAACTGGGGCAGCAGGAGAGCAAGGTTTGGCCTTTTCCCTTGCTCTCTGTGAAGACAAAAGCACAGTGTTTTCCTCTTGTTCTGCCCTGTGACAGACACCGCTCCTGGTGCATGCATGTGGTGATTCCAAGCAGTCCTGCCATTTTAGTCATCCTAATGTGTTTGCTTAGGCACCAACATTAGTGTCAAAAGCACTTACTGCAAGGGAAGCTTCCCAGGAGAGCACCATTCACTGCCAGAGCAATCAGTCTTCTGCACAGAGAGTATAAGCTGTGTGGCGTTTACTACACAGGGATGCATAATGAATTACCCACAGATCTGGAGTGTCATTTAAAGGTCCACTTCCAGCCAGGCCATCTGCATAGGATCTGCTTTGATCCTTGTTGGGCCGGTGGCACATGATGGCGTTGAACCTGAGCTGAAAATATTTATTCTTGGTTATCTGTTTTGGAGCTGCTTATTCCAGCTGGAATTGCTGTGGTATGGTGATTCCCCCCCCAGCTTTGCTCATCAGAAAGTGTCAGCTTCTTATCAGCCTAATTGGAATGGGTAATTGGTGAGACCTAGCCATGGGGAACCTGGGGTGGCTCGGATCCCCAGTCAGCCCCAGTGAGGTCGGACCCAGGGCTCATCCTGTGCACCCACCTCTTCTCCCACACAGACAACTCATCTTGGGGAGTGCAGCTTTACAACAGTCTCACCTGAGTTTTGGTGGGGTGGATCCAGCAAACAGCCTTCCCGTGTGAGCTGAGCTCTGGAAGCAGCTGCATTTCTCTGTCTTTGGGCTCTCCATAGGCAAATGAGCAAAGACCTGGCTGGCTCGACGCTTTGAGAGGTTTCTTTATGATTTGTTTGCTGCTTTGATATACATATATATATATATAAAGTTTCTTTGTCTTTGATGTAAAAGAAACAGGAGGAATTTGAGCTTAGCTGTGGAGGTGCAGAGGTAATTGGAGATTACATTTAAATTTGCTGCCTTGAGTTTTAAGGGCAATTCTTACAGTTGTTTTTGCTCTCTGATCTCTTCTTCCAGAGCTGCTGTAATCACAGCTAAATCTAAAGTACACCCCTTCCGCTGTGTATCACCTATGTGTGGTGCTAAGGAGAAGCTGGGCAATGCCAGGTCCCTGCAGAGCGAGCACTGAGCCCACAGTTGTGCCCTGCCAACATGCCCGTGTATCAAAGTGGTTGTGTTTATTCCAAGGGATTTTTGGGGTGAATTTGCCTAAGGCTAGTGCCTGGGCTTCGCAGGCCATTAATTAGCACAGATAATATGGAGTATCATCCTCTTTTATAAGCTGTGCATCCTTTCTAAAGAGATAGGTGACTCCCAAGGGGGTGAGCGAGCATGGGCAGCCTGCCCATCCCATCCCACCCCATGCCATGCCATCCCATCCATCTTGCAGCCGCACATCTTACTGCAGATCCCAAGCATTGGAATGTGGGCTCCTGTAATTGCCCTGCTGCTGCCCCTATCCACGGGATACTGTGGTGTATGGGAACTGTTGAATCACAACCTGAACCACTGATGGATCACCTGTGGCGAGCACTGAGTGTAGGAAACTTGTTTTGGCAGGGAGTTTGGACTCAATGATCTCTAGAAGTCCCTTCCAACTCCTATGATTCTGTGATTCTGTGAGTCAGCTGCAGGAGCACAGGTGAAGGCAATGCACCTGTGTGATTGGAAGGGGTGGAGTCTGGCTCCACCTCTCCCAGACCCCATTTAAGGGCTGACCACCACCAGGGAAGAATCTCTTGTTGGAGATCCCTCCCCTGTGGAGTTCTGGGTGAGCCTTGACTAGCAGCAACAGGTGAGCCTTTCTTTATTTACTAGTTGCGTGTATACCATCTGGATAAGCCTTACAAAATATACCATCTACCTCCATTATTTTCTGTGGGTACTATTGTTTTGGGTTATTCACCCTGCGTATGGAGAGAGTGCTCAGAAAGTGATTCATTTCCACAGGTCTACTTGACAAAATGGAGGTAATGAACAGTGGAGCCATGGACAAGAGCTTGCAATGTTCACATCACAGTTAATATTTAAATCTCAATTCCCAGAATTCTCACCCCTATGGAGAACAACAGGGCTTGGTAGCGCTGAAGCCAGTGTGGCCACAGGGAGTAGACTTTGAAGCATTCACACAAGGCAGTGGTGGCAGTGGTTCCTACTCTAGCCTTGTCTGCTTCCCCACATCCTTTGGAGACTGCAGTACCCTACAAAAGGGGCACCACAGAGGTCCTGCTGTGAGGCAGTTCCCTGTGCCCTTGGCATTTTGTAGCCCTCAGAAAAGGTTTCTTGCTCAGGGCACTGTTAGTGTTTGATGTTTCTAAAACACTAAGCAGACACCATGCTCCTAATCCTGCCAGACTTGCAGTGAAGCAGATATGTAATCCTTGGCACGGAGTAAGTTCAATAGCAATAGAGCATATTTAAGAATTACACTGTCAAATGCCTACCGAAGCAGAGTAAAATATCCTTAATTTAAACTTCTTCAGAAATCTTTTTCCCATTGTTATCACCTGTGAAAGCCTCAGTGGTCCCAGATTAGTCCTTTCTGGACACTTGGGGCAGAAATGTTTGCCTCTAACATACAACAATATTCACATGTGTGCATGTATGGCAGTACAGGTGCTATTTGATCCATAGCGAGAGGTGGAGAGGTGTGTGCTGGGGCACCTCTATGCACAGGGAAAAGCCACAGCTGGGGGGCTGTGAGGGGGGGGGGGAAATGGAGGAGGTGCTCTGGGCAGGATCAGCTCCTGCCTTGCCCCGCTAATAGGGGTGTGAGCAACAGATGGGGCTTGAGTAAGGAACGAGGAGTGAAGAGAAATCCTCAAGCCTTTGGTTCTGGATCCCCATCTTACTCAGGAACTGTGGCTTTGATTTGTTTGGGGTTTGGCCCAAGCATTGGGGAAACCAGCTAGCTGTCCCAGCTGAAAAGCATATTTCTAAGCCTGATTTAACAACTGAATTTAACAGCAGCTTCAGGACCTGATTTCAGGCTTTAACTCAGCCTCTGCCACAAGCCCGACCCAGATGAAAGGTCCTTCTCTGTCCCATTCACTGAGGCCAAGTCTGGGAGCTGTGGTACTGAGGAGAATGCTGCAGAGCTGGGTACCCTGAGGCAGGGTTTGTGGTCCAGTGAAAAGGCTTTTGTGAGACTTCAGATCACAATAATACAGCACTACCCTTACTGCAGTAGGAAGCACATTAGATTGAGACCTGATGAAATCCAGCTCTTCCAGAGCCTCTTGCTGCCTACCAGGGCCTCACACAAACGAACCCTACCTCCCAGCACTGCCCTGTCCCAGCTCCAGCCTACCCAGCAGCCAGCTGAACACACAGTTCTGCTGCATTTCAGATGAAAACTTTTTTCATCTGACAATAAGAACCACGTGGTGTTGTGCACGCAGATCCATCTATCAGTCAGTGCAGGAACTGCGTGAGACAGCAGACTAATTAAGGAGCCTTTAAATAGTTTCCGCCAGTGATATGGTAAGTGCTGACTCTTGAAATGAGGAAATCTGGGGAAAGGTAACAGAGTGCTGTGCCGCGCTCTCATCTCCTGCCCTACAAACAGCTACTGGCAGCCACACACTGCTTGGAAAGTCACTCAGTGCCAGGGCTGTGCCAGAAAATGGTCCTTCCCTATCAGCTGCAGTGATCATCCACCTCACAGTGATGCAAAGGGGATGGGGAGAGCAGTTCCATCTGCAGCACATCCACATGGGGCTGAGCGGTGGGGACCCGAGGCAGCCCAGCGTGGCCTGCTGACCTCACAGCCAAGCTCCCTCACTGTAACAAAGCTTCTAAATGGGGGCTATGGGAAAGAAGAGGGTGGACTCATTAGCAGCGTCAGTTGTGATACGACAAGGTGAAATGGTTTCAAAACAAAAGAGGGGAGATTTAGATTGGGTGTTAGGGAAAGTTTTTTACAGCAAGGATGGTGAGGAACTGGCACAGGTTGCCCAGAGGGGTGGTGGTGCCCCTTCCCTGCAAGCACCCAAGGTCAGGATGGAGGGGCTCTGTGCACCTGATGTGTCCCTGTTCATTGCGGAGGAGTGGGACCAGAGGGTCATTAAGAGTCCCATTCAACTTCTATGATTCTGATTCTCTTATGGAGAAGCTGAGCTGGATTCCATCACTGGATAAGCAGAGCTGTGCCCCTTCCGTCTGTTGGTCCAGCGTTAGAAATGTGTGATAAAAGGCACGTGTTTTTGTAGCTGAGTCACCTCTTGCAAACAGAGCGTCACATTAATGTTTGTCTAGAAACACCTTCCCTCACAGTAGCCAGCCTTGACCCTTTCAGACAGCAGAGCTGTAAAAATACATCCATATAATTTCAGTGGCTGTTTGTGCTGTCTGAATGTCTGCCAGGAGCCGCCTTGGAGCTGCTTCCTCCTGGGACAAGGATGCAAACGGGAGTTTGAGCTATGTCCTCTGTTTCCTTTTGAAAGGTAGAAATGACTTTTTAACAAATGAGAGAGCTTGGCTGATGGCGGGCAGTTCTGTGATTGGTGCCACGTGCCCAAGGGCTGTAGATAAGCAGCACTGCCATTAACCCAACAGGACAGTGCTGATTTATACAAGCTAAGGACAGGGATGGTTGGATTTATGCTGGGCAGTGTGACTCCTGAATCCTGGTTATGTCGCTGGGTGCAGGGGAAAGAGAAAGTGCATCTGAGCAAAGGCGGCCACTTGCCTTCACAGCTCATTATTGGCCTCTTAATTTCCTGCTGATTAAACTGTAGGAAAACAAAATCTGCTTTGCCTGGGGCAACTTGGCTTCTGCTCAAGAGCTTCCTCATCAAAATGAAATATCCTTTGCTGGGAAACCGTTAGCAGGAGGATGAATGTAGTTACATTCAAAGCAGCTATTTGTAAAACCCAAAGGAGAAGCAGTGATCTGCTGCAAACTGCCATTATTTAGAGGGGAAATCTCTGCAAGAGTCCTGGGGGGTAAAACTTCCTAGAAAGACCACGTTTCTTTGGGACTGCCTATTTACTGGTTTCCTTCAGCTGAGTGTGCCTGTGGATGGATCATGCAGAGCAGGCACCTTCTCACTGCTAGCGTGGTCAGTGGCTCATCTAGTGCGTGAGCCGGCTGGATTGGCATGGGGATGTTGAGGCCCTCCAGCTCCTGCCCTGCAGGTGGACATTGGTGTCTCCAAGCCCAGAGGCCCATGTTCTGGAACCTGGGTGTTTTTCATCTCTCTCTCAGGATTTGTATTCCCTGTGTGGTTGATGGCATCTAATTGGGAAGCACAATGCGAGAGATTGTGTTGTGGCCCCTCAGATGTCCCCTTAGTGACATCAGCTGCTTTCATGATGGAAAACAGTGAGCTAGCAAAAGAAGCAACCCAAACAACCCCATAATAAACAGCAGGTTGTGTTAGTCCTTGGAAGTAGCCACAAGAGGGAGATGTGATTGGATGTGCCAGATCTTAAGTCTTCGATATGCAGAAATAGCACAGAGCTGCACATTGATTCAGAGATGTCAGAAATTCAGACAGAAATGTCACTGTAGGACCATGCTGTTTCAGAGTAACCCGTGCTGAATGTACGAAGTACTTTTCCTGTGGCTGAACACCTACATCACGGTGATCTTTTTCTTTCTGAAATGTCCTTAGTCCTGATGATGCCAGGGTTTTGTTTTTTTTTCCTGTGAATATTAATGTCTGAATTACATTAATAATTCCGATTGAAAGGAAGACGTCTGCTTCCCCAAAACCCTATCAAATGAAGAGTGAAATTTTCATTTCAAATTGATTTTAAACAAATTTTTGATCAGCGAACCAAAAAATCAATGATTCTGACAGCGCAGCCTTAATTATCTCTCCCTGGAGGGCGGATGGATGGATTCGATTCAGCAATGCTGAAGCGTTTTGGAGCGCCTTGCAAACAGGCGCTGCCTTCTGCAGCCTGGGCTTGAGGTTGAAACATAATATGTTTTCTAAAGGTGATCAATGTGTCACGTTTCCCATCACTTCCAGTAAAAATAAACCTTTTATCTCCTCTCTTTTTCTTTTCCAGTCCTCCACAAACGCTAAACTAAAGAGTGAGCTGGAGTTCTGGGCAGGCATTTGTCAGCACAGCCAGGGCTGCAGTGCTCTCCTAAGGGAGGATCAGAGCAAAACAGTGTTTTTCTCCTCTGAACGCTGCTCCTGTGAGGTAATTGCTTGTGCCACATCTGGCTCAGCCCAGTCAGTGAGTCCTCGGGGCTGCGAGACCTACTTACACACAAACAGACTGACATCCATCTGAGAGTCATCTTGGGCCCAGCAAAACAATCCTCCCCAAAATAAAAAGCCTTTTTTACAGGGCACTGAATAACCATTTGGCAAACTGTGTGCCAGGCTGGCGCTCAGATTAATCTGCTTAGGTCGACTAACACAGTTGTGCAAGAGTAGAAAATACCCGGTCAAGTAAATTACATCATCCAGGGACGAGCTATTCTAAAGAAAGCACACGTTATAAGCTTGAGCTTAAATGTTCAGCTGGACATTTCAGTGTATTTACAAGTAGGAGCACAGGCTTGTTTCTTTCCTTGTGGAAAGAAAGGGATCTCTGAAGTTGTTTCCAGCAGAAGAGCATCTGGCTCAATTAGTCACAGGCCAACATCCAGAATGAATTATAAACCCATTATAATTTTTCTCACATTAGCAGTACCAGGTATGTAAAGTCCCTGATCCCTCTGCTATCCAGAGCTGTGGGTCCCCTATCCCTAGAGGTGCCCGAGGCCATGGATGGGGCCTTGTGCAACCTGAGCTGGTGGGGACACTGAGCCCACGGCTGAGGTTGGAAAGAGGTGGGCTTTGAGGTTCCTTCCGGCCCAACCATTCTGATTCTGAGACATTGCATAACCTTGTGGATGAGAAACTGTTTCCCTGTGAAAACTGGGACTGACTTTGAAGTGTTTTATTCCTTCTATCACCAGTTGATATTTGTGACAACTCACATCACTTGATGCTTCATTAAAATCAGTTGTTCTCCCTGCAGTCTTAAATACATTCAGAAAAAAATGAAGCTTGAGGAGATGAAGGAATTTAGAAGCCATAATGGGGTCAAAATGAAAGGTTTTGCCTTGCAGTGAAACCTGAGCTGCCATCATCCCAGCATGTCCATCGCTCACCTTGGAATCCTTTGCCCCTCTGACAAGCATGGCAATTGCCCCAGGAGAGGAAAAGCTGCACCTACAGATGCATTATGGTTTTGCTTTTGCAGAGAGTGCTGTATCATAACAGGAGCTCTCCTTTTCTTTTCTGAGGTTTTCTTGACAGCTCTCCCCTTGCAAAGCTGCTCACTGTGGGCTGAGCTTTAGGTTGCACTTTGGTCCCAAATACGCAAGTGCGTCATCTAGGGAATTCCCACAGAATGGAATAGAAGTATAAAATGTGGTTGGACTGAAGCTATATTTAGCCTTGGTGGCTTTTTAGCCCTGGTTGAACTTTGGCTTGATAGAAAATCAGATTTGTGCTCAAAGTGTTCTTTTTTCTTCCCTTCTCCAAACTTGTCTGATTGAGCCCCCATAGTTTTATGTACAGTTAGACCATGCATTGTTACCTTCTTTTCAAATAACCGCTGTTTACCAGTTTTCCCTTCCATCCTTTTTCATCTTCTTTTTCCATCTAATTCCCTGTTGCCTCGATTCACTTTAGTTTAAACTCACATGAAATAAAAAAAGCCATATGAGTAGCAAAAAATAGATAAAATCTATGCAAGTGTAATTGAGCCCTTCAGGATTTTATCTGCCTGCTTGTGAGTGTTAGCAGAAGGACTGTTAAGCTAATGTGAGTTTTAAAACTGGGTATTGTATGCTGTATGTTGACTTCTACAGGGAATGCATGTGATCGGGGGAGCTGGGTGGACAATCCATCACTTTAAGGCTTAGTACTGCTGAAGGGCAGTGTTAATCAGGGCTCTCACTCTGCCTGCCGTCCCCAGGCCTGCTGCTCTCCAGCTCCTCCTGCCCCTCATTCATCTGTTTGATCTCAGTGATGCCCTCAGAGATGTAACTTCACACCAGAGCTGCAGACAACCGCATCCATCCGCTGTGTAAGTAAAGCCATGTATGTCTTTGTGGGGTGATGGTCATGATATGATGCAGTTTGTGTGGCAGACAGAGCTCTTCCGTTCGTAAGAATGAAGAAAATCCTTAATAAGAGTCGTTACTGCTATTTAGTGATGGTCTTGTTGTGGGCATAAGCATTCCTATGCAAGTGTACATTAGGTGCATATTTAAACTCCTGCATCTATTTCTCTATACTGCAAATGAGCTGCTAAATGATCACAGCCTGCTCAGATTATAATATGAATTGACATACTAAAAAAATGGTCCAACTCCATCTGTTTACGTTACGTAACTTGTGATCTCAAGCAATTTCAGAGGCAGGATTTGCTGCATAAATAGTACAATTTCCAGTAAGGAGATTAAGGCTCCTTTCTGGGAAGGGAAGAAATTACCAGAAAAGCTGTCATTTCGATGAACGCGAATAAATCATGTTCCAAAATACACAGGAAGACAAATGTATGTCATTGAGTCCCTCTGCCCCTAGATGCTCCCACCACGCTTGTCACTGAGAACAGCATTTTGCCACAGAATACCATCCATCCTTGAAACATTTATGAAATGTGGCTAGCTCTATTTTCTACTTATGTCAAGGCTTTTACAAGTCAGTGCTGCTATTAATGTTTTATGTTTTTTACGTGTATTTTTTTTTTAATCCCAGTGCCCTTTTTTTAATATCCGGTGGCTTTCCGTGAATTGCTGACGTCAGTAAATCCCTGCACAGAACAGCTCTGGATGCATTTTGTGAGCGTGAGCAGAGGCGTGCAGCTTCACGGGGCAGCTGGCAGCATGTGAGATGCACCCCTTGGGCTGCAGTGGGAGTTGCTCACCTTTTGTATCCGTATGATGTTATGGTACAGGCTGTGTCAGGGCTCCTCAGCACATCCCCCCACCTCTCCGTGGTGGCTTCTCACTGGAAAGCTGAGCAGTCTGCTGCGTGGTGAACAGGAAGCGTTGTGTTGGTAGCTCCCATTTTATTGCTCATACACTACCATCTCTCTTCTGAAACCACTCTGTCTCTGTGTCTTCTGCTCTCTGTCACCTCCATTCTTTTCCCCATCCCTTGGGGACTTCCCCAGGACAGCTCAGCAGGATGCTTACGGAAAGAGCCTGAGTATTCCATAAAGGCCTGGGATGGTGTTATAAGGGGACATGAACCCTGATGTGGTCTCTGATGAGTGACAGGTGTTCTCCGTGCTGGAAAGCAGCCAGAAAAGGCAGACCCGGCTGCCACAGCCAGGCCTGGCAGTGCTCTGCAGCCTGTGAGCCATTTTATAACGTGGGGTTGCTCATGTCCTCGTGCTTTAATTGCTGTTTAGCAATGAGGCACTGGGAGGAGTCTCCCCAGCAGGAGAGATTAGAGAAGGCCAGCAGAAGGAGAGATAATAATCGACGAGATTGACTTTCTCTGGTCAGGGATGTTGGCTAACTCCAGGAAACGCCGTTTTCCTCATTTCCCTCCTATGAGGCTGCAGGACAGCACGGCCTGATTTCTCTGACAGCCAGCACTGCTGGCCACATCCAGTCTCAGGACACCTCCCTGTGTCTGGCACAGGCCACAGCCCTGAGACCAGCAGCTGCGCCGTGTGTGCAGAGCAGCATTTTTCAGGTGAGAATGCATAGCATAGAATCACAGAACTGTACAATGGCCCACCCAGCCCCAACCCCTGCCATGGGCTTGTGTCCCCCCCAGATCAGGCTGCACAGAGCCCCATGCAGCCTGGCCTTGGGCACCTCCAGGAATGGAGCACCCACTGCTCTCTGGGCATGAGTTTAGTGCGTGCTTATTTTAAACAACTGACCTGGTTGTGCCATCTCAGACTTATCAGACAGAAATTCGTTAACATTTCCATGGGCCTATGGCAGCAATTTCTTTACCATCCTGTGCAGCTGATGCTACAGAAGACTTACACGTGCTCCAGAAACTCTGAGGTCATGTGGAAACTTTTCAAATTAATGAGGGCTCCTGGACATTAGATACCAGGGAGCACTGTTTACTTTACAAAACATAGGTACTTTTCAGCTTACTTAAATAACTTGTAGCCCATTTTTTTAAGACAAGGTTGCTTTAAAGGGAAACATCTTCAAATCATATGATGCATATTACTTGTCATTTCTTGACAGAGGAAAAAAAAAAAAGTGAGGAACTTTTTGCCTATAAAAATCCCTGCCAGGATGGTTAGTGGTTACTGCACAGATCCGTTAATTTAGAAAGTTGGGATGTGTTCCTGAGAATGTTGCTGGCTGTGTACGTGACCTTGAAGAAGTCAGTGGACTGGCAAGGAGCTGACCTTCTGACAGAGCCAAACCTGCTGTGAAGGGGGCTGTTTTCTCCTGGGTTTTGTTATTGTGGCTGTTTCCAGTTTTCCACTGAGATGCTCCTCTGACAGAGCAGTGTGGCTGCACTGGTCCTTCTGCAGCACTGCATGAAGCACGGGGCCAGGGGCACCTCATGTGGGCTTGAGAGCCCTAGAGGAACCTGGAAGGCATCTGGTCCTGCCCAACAAACCGCTTGCACAGACACTTCCAAGAGCTGCAAAGACTCTGGCATGTGAATCTCTGGTCCAGTCCGTGCTGATGATCTCTCCTATGGATCTCGGTACCTAATTGGTTGATTTGGTTTGTTTGTTTTCAGTTCAACAGCATGCAAAAATGTTCCTGCTCGAGCAGAATGGATTCCTCCTTCTCCAGAAAGCGTGCCTTGATACGTGCATTAGATTCCTTCTGTTGCTGCTTTGGGAGAAGATGGCTTAATGTTCAGCTGCTGCTCCTATCAATAATCCTGTGCTTGCTTTTTACCTAGGGGAGATTGCTGGCAGTACTTCCTCTCAGCTTTCAGTAGCAGTTTTAGTAAGATAAATGAGTGGTAGAGATGCTATTGGTATACTTCTCTGCAGATTTTTTTAACTAATAGCAGCAGACAGGAAGCAGTGATAAAAATGAAACTGTTTTCTGACTCTGCTGTCTAGATTTTGTTGAGGGATTTTGCACACAATAAACTGATGGCTTCCGTGTCTAAAACTGACAATCACATCCGTGAAGTAACCCTTTTCCTCCTTCCCAAGACAGGAAAAAGAGAACTTAACTAGTGTGCATATAGTTTTCTCTGTTGGGAGTATGGATACCTACATTCACTGAGGACTTATATTGTGCAAAAGCTGGCAGCATAAACACATCTTCATTTGGTTCTGAAAATGGTGAGGTCTGTGGTCATTCTTATCTAGATCTAGCTGCCATGAGATCTTTGTTTCCCACGCTTATAAGTTACCTCTTATTGGTAAACAGTTTCATTACTTAACATTTGATCTCAGATAGCAAAGAGGTTTGATACACCAACTTAATCATTATGGTTCTGAATTTTGCTTACTCAGTTCCTTGGCAGACACTTTCCATCTTGTCTTGACATCTTTTGACATATGAACCCAGGGCTTTCCTGCCCTCTGTGCTTGTTAGCTCCAACCTACCATAACCTGACAGGACTGCTGAATTCCTCATTAGCAGTGCAGGAATAGCCCCTGTCTGTTCTATGCCTCAACTAGTTTTCCTTTCTTTTTCCCACCTGCTGAAAGGCACTGGCAGCCCAGTGCTGGTAGTCCTTCTTCTATGCTCTGTGCTCTTTTGTGTCTCTGGCTACAGCTCCTGTGAACAGAGTTCGAACCAAAGAAGAGGAGGATGCAAGCAAAGAGCAAACTGGTCTCTTCTATCTCTGATGGAGGTGGGTAGCCCTTGATAGCATTTAGTGCTGCTGGAGAAGGCACTGAGCAGAATACTGAGATGCTGCTTGTGGTGAAACACCTTTGCAGGCATTCAGTTACTGCCTTCTCTTTGCTCTAACTTGGCCACTGTGACTTGAGTCACTGCAGTCCTGCTGCCGCAGTGGGAAGTACCCATTACCCCTTAGTAAACAGGGAGCTTAGCCTATCTTCCAAAGGCTCAGATCCACAAGCTATTTATGTACTCAAGTCCAGTTGATTTTTATCTCAGTTGCCTGAATATCTTTGCATATCTGGGCTTAAGGGTTTTGTCTGTGGTCACGTGGGAAGTCCATGGGAAGCAGAGAAGTGAAAATGCATCCCAAGCTAAAGCTGTAAGTACACTGCATCTTTAGTTTCCTTAGGACAGTTTGGGGGCAGACCTACATGTGCTGTGCAAACAGCAGTATTTTGCCTCTGCATTTTGATGTTTGGCTTTAAAATAAAAACCTGCATAGCTGCTGTAAATGATGCCTATTGATTAGCTTCTCATAAACCGAAGAGCTCACTTCATCTGGCACTGCCGTGGCTGAAAGCCAATACTGCAATTGATCATTTAATTAACTGGAAGAAAATTAAAGGAACTGTAATCTGCTGTGTCTCAGCTCTCTTGTTATCAGGTTGGCAAAGTGCTGATTTCTGCCTAAAGCAACGAGCGGCTCCTTGACCCTGTGATTTAGAAACAGAGTGTTACGAATCTCCTCACCCACCCACCTGGTAGGTGCAAAGCAGGGTGCGATGAGACCTCCAGCTCTGGACCCCAGGCTCTGCAGTACCGGACTCTGAAGAGGCTGAGATTAGAACATGGGAGCTCTTGAGCTGAGGTACTGACTTTCATTTTGTTGAAATAACTGACAGGGCAGCAAGCTTGAGACAGAAATTACTGGTCCTGAAAATACGGTGATCTCCTAAAGCTTTGACTTCAGCAAGCAACTTGTGAACACAGATAGACCAAAAAAAAAAAAAATTCAACAAGTTGCTGATTTAATGCTGTGTTGCTGTATCAAGAGAAGAAAGACTTCTGCCTCTAACTTGTCTTTGCATGCCCAAGTAACATATTAATTACCTCATTCCCCCATTAAATGATTGCCATCCTCTGAAAGGCATGTTATAACAGACAGTCATTAAAGCTTGCACTGCATTTTTGATGTGCCGCGGGAAAACAAACAAACAAACAAGCAAAACCTCAGCTCCCCTTTGTTTCAGCTCGATCCAAGTTGGGGAGATGTTAAGCAGAAACATCTAACAAACGTGGATCACTCGAAAGCGAGTTGTAATGCCAAAACAGGAAGAAAACAGAATTTGAAATAGTTCCCAGTATTTGATCAGGCAAAATAGTTTGTTCCCTTTTGCATTTTAATTACAAGTGAAGCCTATTCATGTTCGTCTTTGTATTTGTTTCAGTCTTTTCAATGTTGTGTGAGAAACTTGCAGTCCAACCTGTAAAATAACAAAGGACTCGTGAGGAGGGGCAGAAAGGATAAAAAAAAAAAAAAAGGAATAAGAAACCTCTCTCAAAACGTTGCTGCTGATCAAAACTGGCTGCAGGAGTTGGATATCTGCATGAAATTGAAACCACTTCTCCTTCTGAGACATACGTTTTCCCTTTGCTCTGAGTTATAACTTATGTGCGGACTGCAGCACAGTTCTGTCTGCCTCAGCTGGCTGCTGCTCTCAAGGCATTTCGCTTGTGTTTACCATGCCATCAAAAAGGAAGCCGGGCAAAGATGAAAATAAAACAAGCCCGGTAGATATGAGGTATCAGGGTCTGACTGACAGATTGGGAGTGTCCTGCTGGCTTTGGAGATGTAGGTTAAAAGCTCTTCACTGGTCACAAGTAGAAACAGCTCATTTGTGTGATGACAGCTGATGCTGCTCTGCTCACCACGGCCTCGTGAGAAAGTCACGCTCTGGGTGTGTGAACACAGCGAGGAAGAGCAGATGGAGGGGTTTGTGTCACCATGCCACAAAGCAGGAGAGATGACCGTGGGAGCAGTGCCTGGTGTGCTCAGAGGGACTCAGGGCCAAGATGAATTGGTAATTGGAAATCACAAGCACAGGTACAGTTTGGGTGGATGATGGCTTGAGAGCAGCCCTGAGGAGAAAGATTTGGGGGTGTTGGTTGATGAAAGAGTCAACGTGAGCTGGCAGTGTGCGCTTGCAGCCCAGAAGGCCAACATTATCCTGGGTTGCATCAAGAGAAGTGTGACCAGCAGGCTGAGGGAGGGGATTCTGTCCCTCTGCTCTGCTCTTGTGAGCCCTCACCAAGAGCGCAGCGTCCAGTTCTGGAGCCCCCAACACAAGAGCATCGAGCTGTTGGGAGTGGGTTCAGAGGAGGGCCATGAAGATGTCCTGCAAGGACAGACTGAGATGTCTGGGTCTCCTCAGCCTGGAGAAAAGAACAGTCTGGGGGGACTTTATAGCAGCTTTCCAGTACCCCAAAGGGGACTGCGTGAAAGCTAGGGAGGGACTTATTATAAGGGCAGGTAGCAACAGGGCAAGAGCAAATGGTTTTAAACTGGGAGAAGGTACATTTAGACCAGATATCAGGATGAAATTCTTTTCTGTGAACGTGGTGAGATGCTGGAACAGGCTGCCATGTGAGGTTGTGAATGCCCCCTCCCTGGAAGCACTGAGGCCAGGCTGGATGGGGCTGTGAGCAACCTGCTGCAGAGGGAGGTGTCTAGATGATCACAAAGGTCCCTTCCAACCCAAACCATTTTATGATCCTTTGATTGTATGAATCTTCGAGCAGAACCTGCAGTGTAGGCAGCCTGGCCTTTTGGCTACTCTTTGCCAGTCCCATCACTGCCAAATGCAGGCCAGAGCCAACAGCTGAGTATCCTGAGCAGTGGGATTTGAACTCTTCTGCTTGGTGTGCAGAAAGGGAGCACGGTGCTGAGATCCAAAATCTTTCTTGAAGTGATCTGTACAGTGTCCCACAGGAAGCTTGTAACCAAACCTCGCCTCCTTGAGCTCTCATTCATGGTTTCAACCACAAACCCTTTCTTTTCTGGAAGGATAATTTTAAAAATTCCATCTTCTTTTTTTGTCCACATCAGGAAAACCACCGTACAATTGGCAATATCTGCTCAGAAGTGGCCAGGGGTTGGCAGGATGTAGGCGACTGGTGAAACTGTGTGGCGAAGCCTGCTGAGTGCCTGCTTGCCTTCTGCTTTCATCTGGTAGGTCCTTTTCATGGGTGGAAAATCCTTCCCTCAAATCTAATTACACTGAATTGCACACAGTGCTTTTATTATACTTTGCTGTCCACACTGGTGTCCTTCTCTGTGCAGAAATCAAAGTTGATTTCCCGACACACAAATGTTCACCGAGGCAAGCAGCCCTTAAAAGGAAGAGGTGGTCATATTTTTAAGTAAAGTAAAACTCATTACTGCTCAGAATGATACTGCTCACAACTGTATTGTGCGTATGACAAAAGAAGAATAAGATCCTGACATAAAAGGGAGAGAAGATAAAGTTAGAAAAGACCGGTGGAAATCACAGCTGCCAAGGAGAGATTCTGACTGCAACCATGTACTCCCGTGTCATCAGATATTTCACATGTGAGTAACAGCAGCATTAGTTATTATGCTGGGGTTTGAATGCAATTCAAAATTCAATATTTCTATTGGGAAAGGAGATGGTGGCCAGAAGATCTTTGCTTCTAGCACTGTGAAGCATAAGAAGTCATTGCAGCAGAGCCAAGGGACTGCACAGCCTTACAGACCCCGTGGCACTGCCCTGTGAAGTGCATGTACAGGCGTGGCACGTTCTGTGGTAGAGCAGTATGTTCCCTTCACTGTGATATGGTGCTCACTTCATGAATCAATGAACGTTACTTCCCGGAGTGTAATGGGCAGTACCGCCATGCAAACGGCCAGGAAAGCCAGAGCTGGTGGTACGGATGTTGCGGTGGCATCCTGTGCCACGTGAGTCACCAACTCAAGTTGGTGGAGGGGGTCCTTAGTTCTCATTAACATTCTCCATCTGTAAGCCCATACTCAGAAACTCTCAGTGTTCTGCGGAAGAAAGGGATCTGAGAAAACTCAGGTTGATCTCTTCCCACTGAAGGCAGCAGAGGTTCTGCCAAGTGGTATTGTTGGGGTGCGGCAGGATCCTGAGAACAAATGTACACAGTGCCCACCGTGGTGGCACATGACCCATCCGCAGGGCGATGTGAAGTTGCAGACGGAGCCTGTACCTTGCATCTCCGTGTCGATCTGTTCTGCTGCCGAATCCGTGCCGCTGTCCTCACTGAGCCGCGTGCTGACTCAGCAGTTTGCCTTCTGCATGTTTGCCCTAATTACTCATATGCAAACTGTATTTCTGTTCCGGAAGTTCTTTTAACGTAAGTTGGAGTGTGAAGTTCAGGAAAAGTGACTACACTCCACTGTAACAAGGTTCTGTTATCAGCACCGGCAAAGCAGGAAGGGCACAGCAGAGTTTGAGTGTGATTCAAAAGTTTAATAAAGGGAACAATGGGGAGGAGAGTGTTTACTTAACATCCCTGTAGAGCTGCTATAGCGTGAGATGCTCAACTGCTAAACAAGCTTCCACCAACATCGTCCTGAAACACAATTAGTTTTTGATGCAGTGTTCTTGATTATGAGTTTGGGGAAAGCAAGTTTGGCATGAAAGAAACGTCACAGCACTTATTCACAACTCCTCAGCCAGTTCATGCTGGGAAGTCTGAAAACCTTTGAACAATTAAGTTGAGCAATGTGAGTTATTTGTATACCGAGATTTTCTGCAGTGTGCTTTACTCGGGGACTGTTAATGCATCGAGACGATTGGAACCCAGCATGACAATATTCAGTGAAGTACTGTTTCAATGCATTGCATGCTATGTAAATTTAGATGATGTTCGTGAAACCACTCAAGTGAACGCCAGTGCTTATTGGCATCAAAATTAATCACCATTCAGAGGAGTGAAGGACTGAAAATAAGACTACCGGCTGGGACCGGGAGGGTTCAGCAGTTTACAGCCAGGCGATCTCTGAATTTCATTGATGCTGCTTTGTCTTCTAAGGGAGCCCAGTCATCTTTGATGAGCACCGAGCAGCTGAAGGGCAAAGCAGGCTTTCACTTCTGTGTGACAGCTCATCAGGAACCACTTCAACCTCACACCCAGATCAGAGAAGATGAAACAGTTGCTCACAGCCTTCTCTAAGGCATGGGATGTACCTCTGTCGGCAACACTTTGCTACGGAAATCCCTCTGATGTGTCCCAGGAACAGGGGCTGGGGTGGGGAAGGGGGCAAAGAGCTGGGTATGACATTTCTGTACCTGCCAGGGCATCCCCCTTTGGGCAGGGAAATTCTTTAGAGGCTGCTATGGTGATTTTGTGAGCGCATTAAAACAGTATACGGTTGCCATGCTGGAGTGAGTTTGTCCCTGTGAAAAGACTGGTTATATCTCATTTGGAAAGATGAGTTGTCTGTGAGTTCCTGCGTGGGAATTAGGCAAGGGGCCTGAGTCTGAGTCTGATGATTTCTCTTCCTGAGGTGCCAGGGAGCACAGCACAATGAGTATAGCAGTACACCGCCACGCTGCCATGGGCTGTCGTCACATCTCATAGGCCAGGGAAAGCTGGGCTTTGTCAGTGTGTGGATGAAAAACCTTAGAGGAATAAAAAGGAGCCTGAAGCACCTGCGTGTCTTCCGCGAGTCAGACTGCTGCGGGCAGAGGCAATTCATTTCATACAGAAACTTCCTGCAATTTCTATTAAATGTCACAGTCACCGCTTTTTCTTCAAAAGAAATTAAAAGAAAAACCAGCCCATGTTTGCATGCAAAAATGACTGCTGCTTACACGGGAGCTCGGAACCCGCTGCAGAAACGGTAGGAAGATACAGTGCTGTAACGACATCGCTTTGCCCTGCAGGTGTTTCCTACCGTGCTACTGAGCGCGCAGCAGCGCAGGGATGTTACGCAGCCTGTCAGAGCTGCTTCTGAAAAGCTCTCATTACCTCCGAGCTGGGGACTGAGCGCTGTCAGACGGCTGAGGTCTGCACGAGCACTTAACGTTCCGCTTGGAGGAATGCGACGAGACCGTAAACTCACGAACTGTTCCGAGTGTGGGACAAACGTCCAACGTCCGGGGCGGTGTCCCAGCGCTCGCTGAGCTCCGGCAGCCGGGGCCGTGCCCGCTGCCCCGTGCAGCCCGCTCCATGCCCACAGGGGCAGAGCCGTGCCCCGCAGCTGCCCCTCCCTGGCGCAGCTCCACGCCGCTCCCCGGGCCCTGATGCGGCCGCATCCTCCGCGAGGCCTCTCCCCTCCGCCTGCACTGAAGGGGTGCGGGAGCTCCGCCGGTCCCTTTTCCCGTATCTCCCCACCACTGAAAACGCACACGACTCATCAAACGCGGACAGGGTCACCGCGGGGCCCTTAATTTTCACTGTATGGATTGTGGCTGTAAATTTCCTCTCTCTACGCCCGCACCGCCGCGGCTCCGGCTCTCCATCGCAGCGGTTACTCGCGAACGCCCACCCCGCAGCCAGGAGGCGGCCCCAGCCCCCTCCCCTCGGTCCCCGGGCCGGGCGCTGCCCTGCGGCCACTCTGGCACGTCCGTGCGGGCGCGGGGCCGCGCGGGTCGTAAGGCCGCCCGCCCGCCGGGCACCCCGTCCATCCCGGGGCGCGTGGAGCCGCGTCCCGCCCCGCACACAGCGCTCCACGTGAAGCGCCGGCCCCCTCCTCTCAGCTGTTTGCTCAGCTGACCCCGACGGCCGAGGGGCCGGGCCGTGCCGCCGCCGCTCACTGGCGCGGCGCTGGGCCTGGACCGGCCGAGCCCGCCCCCGCCGCCACCTCCGCGCCCATCCCCGGCTCGCCCCGCGCCGCCCGCCCGCCCGCCCGCCCGCCCACAGCCTCCGCCGCCGCCGCCGCCGTCCGCTCCTCCCCGCCCGGCGCAGGCCCGCGGCGCCCGCCCCGATGCTGTGAGGCCGCGCGGCCCCAAACCCGGCCCCTCGCCGCCATCTCCGCGCCCCTCGGCGGCCATTGGAGCCGCTCCGCCTCGGATCGAGCGAGCAGCAGCAGCCAGGCCGCCGCCATGGACAGCCCCGGCGGCGTCACCGACAAGAAGAGGTACGGGGCCGGGCGCTCCGCCCGCCGCTCCCCGGCACCCCGCGCCGGGCCCCCTGCTCTCCTCCCCTCTTTCTTCCCTTCCTCTCCCCGCGCCTTCAGCCCGGCGCCCCGCAGCGCGCTCCGCTCTTTCATTCCTCCTCCTCCTCCTCCCGCCGCCGTCCACGTCGCCATTTTGTCGGCGGGGGCCGCGGCCCCGCGATGCCGGGGGTTCCCGTGTGCCGGGCTGTGGGTTCCCGTGTGCCGGGCTGTGGGGGTGAGGGCCCGGGATGCGGCTCCGCGCGGGGGGAGCGGGGGGATGGAGTACGTTGTGTCTGTGGGAGCGGAGGTGGGAATCAGAAGCGGGGAAAGGGAAAACGCGTGCGTTGCGCTCGGTGCTGAGGATGTGCGCGGTGCGGTCCACAAAGCTGCGGTTGTTTCCCGAAAGGAGGAGGGAGGGATGCATTGCGCCTTGCCGGCGAGCCTTTCATCTCCTGTTACGCTCCCGCTTTGCTGGGAAAGGGACGATTTCAGCGTCTGGAGCTCGAGGGAAGCGTGGCGGTGGGGGGAGGCGGCCGCCGAACAATGCGAGCTGCGGAGGATGAATAATTCACCGAGGATCGTGAGCTCAAATTAGAGAGAGAGAGAAGGGGAAATAAAGGCCGCGAAGCTTTTGTTGCACGGCGAAGTTATGGAGTCGGGGCGTTCAGGTGATCGGATCTTCCGATGGGGCGCTCCGCCAATGCGCTGCGCGGAGGGCAGGCGGCCGCGGGGCTGCGAGGAGCGGCGCCCGGCTGCGCTGGTGGCGGGGCAGCTCCCGAGGGGCGCGTCGTGTGGGATGAGCGGGCGGGATGGAAGCGGGGCCGGGTGGGAGCTGGCCGGCTGCTACCGTGGATGTGGAGCTTTGTGCTGAGCCGCGGGCACGGAGCGTGGGCCACGCTGGGAACGCTCTACCTCTGTCCCCACCGCCAGCACAGTGCCGTCTCTGTGATAACGTCACCGGGATGGACGAGTTGAGGCTTTCAGCCCGATGAAGTAGCTACAGTGGGGCACCACTTTGTTTTCTCCTTCTCTGAGCTGCTGAGAAGCCTCAGAAAACTGTGACAGCAGGGTCTGTCTTGTGCTTTGGCCTCGTTTGGTGGCAGCTCTAGTGAGGGGTTTTGAGCCTTTAAGGTTTTCTCTGTTGCTGTTTTTCTTTGTCCTCGAGCGTTTGTTGTTTTTCGCTTACTGTTCCGTCCCTCCTCGGTACTTATTTATTTATTTTCAATCTCCTTATCCTGGATGTAATCTGCTTTCTTCAGAATGCAAGAATCAGTATGCATGGCTTATCCTGCCCTTCCTAAACGGGGGCTTAAGAGCGAGCAGTCGTTGTCTCCTGCTTCCTGTAGGCAGAGTTCAAGGTTGGGAATGTTTCTTATAAAGCAGCGAGGAGTATCGAGGTTACCTCTGTTGCAGGGTATGCTTTAATGTAAAACACAAAGCTGGCGCTGTGCTGGTCCTGGGGCTGCGGGCCTGCAGCTGAGCAAAGACAGCAAAGTGAAAAAGGAAGGATGTGAGCTCGGCAGAGAAGTTGCAGTAGATCTCGAGCGTTGCTCAAGAGCCTGGATTGGTTTAGAGGGGTGTAGGTTTGACCGTGTCCCTGTTCAGAGCATCTGTGCTCTGAGAGAGCCTCCTCCTGTCCTGTCCTTCGATTCGGATGCGGCACGCGTTGTTGGCGGCTTGCGTTAGGGACGTTTCTTGCCGTGCCTGCGTTTGGGTGTTTATCTCTTGGTAGTTAGTGAAGCTTGTTGTGCGCTAATGATGTGCTAATGATGCAGAAATCGTGAATTTTGACCCTGTGCGTCCCTCGTTCTTACAGAAGTGGAATTCACTCATCGCAGGAACTGGAAGCAGATTCACTTAGGCACTTGTGGCATGCATTCTTTTGGGTAGTTCCGAGCTTCAGTCTCGTTTGATTTCTCAAGGAATAGTGGCCCCCATGCGTATCAGCAGTGCCACCATGTATGGACAGTTACTTTTAGCTGTTCCTCAGTAATTGGAGCACTTTTGTGTGCTTCTCATAGTTTCCCCCCTCATGTTGCAAGGACTCAGTTTGTCTCAGTGTATGGAGTGAGTCAAACTGTGTTCTCAGGAGCTTTGTTTGCTTATATCAACCATTTTATTCTGATTTAAACGTCTTCTGACTTTCTGAATGTTCTTTCAGCAAACAGGTGGCTCGTGCTGGGACAAGCTTTTCTTCCATTCGGCAGTACTTTGTTACTAGGAGAGTGAATCTCACAGCGCTTTAAGTACATTTAGGGTAATAGTTACTTAAAAACAATCTTGGTGACAAGCAGGTTTGTAAACAGTATTTTCTTGAGCACCCAGTCCAGGTCTTCAAGATGGTATGGAAGAGTATGATATACTGTACTTACTCGAGCATCTGAGAAGCTGAAAAAAGCTTTTCAGTTTCTTGTAGTTGGGGCTTGGATCATCTGGCATCTCAGAGGAAAGATGATAGGGAAAAGTTTTTTTTTTTCCCCAGAGGAAGAAGTGGGGTTTTTGTGCTGCATCTCTGCCACTGAGGTCAGAGCCCAAACCTGCCCGAGGTGCCTGCTTTGCTGCTGCTGGCTCTGATCCTTAAGCCTGCACGGGGCTGTGAGGATTTGTGCATGCCACTGCTTTCTGTCTGTAAGTTTCTTTCAGTGCCGGTGGAACCGAGCCACCATAATGGGGTTGAAAGCTAACACAAAAACCTTTTGTATATGTGTTAACTGTACCTTTCTGTGTGGGAAGAAGAAGAGAAAACTTTTTCAGTCTTCCATAGGCTCTCCCTGCAGGTATGGGGAGGGCTGAGTGGTTCACGGCTTACATAAAGTGTTCTTCCAGCTTTCTGGATTTTTCTGGGTTGTTTGGCTTCCCTTAGGACTTAAAAGCCATTGCCAGAGTTGTCTGTTCTTTGCTGTTTCCTCAAACTTGATGTGCCGTCTGCAGAAGTGGTCGGAATTCACTTTTGACTGGAATGAAGGCAGCAGCGTAGTGCTGTGGCATTGCCTTCTGCTTTTCAAGGCACAGAAAATGAGCAAGGAGCGGCTGGGGAGGATTTGCCTGCTGCAGATACTTTGTCTTAATTTTGCACTGTTGGTGGTTTGGTTCGCTTTGGTCGGTGAAGGTTTGAGTATCTGGTAGTGTGTTGGTGGGAGCAGCGGGAGGGAGTTTCTGCGTTTTGTTTAGGGATGTTTGCTCTGTCCTTTCAAAACAGCCTCCCCAGCCCCTCTGCTGGGGCCCGTGGGTGGCACGCTTACAGTGCTCTGCACCGAGTGGAGAGCTCTGGGGTGGGTGTGCTGGGGAGCTCAGGTGGCAAGGGGCTGTGTTCTGACACTGGCACCTGAAGCCTGGCAGTTGGTGAGCTGCTGATTTACAGGTTGAGGTGTGATGTAGCAAATCTATCTTATTTCCTCCTCTCACTGCGATCCCCATTCTCAGGTTGCTTTATCTTTCCTGAAAAACGTCTGTCCAGGGCTTCTTGAGCTTAAACTAAGGTTATGTTAAAATGTGTAGTTTGTGTGCCCTGAGAAACATGCCTGTATGCCACCAGATGAGAGATCTAAGAAGACCGTACTGCCACCAAGTGTAGCGCTACTGAGACGTAACAGCGCGTGCTTAGTGAGAGCTGCCCGTTCCTCTGCGTGGAGTGAAAACAGCCTGCTAGACCTTTGTTCCTTGAACATCCTTGAATTATGAGCCTGCAGTTCATAAAGCTGTTCCCAGGACTCTGACTGCTGACGGTGAAGTTGGGAAAAAGAAATTCACCCACTCACAATGCTATCTAATGCAGGCAGTCTTTTGGAGTTAGCACCAACACTTCTGAAGCTCTCAAGAGAGTCTCCTCTCTCAAGAGAGAGTCCTTGGTGTTTTTCTTAATCTGAAAGCCTTGAAGGCTATTGCTGAGCCTCTGTAAGAAAGTAGATTAAATTCTCGTGCACTCACACGGCACAGGGATCACACGGCAGTGATGTGCCTTGTGCTGGATTTCAGCTGGGTTCTCTTGGGGTTTTCAGTATGAGAGGGGACGTTGCATAACAGAAAACACTGTTTTTGTGTACGCAGTTTTGTACTGAAGGGGAAAAAATGGTCAGCGTTGTCTCATTAAGAACTTGGTGTTATGATACGCTAGCAAAACAATTCTCAGGCATGGTTCAGTAAAGCCAGGCAGGAGCTATGGCACGGCTCAGTGTGGCATGAGGGAGTACCGAGATTTCCTTGATACTGCTCTTGAGGAGATGTAAATGCAGGTCGGGTTACAGTGTGCTCTTTAAAAACAAAATACTTCAAAACAAAAACAAATCTTGCAAGAACTTCAGTACCTCTTGTGTTGTTCACTGATGCCCGAAAGGAAAGAGGAATGTTCCAGATGACAAGTCATTAGCTCAACTGCTGCTTTTATCTTCACCTACATGGGTATATAGGCAGGTGTTTACATGCCTCAAAAAATCATAGGCAATGCATGGAAAGAACTTATACCTTATTCATCTTTTCATGTCATAACAGCCCTTTCTCCTTCACATCTGAGACATTTTTGGAGCCTCTCTCAAGAGCCCTCTTTCACATGAGGGTGGGCAGGAGAGCGTGCAGGAGAATGTTTTCCACTGAGTATTGCCTCAAGACGGGAGACTCCTCAGGACTTTGTGGCCTTGAGATGTATAGAAATAGCCAAGCTGAGAGGAGCCTTTGCACTGTAGTGACAGAAAATTCAGGGAAGATGCAGGTTTCTAAATTACAACTGGCTATGAAGGCTAGCAGGGGTTTCTTGTACTGAGACTTCTTGTCAACTTTTCATTGTTTGTCTTAAGCTAAATAAGCTCTGAAGTGATTGGAAACATGAAATCAAGCGAATACATGCCAGCATATTTATATACACATGTATTTAAATACAGTTTATGTAGGTGACGAATGCTTCAGGGCTCTTTGATGTGGAGCCATAGCCTCTGTTGATGTAAATGAGCACAGGTCCATTGAAGCTGTGCCTGTTCGTACCAGCCTGGGGATTTGGTGCAAGGTATCAGAATAAGCACATCCATAGAGATAAGTCTCATCATATTCACAATGTGTCACTTCTTTCTGTTGGAGCCCCATGATATTAGGACTTGTGCAGCAATGTAGCCTTGTAAAATGTTGCAGTTTTTTTACCCAGGCGTTTGAAATGCGTCCTCTGAAGCTGAAGAACTGGTGCTTCAAGAAGATGCATTAGTAGTTCCTTTAAGATAACTAATACATAATAGACGTGTACATCATAGGCTGTGTGGAGAAACTATAAATTCTGTTCAACTCGGTGTGGTATGAATGAGTTCTTGTTAAGCATTCGGAGGAAAAATGTTACTCACTGCATAAAAGTAGAGCCTGGATTTCTAATGAAGAGCTGACAAAACCGAATAAGAGTTGTGAAAAAATCTGTGCTCTTATATTCATAACAGTGAAAGGTTTCACTAAACAACTTTGTAATTTACAAAGCACCCCTTTCAATTCAATTTGCAATAAACCTGGAAGCGCTGCCTGAAAAGATGACCCATTTTGTTTACCAGAATGCATCACTGAACCAAAACCAGATTGATGGCATGTTACGACAGTTCTTGCGTTTCAAAAAGGAAAAGAACACTGAGGCCAAGAATCTTGCTTGTGAAATTATTTTGTGCTGCTCACAACTGGGAATAATAACTGGACTGTTACGTTGCAGGGGAGTTAGAGGTTGGCTTCCTCACATTTTCCCCATGCTTACACCCACTGCAGGAGGTGGGAATGCATCGCAAGGGGCTGAGGACTTGAAGCAGTCTGTGCCAAATGTAAAAGCTGCAAACATTATGCTCTAAATGGAAGTGATGTAACTGATGATGGGAGTGAGTTCGGTGCTTGGTTCTTCAGAAAGGGCTTTTTTCTTGCAAACTGTGCAGCTGACATCACCATAGGATTTTTATCCTTGCTATTGATGTAAGCATTTTTCTTGACTGCAGATTCTTTATTCATACAGGAAAAATAAAATGTTCTTATTTCTATTTATTTTAATTTGTTTTTAAAACCTTTGATAACGAAATACCCTGTTAAGTGAAAGCAGATGAGGAATGTAACGTGAAGAGACAAGGGTGAGAACTTATGTTAGAGCAATCAAGAAAGTCCTTTGGCCTCTGGTCTGAGAAACTTGAGTACAGTACCATAAAATATATTTTGAAAACCCATGATTTAGACTGAAATTGGGTATTTTATACGAGTCTACGCCTATCCGAAGATGGAGCAGTTCACTGCTAAAGTGCTGCTAATGGAGAGCATGCTTGAGTGACGAGCCCTTCTCAGGGATGTGTCCTGGTTTTTGCTGCCTTGGTGAGGCTAAAGACATGAACAGCGAGGGTGCTGAAGGGAGGAGAGCACGCGGAGGGTGGTTCTGTGAAGCCCACGTCCAGCTATCTTCTCAAAGTAGCTGTGTTTTTTCTGTAATAATAAACACAGCGTAACTACTGTGCATCCTCCATCCTGAAGGATAGAACACACCACTTTAATGAGAAAAAAAGGCTGTATTCTAAAAAAAGCCACATGACTTCACAAAAAAATTGTAATTTTCTCGCAAACAGCCGTTCTGTGCCCTATGGTTATTTTTATACAGTGAACTACTGTGCAGAGTGAAAATATCATGTAGTAAGACACAGCAGAATCACTTCACCATGCTCTTAATTAGAAATACTAATTTTGGAAGCTTTTACCTTCTTACACTTTCTAAGCAGGGAGGCAGGAAGGTTTTCAGGTCAGTTTGAGGCCAAGCACAGGTGATGGATAATCTTGGAAGGCCTTGTGCTCGCTTCAGGAGTGCCAGGCTCTGCTCTGGTTTTCGTGTGCCACAGTTTGCCTGTTTGTGAAACGAGCGATGCATGTCCCTGTTCATGGCAGGGGAGTTGGACTAGATGACTTTTAAGGATCCCTTTAACACAATCCTGTGATTCTAGTATTTGTGGTCTTGGGAGTAAGTCCTCTTAGCGAGTAGTTCAACGTGTATGGTCAGTGAGAGCCGATCCCACTATCGTTTTGCAAACAGCAGTAGATTTTGAAGGCAGTGCTCATTCAGAAGTTTCGTACTGCTGCAGCTAACTCAGCTCCAGCTGCCTGCTTGCTCTCTTAGTCCGTTGGGGTATTTTTCAGTTAGGGTTTTTTGATGGTGTCCAGATTATGGTAAAGGCCTGTAACCACCCAAATGGGAAGAAAGCAGTTTGAATTGCTTTTGTCAGAAGGAAATGGTACAAAGGGGTAAAATTTAACCAATAGTTATAGAAGCGTTGTCTCTGAGCTTTGATATTATGCTAGTTATTGCAGTAAAATCTCTCCTAAAATCTGAGTTACTGTATTTAATAAATTTTCTTTGTTAGATTACTGGGTTTTAAGTCCATTCATAATTCATAATGACTTTTATCTAGAAGGTCACGTGCTCATGACTACACATGAGGTTAAGGTGTTGGATTGCTCTCACAAGAACTCAGCATGGATTACAAAATAAGTCAGTGGGTAAATAAAATATAACGACAAAAGCAATGATCTTTAAAAGCAAGTTACATAAAAGCAAGAAGAGCTGAAGCTGTACCTCAGAGTTCATTGTGAGAAGGAGGAGAGAGGGTGGGTGTTCTGGAGCACAGCCTGGGAAGGAAGGAGCACCCTTCCAAACCAACTGGAAAAAAGTTCTGGGAACTCTGCGTGCAAGTATAGTTCCATGAAAGCTTGTCCCTTGCTGAATTCAACTGAAAATTCAGGCTCGGCCTTGTGTTGGTAAGCACGGGCTGAGATTTCTTGCCCGTGCTACCAGGAGGAGGTTTGGATGCTGACAAGGAGCACTCCTAGGCAGGCACTTGTGGTGAACGCGATCTTCCGACCACTTTGCTCGCTGCCCCGCTGCCTGCCCTTCCTCCAGTAACAGCAGAGAGGCCAGCTCCCTCTGAAGGCAGTCGTGTGCCTGGGCACCTTCAAGGGACACGAATTTCTGCGGAGAAAAGGGGGAAAAGCGGGCACAGATCCTGTGCGTGCTGTATGGGAGGTGAACAGGTGTTGTTTGTGTGTTGTGTTTTGTTTTAGTTAAAGCTTGCCATGTGTTTCAGTAACTGCATTTGAGCGGTGTGCTTTGCTTACGTTGTGAATTGTTTTTCATTGCAAGGCCTCTTTAGGGAAGGAGCGTTACGCTGCTTCAATTTCTCTGGTAATCACTGGACTTCTCTGGGACTTCTTCCCATGGCAGAAGAATTCAGTAAGCACTATGGTTCCCAGCCCTGAGCAGAATTAAACCAGCAGACAGTGAGGAAGACTGAACTACTGCATGCTCAGCAGCTGAGTACAGCACAGCTGTAACATGGCTCTTGGCAGCCTGTGCCTTTCCAGTGGGCTTGTATGTGGCGTGCAGCTGTGAGGTGAGAGCGTGCCTGAGCCCCGTGAACAGAGCTGGTCATGGTGGGGTACAGGTGGCTGTGAGGAGGGACCTGAATCAGGAAAAGGTGAGGATGGATTAATTAACACATGCACAGTAGCTGTTTTACGTGGGAATTGAAAACAACTACGGAGTAAAAATCTGAGTAGGGCATCAGTAAGTCAGTATGAATGAATGTGCAGCTAGACGGGATAGAAAAGAAATAGCAGCAGTAAAGCAACGTACAGGGAAAAAAAAAACAACAAACAAACCTGATTCCTTAGTGTAATACTGCGTACACCAGGAGAAGTTTTAAATAAGGTGATTCATAGATTCATAGATACATTAGGTTGGAAAGGACCTACAAGATCATCTGGTCCAACCATCGTGATGATTTAAGAAACTAGGAGACAGAGTTCACATGGCACGTGTTTGAAGACCTGTTCATTGACCAATTCTTATTCCTGAATAATTTTTTATTTAAATTTTATTTTAAATTTGCTGGTTACTGATGGCATTTTCCAGGGTTCTTCTAGGTCTTGGATGCTGGTCTTAAGTAAGGAGGAATTCAGCAGCTGTAAATGTGGTGGTGAATTAGTTTTATATTTAAGGAGGGGAAAGGTGGGGGCTATTTTAGAAAAGTGGGGAGTCGCTCCTAGAAATACACAGTGGTGGGTGGTGGAGTCTTCGAGATGATCTGGTGAGCAATACATCATATAGAAGGATGCTCTGGCCCAAACAGTCCCTACAGACATTCTTAGAGGAACTGTACGTTCAAGTGCAGAGGCTGCACTAACATCTGTAACTGGTGCACATAGTAGCTGCTGCTTCAGCTTTTGCTTGCTGCAAAAGCCTGCTGTAAAACTTTGTTTATATTCATACTGTCGTGTTTTAGACCCTTTCTCATCGGGGGGCAGTGAGTGGAAGCCTGAGGAATTATCTTTCAGCTGCAGTGAAACCTGGTGGTGAAATACAGTTTTGCTTTGAGTGTCCAACTCTGGTAGTTTCTGGAACTCAGTTATTTGCTCAGCTGTCATCTTCTACGTAGATGTGCAAAGAACTGGTTCTAAAATTGTCAGTGAAACACTTGTTTTCTGTATATATCTTGCATTAGATTGCTTTCTGCTTCTGTGTTCAACTGCGAGAAACAGAATGGAAACGACTGTCTGGCACTGAAACTGGGCAGGAAACATCATACCTGAAAATGCAGGCAATTTCCTGCCTAGCACGGGCATTTCTGATATTTTCATTGCACAGATAATCCCCTCTTCAACTGTGGTGATGATCTTCTGAATCTTTAGGTGCTTTCATGTGCAACAGACAGAAGGTTGTGATGGATATCTATATTTTTTATTTTTATTTTTTTGATGTTGCTCTTTCTCAAACAGAGCTCAGGTTCCTGTTGCTCTAACAGGATTATATTTCTGTTGCTAAGACCAAGATTTTTAAAGATAGGCACTTTTTGAAAATCTCCCTTAAGTTATACAGTTTATTCAAACCGATTCTGAACTATTTCATTCTTTGAAGTCCCCTTCCTTGAGCTCCCTTTTACTCTAGCTGAGAGGTCACTTCAGAAATGTAGTTTCTTTACAGGAGTTAAACATCCTTTAGTTGACTGCACTGACGTTCTCTGGCAGCTACACATTGTGCTTTTTCATTTACTTTATGCAACTGGAAGCAACAAAGCTTAGATTTGCAAGAGCAAAGGGTTTTTGTTTGTTTGTTTGCTTTTGCTTTTTCATATTTGGTGACATCCCATGTTGAGGCAACTCTGACTTCGCTTGGTAATTAAATTTCATTTGTGAAAGACCTTTTCCCCATTAATTTGATCCATTGAAGAAAGCTCTTTGAAGCTGGAGGTTAATCTTCCCTTTTAAATTGCTGGGTTTTACCCAGATTAGTTACAGCTTAGTTTTCAACAACAGCTAAAAATAGTAAAGCGTTCTGCTGTACAGTTTAAATATCTATCTATAGTAGTAGCCTTTCTTGTATGGAAATACATAGTAAGAGGGAACCCTGGGCTCCTGCTGCCGGGGTGTCACCGATTGTTACTGACATTTGGGCTTTCCTCGTTTTGCCCGTTGTAACACTGGGCTCCAGCAGGCAGTGCTTGTCTCACTTGCTCTGGGTTTCATTTTTAACAGCAGTACTGTGAGACTGATTTGAGCAATATTCAAGTCAGTAATCAGTAATTCAAGGGCTGTGAAAAGTTTCGACTTCTCTGCTGAAATCTGTGCTGAGTGTCCTAAAACTGAACATCTAGAATCCAGCTGACATATTTTCAAGGACATGGAGCTTTCAGAGAGAAAACAAGCGCGTGAGAAAGGACTGTTTCCATCCCTTGCATTGCCCTTCCCTACGTTTCTTCGTTACTTTTGAGCCTGACAAATGCTCAGACTTGAAGTGCACAGCGTTATTGTTAAGGCTTGACTTCAGGTAAGAAGTGCTGTCTGCAGTTGAAAGGGAAGCTACAACAAAGCTCTGGCATCTGTTGCAGTGGGAACCAAATACTTCAAATAATTCTGTAGTAGAAGGGACTTCTTGCAAGTGGAGGGATTTTGAATGAACAGCTAACAAAGGAAAAATGGAGGTAAAGGCGAACCTGTTTAAGGAAGCATGATTACCTGTGTTAATTCTGTCAGAGGTGAAAACCTGTGGTTGTAGAAAAGGACAGAACTGGGAGTGGTTTTTCACCTACACCCTTAATTTTCCACTGAGAGAAAAGGTACTTGAGGCCTGACTTCACTAAGAAATGTTTAATCCATCCAGTTTTAAATAGCAGAAGTATTTTTTCAGTACCGTTGAAGCTCGGACTTCTTGCAGTAACTGCCAGGATATAGCTGTATATCCAGGGCCTCCAGATTCTTAGACCAAGATATCCATTTCTCAGTCTTCAGCATGAGGCTTGAATGCAAAGGGATCTGCAAGAAAAGAGAGACGGTCAGTCACTTCATGCTGTGCTTCTGGGGCACACAAGCTGTGGTCACAGGAGCTGATGGACTGAGTGCATGGCAGGAGTTTTTTTTACAAGGATGCTCGTAACTTAGTTATCAGAAGGTCTCAATTTGTTGGAAAAATCAAGTTAATTTCACAAGAAATTCCAGTGGCTTCCTTAGTCTGTAAAACAACTCTTTAAGCTTCCTTAGTATTTCAAGGCATTCGTGCTTGCAAGGTCAGCCTTGAAAGCGTGTCCACTTGGATATTTCTGCACGAACTCTGCAGGTTCTTTGGCTGCTACAAGCAGCACACGGTTTGTGCACGTATCTAACTGCTTCCATTGAATCTGGTTGCTTATTTCCCTGGTAATATCAGCTCGTGAGTCACTTTCCTCTGTCACTTGCGGTACCTCTCATAAGGTGATGTGCTAATTAAAAAGTTAGATTAGTTTTGCACAGATCCACAGACATAGCAAAGATAATTTGGTAGTGGTCTACTGAAATTAGAAAAGTGTCGTTCCTAAACTGTTGGTAGCAAATAAAATACAATATAATACAACAGTCTGTTTTCTGCCATCTTCAACTAGGAACACTTGGTCTCTTTGTGATAACATTCAGACTCACACGCTTTGAATTCTAACAACAGTATTTATCTTCCATGCAAGTAAAGGGAAAAAAGGGGATCTACAGATGAGCACAGCTGTAGTGCAACAGTGAAACTGTTTTGTATCTCAGTTCCTCGCAAAGAACATAACGCATTGCTTTCCATAGTTCATTGAAGAATAAAAGCACATTTAACTGCAGTGGCCTCGTTTCCACTGGTGTTGGTACAGGGAGAAGGGACAATTATTGGCATTATCGAATGGCTGAGGATTACAGTTGTTTTTATGCGTGTTGCTAGTGAGCTGTCCTTTACTTGACATGTTCTGGGCGATGCAGTGGAAGAGGATGTGCTGGGGAGAGAGCAGTGGGAAAGGGACTTGTCCAAACACTTGAAAAGCAGGACACCTCATGGTCTCATGGTGAATTTGCTTATCTGACCTGTTTGGCAGGCTTTGTAAGGATGATGGCTTTAGTGTTTGAGGGTTGAGGGGGTAAAAAGGGAAGAACGTGAAAAGTGTGAATGGTATTACTAGAGTATCATGCTAGAAATAATGTAAGGTGTGGTATTTTGGGGGGACCGTAGGGGTTGGGATGGAAACAGGTTTTGGATGTTGAAGAGGCAGAAGTCAAGTGTGTGAGGTAAGGACTGAACTGTAATGAAGAACTGACTTCTCATGGCTCTGCATCTAACTCTGGCAGAGCCCAACTGCAGCAGAACTGTATACACAGAATTGTGTTCAAGTTGTACGTTAAAGTTCGGAATTATTCAACTTCAGTAACTGGTTACTTGGCTACGGGGCATTTTGACACTTAACTAAAGAGAGTTTTGTAGCTTATGTATTAATCCCAAACTTTTTAAATACAGGATTAGTTCTGAACGCAGGAAAGAAAAGTCAAGAGATGCAGCTAGATGCCGAAGGAGCAAGGAATCAGAGGTGTTCTACGAACTGGCTCACCAGCTGCCCCTTCCGCACACTGTGAGTGCCCACCTCGACAAGGCGTCCATTATGAGGCTGACCATCAGCTACCTGCGCATGAGGAAGCTGCTGGATGCTGGTAAGTGCAGAACTTGCCAACAGAACCTGGAAAGGGGCTGGATGGATATTGAGGGAGAAGGTATTTCTGAAACCGTCGGCAGTTTTAAAAAAAATTCCTAGTATTTCTGACAGCTAGGCTGCCCTTCAGGTGGGAGGCTTACTGATGGATGTATGAGAGCAATCTCACTCCAGTTTTCTGAGATTCGCAATACCATTGCTAGACCGTGAATTTAATTGATCGCTTAGATAAGAAAATGATACTGCTTTTGAACAGTCCTGCAAGATGGACTCCTTGCAGGCTGGTGCCAGAAGTCATTTCTGATGATACATGAAGAATGACTGATATTTGCTTTAATAAAAATGTATGGTCTCTTATAGGTGAGCTAGAGACAGAAGCCAAAATGGAGAAGGAGCTGAACTGTTTCTATTTAAAAGCTCTCGATGGATTTGTTATGGTTCTTTCTGAGGATGGGGACATGATCTACATGTCTGAAAACGTGAACAAGTGTATGGGACTCACTCAGGTGAAATACTGACGTTTCCTAAGACTGTGTCACTTCTGTGAAAGTTGTTACACTCATGTACACATAAGTTAGACACCTGTATACTTCTTGTTTTGCAGTTTGATTTGACGGGGCACAGTGTATTTGATTTCACTCATCCATGTGACCATGAAGAGCTGAGAGAAATGCTTACACACAGAAATGGTGAGAAGAAAAAAGCAATCAGTTTCCTTATGGATAGTTCCTATTGGTACTAGTGCCGTTGGATATCTGCCAGATAAAGGCATAGTGAACAAACTGGTGTTTTCCTGCTTAGACCACAAAGTTAGGCTTCCAGAGGTAATAACAGAAACAGCCAGAATCTTTTGCAAATATTCTGATTGTAGGAGACATAAGACTTCATTAGCACTCTATAATCTGAAACAAAATTAATGACTGAAAATTATTGAGGGTTGAGCCAGGAATGAAATGAGTTTAGATGTAAGTTGGGTGAGAATGATATTAAATGATTGCTATAGAACAATACAGAGATGTTAAGTTGGTGTGTCTGTCTTGGTCTCAGATAGTCTGTACAGGACGTGGTTTCTTTCAGAAACTTGTGGTGCGTAATTTACTACGTAGAGTTGATTAGGGCACAGAAAAACTAATTGGGTGGTGGTCTTACAAATACTAAGTCCTCTTTCCTTGGATAAGAAGAGAAAAGAACACTTGGAAAGCCCCATAAAGCAACTGTTAATTCTGGGCTTTGGGATTTATGCTTCACTGCCCCTTTTAATTGGTGCATGAAATTGGTATCTTTTCAGATTTCAGACTTTTTATTTCTCCATGGAAGGGAATAGAACGC
The DNA here is from genome assembly GCA_036925125.1 of Oreortyx pictus. Lineage (NCBI taxonomy): Eukaryota > Metazoa > Chordata > Aves > Galliformes > Odontophoridae > Oreortyx > Oreortyx pictus. Next base: position 58,724,813 of record JAUPFR010000006.1, read on the forward strand.
TGTATTCACATATGCTGTGCACTTTGGGATTTAACAAATGCTCGTGAAAATGCCTTTAACAAATGCTCGTGAAAATGCCTTTAAATCTTCTAAAGGTTTCCTCACAACTATAAAGACTTGCCAACCTGCGTGACTCCAAACAAATCTGCTTTACTTGGTTGTTATAAATCTAAAATTGGACCTCTCTAATTCCTGTTTCATCAAACAAGAGGGTTATATGAACTTCAGATCTAGATGGTGATAAATTAGCTGATCGTTAGGACTGACCTCTGCTTTCTTGTATCGCTGTCATTCTGTGTAGTTCAGCAGAAGTGACTAGATGCAGTATCATTGTGCTAAGGGCCTTGGCTTTGACTTCGTAAGCATTTTCTAAACCTCTCTGCCTCTGTACCGAAACACTGAAATACAAATACTGAAGCGTATTTGTAAGGCTACATCAGACTTCTTCTCTGACTTTGAAATACAATAATGCATCTGGAGGGAGAAGAAGTCTGTAAAGCAGTATAAAAACTGGTCTGGTGCAAGGGCATGTTCTTAAACTTAGCGAGTTTCATGCAGATGAACTGTAGCATGTCTAAATTGACCAGACTGGAATATGATGTCTGGAAAGCATTATTACAAAATCTGTTTAGCAAATGAAGCTAGCAGACAAAAGCCTACATTGCGCTAATAATACATTTTTTTATTTATTAGTGTTCCCAGGATGCATGCTACTGCACCTCTCACATCAGTGGAATTACTTTGAGTATTAAATAATCCTCCTGGGAATTGTGCAGGTGCAAATGAATACAGCTCTGATTGGCAGAAACTAAAATGCAACCTCTAAAAATCCAAATGTAGTTCAACTTTCCAAGCTGGCTGTTACAAAAATAATGGCCAGTGCTGAATGAGGCTTGAGAAATTCCTCCATCTTTTACAGCTCTTCTCAAAGCAGAGCACTGAGCATCAGGATTTAGTAACAGTAACATTTTGATCTTCAGCTGTGAATATCTGGATTGATGTAGCTCTTTGAAAAAGGCACTGCAAAATAAGCCACGGTTATTTCTCTGAATGCTGCATTATTTTTTTTACCCTTTTTGAGAGTGTTCTAATGCAGCATAGTGGCTGTTATCTGTAGCATCCTGTTTTCTGATGATTTCTGTCAAGCTGGTTATTCAAACTGCCAAGACAAATTTCATTGCAACTGCTGTGTGTGTGGGACAGTTCAGCTGTTATATAAGCTCATATCAGAAGCAAGCTCACATATTATGAACTTCTGTGGTGTGTCTTAATTTGGTCCTCACTCTGCCTGTCCGTCTGCAAGCTCACTTAGTTCCACACCTCCTCGTCACAGGTGCTGTGTTGCCTTTGTCCATGCACAGCTGAGCTGCTTGCAGCATTTCTGATAGGATCAGTATGTTTTCTATGCCCAAATTAGGCTGTTTGGTTTTTGAATAGCTGAGCTACTAGGCAAATTTAGAAGGTTCTCCCCTACAAAGGCAAATAATAATAATAATTGGAGCCTGATGTTAACAAGCAGGACTAAAAAGTTAGTAGCACTGACATTAATTTGTATCTGAATTTCTTGAGTTTTTCCAAGAGTGATGATAGTGTGTTTAAAAACATGGTGCCTACTAACTCTTAAGAATGCAGTTCACCATGGAAATGCTCAGCTGCATTTAAATGGCAGAGCTATTAATTCACAGTTTAAAAACGTTAAATGCTGTAGTCCTGAAGAGATATGGGCCCAAAGCACCATGAGTTACTGATCTGTCTGAGTGCAAACCAGCCTGAAGTGCTTCTCATTCTGCTTGTGCTTTTCTCGACTCCTACCAGTTCTAAAATATATTGCATTTTCCACCAGTCATCTTTTTCCTGGAGTCTGGGATTGTCAAGTTGACTACAGATATGATCTTAAAACATTGAAACTTCTGTCTTTTTCTTACTTCACAGTAACAGTCATTCTGAGAAGCTTTGTTTAAAAAAGTACTGCTAGTTTTCAGTCTTTATTTTTCCTTAGCTCCAATTACACAGGTAGTTGAGTTGTGGTTTTGTTTTAACACATTCAGAAGATGGATCTGTGAGCCCAAGAACTGGTTCATTATTTCCTTTTGCTAGGTCCTGTGAAAAAGGGCAAAGAGCAAAACACGGAGCGCAGCTTCTTTCTCAGGATGAAGTGTACACTGACCAGCAGGGGAAGAACAGTGAATATAAAGTCTGCTACGTGGAAGGTAATGAATGCAAAGGACTACTTGCCTAGGTTGTCAGCTTCCTTTTCAGATGTCATATGTATTTCAACACTTCTCACTCCATGTAACTTGAGGTTGAGTTTCAGTGAGTATTTAATTTAATGATTGTGCTTCGATATGCTGAATTTTAATGCTGAGCACATCATGGAGGTAACTGGAACAATGTTTAAAATTAGTTTTTCAAAACTCTTTAATTCTCCATTTTAAATTAGAGGTTATTCATTTGTTAGAAATTATAATTACAAAATGCTTGCGTAAAGCCGCCTCCTCTGAGGGAGAAATGCTTGACGCCATTTATACTGATCCTCGATTCCTTCTGATTCAGCATTGTAAATTTGACAGCTGACATTCTTCTGAAGGACTTCTGTTGTTCTTTCTGAAATTGTTGTCGATTCCTTTCGTTGTAATTGGGACAAAGAGCCCAGTCTGATAAATGTCTGAGATGAATACATTTTCAGTTTCTGCTTTAGGCAACCTTTTAGATGAAGTGGCATTACAGTTAAAAATATTTTTAACTGAAGCTTAGTTGCTCTTGATCAAATAACTTCTTTCTTCTTGGCTGTATGTGAACAATTTGTACTTCAGATTTCTTTTTTTTAGAAGGGGAAAATCAGAAAATGCAAACCTTCTCATCTTTTGAAGCATGTATTTAATTTTTTCTTCTGCAGAAGATCTAAAATGGAGTTTGATACTATTACCGTAACTTTCAAGTTGACATAGTAGGATGATTGTTGCTGAGTTACTTGCTTACCAGTGTGATGAATTTAACGTTCAAGGAAATTGACAGGAATGCAGAAACTTCTGGCATTGCTTCTGCAGACACGAGAGGAAGGAGCTGGCAGCGAGTGTACTCGCAGTCTGTGTAAGATGAGGAGAACTGGCTGAATTTTAACAGTCAGTTTGAAAGCACTGTTGTGTTCCTGCTGGTGATAACATTAAGCGCAGAGAGGTGGGGAGGGAGGAACTCCACTCTGTGTGCACTAATGAAAATGCGTCTGTGTTGTCTGACAGAAAGCAATCTGGTCTCTCTTTAAGTGTAACTGTCCCACAGGTACTGCACTGCACTGGACACATTCGTGTATATGACACGTGCAATAATCAAACTCACTGTGGTTACAAGAAGCCTCCCATGACATGCTTGGTGTTGATATGTGAGCCAATTCCTCACCCATCAAACATTGAGGTCCCCTTGGACAGTAAAACGTTCCTCAGTCGTCACAGTCTCGATATGAAATTTTCTTACTGCGATGAAAGGTAAAACATATTCTGTTCTTAACAGCTGCAGTCTGTGAAGGAATGATTTGCAGGGCTTGTGCGTGTTGGCTGACTTACGTAGTCTCACTCGGTAACTCGATTATCTGCACAGCAGAGTTGTCAGCGAGGTGCTTTGGCTTTTATACTGACTGATCAGGATGTCTTATTAAAAGCCAAATTCTTAAGTCTAAGGAGGGTGTAGGGTTATTATTTGTGAGTAATTCCTCAGTTACCTGCCTGTTCAAACTGGCCTTTAGTACTGTGGCAATGATTACATTGAAATGAGAAGGCTTTTCTGGATGCTGACAAAACGGAAAGGATTTGAGAATTGCCTGAGAAGGTGGTGCATTTTGTAGACTGAAGAGACACATATATTACTTATCAGGCACATTTTGCTGCTTTCCCACTCTTCTCTCAGGTCAGCATCTGCTTTTTCCAGTCAGGAAAAATAAAGCTTTGTTGCACTTTTAATGCAGCACATCTGTAGTTGAAAGTGAGACTTTGTATTATGGTATATATCAGTCATTGATGCAGTCTTATATACACACATCATGTTATCCTTTGGAAGCTCTAGCTTGTAAAAAAAACAGATGTGAAGGAAATCACTGGCCTATTTTTTTTTAATTGGGTTCTATTTGTTACTGCCTGAAACGAATTTCTAATCAGTTACTGCAGTCAGATACAAAAATATGTTAGTGCAGGTTCCTTTCTGCCCTGTGCAGTGACTTCACCTTTCTAAGGCTGGTAGTACCTAAAACCTGCTGTTTGGTGGCGATGTGTGTGTAGAGCAGGGCCGGATGAACGCTTTTTCCGAGTTAGCACTGCCCTCTAGGGGCTGAGGCAAATACTCTTTTCTATGAAGGCTGAATAAATCTGCTTAATAATTCGTCTTAGTTGCATGGTTAAAACTGTTAAAGCATGCCTTTATTTTATTATATTCTCATTTGTGTAAGCTGGATATTCTAGTCCATAAGTAGCTTGTCTGCTTTTAAGCAAAAACGTCTAAAAAGCAGGGATTTACTTTAATCCTGTCCATCACAGGACATGCTTTATAAATATTCAATGACAAGTAAAATCCTGTGGCTGCTGAAATGTCTCATATCTTATTAAAGAAGAGAAAGCACTTCAAAATGAAAACTGACAGTAAGCCAGCATTGCTGGTAGCTGTGTGTGGAAGAGATTCTTAAGTTCTCTGTGGATCTACAAGCATCCACACGCTCTTATATTTGTGCTGCTCCACATCTGCTTCTGCTTAGCAAATTTTCTCTTGTTTTAAAGAATTACAGAGTTGATGGGATATGAGCCAGAGGAACTCCTGGGTCGTTCAATCTATGAGTACTATCATGCGCTGGATTCTGATCATCTGACCAAAACACACCATGACAGTAAGTTGAAAGAGATGTATTTAAAGCTCTCCAAGTACAAGAAATGAGATAAGAGCGCCAGGGGAAAGCCACAGAGTAATGGGGGTTTTCCTTTCAATTGCAGATATGAATCTGCAGAGAACACCTAGCTTAAAAACTGTGTTTTTTTTTCTGCCTGTAATTAAAGCTGATGTCCATTCTGTTTTTAGTGTTCACGAAAGGGCAGGTGACAACGGGACAGTACAGGATGCTTGCTAAACAAGGAGGCTATGTCTGGGTTGAAACTCAAGCAACTGTTATATACAACACTAAGAATTCTCAGCCACAGTGCATAGTATGTGTAAACTACGTGTTGAGGTGAGTTGAGGAGGAATTGCTCCTTTTTGTCATGTTTTTGGTTTTTGGAAGATTCTGATTATGTCTCTGACTTGCTGAGAATCTGGTCCCTGCTCAGTATGCTGTGCTGCTGTTTTTCCTACCAATCAGATTTCTCATTAGAATACTGCTAGTCATAGGCTTAGGATTTACAAAAGACAGCTGCTTCTTTGATGTAGTGTCCTCAGTGGGGAGATCTCCGCAGGCAAATGAGTATAGGACCAGAGTGCTTTGGACTGTCATGGTAGAAGCATTTCAGAATTTACATGTTGTAGGCATTTGTCTGATTTTTTTTTCCGCAGTCCGGAACGGTTCTATTCACTGATAATTCTTAATGACGGAGTCAGAGCAGCTATAGTGGTATTCTATTTATCTTTTTCTTCCTTAATTCTTTTTACTGAAACCTTCAAGGTAAGGCAGACTTAAGTATTTTTCTGCAACAGTGGCATAGTCCTCAGATAGTTTTTCGCACTTTTAGTGAATGTGCCAGTACCAGTCCAACAGGATATAGTACCTTCGTTTAAGAGAAGACGACTTTTAAGGAGATCTCCTAAGTTTTTGTTTTTCTTGTTTTTCTTGCCTTTTTGATGCTTTCATGGAAGTATCATGTCTGTCTGTTACCTTTTTATGACACTAGATTTAGTCTGTTACATTTGAGGAAACAATTTTTGTTTGTAAACACTTGCAACTTCGAAAATTGTCAAGGCTGAATTCTAGGTGTTTTTTAATTGTCCTCCTTTCTGTCTGGCAGTGGAATCGTTCAGAAGGACTTGATATTTTCCCTTGGACAAACTGAGTGTATGCTGAAACCAGTGGAGTCTCCTGAAATAAAAATGACCAAAATATTCAGCAAAGATGACCTGGATGATACCAACAGCCTTTTTGAAAAACTTAAACAGGAACCAGATGCTTTAACCGTGCTGGCTCCAGCTGCTGGAGACACGATTATCTCCCTAGATTTCAGCAGCAATGGTGGGTGTGTGTTTAAATTGGAGTGCACGCTAATTAGCAAAGTCCAGTATTTTACAGTGACCTTCAGAAAATAATTTCCCACTGTCACTTGCCTCGTGATGTTTCAAGCACTGTTAAAATTTAATGAGGTCCGTAGACACACTCAGTATTGTTACTTAGGTTGATGGTCTCTTTTAATTTTTATAGAGTCTGATGAACAACAATGTGATGAAGTTCCTTTGTATAACGATGTAATGCTCCCCTCATCCAGTGAGAAATTGCAGAATATAAATATGGCAATGTCCCCACTACCTGCCTCTGAAACTACAAAGCCACTTCGTAGCAATGCTGATCCTGCACTCAATAGAGAAGTTGTGTCAAAGCTGGAGCCAAACACAGAGACACTCGAACTTTCTTTTACCATGCCTCAGGTGCAGGAGCAACCAACCAGCCCTTCTGATGCAAGCACCAGCCAAAGTTCACCTGAGGTTAGTTATGAAATTTGGATACACTGTCATTAAAATGTATGTGCTGTGTTGAGGCTTGTAGAGCAAGTCTAGTTAAAGGTGCACCCAAGGCATGAATTTAAAATTATTTCTAGGTTGTGACTTAGTTATGCTCACACTCTAAGGAAAAATACATTTTCACAGGGAGAATTAACTTTTCATGGAAGTGAGACTTACAAATGACTACGGTAGTACATGTGATAGAAAAAGAAGAGCTTGAGATTGGTCTTTCTAGAAAAGTATGGTTCAGAGTTGGCTTCTGTAAACAACAGATTAGTTACTGTGCAGGCTGCTTCTGGGTTCCAGCTAATCAAGTGCTTCCCAAATGGGGTAAATGGACGTCTATGCTTTCCTTTCCCTCTTTAGTTTTGGGCAGCCACAGATTAGAATTACTTTTGGCATTCACAATTTTTTTTTTTTTTTTGGAGAATCTGTAGTTACGATGCAAAATAACGTTAACGATAGAACGTTAAAACTGCACTCAAAATGTTTTCACAGCCCAGTAGTCCCAATGACTATTGCTTTGATGTGGATAATGACATGGCTAATGAATTCAAACTGGAATTAGTGGAGAAGCTCTTTGCAATAGATACTGAAGCAAAAAATCCTTTCTCCACTCAGGTAATGTACATAACCTTGAAATTCTGTATCATCTTAGAGCTCTTGACACGCTGCTCGTTTTGTTAAATGCTGCCAGCAACCTTATTCTTCTTTTCCATAACACTTTATTAAAAATAAATTACAGAAAATTACTCGAAGGATTTGGTAAAAGGAAGAGGCTTAGCAGACCCACAAAGTCATAGCTGAGACGTTCTTTTTTAAGTTTTACCTCTTATGTTCTCCAGGAGACTGATTTAGACTTGGAAATGTTGGCTCCTTACATCCCAATGGATGATGACTTCCAGCTACGCTCCTTTGATCAGCTGTCTCCGCTGGAAAGCAGTTCTTCTGGCTCTCAGAATGCAGCCACCATTACCATACTTCAGCAGACTCAGACACCATCAACTACTGCCAATGAAATAAAACCAGTGGCAGAACATGTGGATGATGTGAAGGCGCTAATTGTTCCGTCATCTCCTGTCCACATAATAAATGACACGAGTAGTGCCCCAGCGTCACCTTACAGTGGGAACAGGAGTCGAACTGTGTCTCCAATCAGAGCTGGAAAGGGAACACTGGAACAGGCAGAAAAATCGTGTCCAGGAGCACCCAGTTTGATCACAGTCACGCTGAACAAAAGGTATTTTAAAAGTGAAGCTCAAGGCCTAGCATTTGTTCAAGAAATCATATATGATACACTTTGAAATCCTGCAGCTGATGTACATTATTTTCAACATTTTACTTCAAAGTAGAAATTAATATTTAAATCCACACTTTTCAGGAGGTCTTTTTTATACAGTAAGCTTCTCTAATTTCTCAGCAGCTTTTTTTTTGCAGTAGCCCTTACATAAACATCTCATGCAATAGGCAGCTGCTACATGCCAGCTGTGTTCATAATTTTGTTCTGCTCTTGTATGTGATGTATAGCCATGTAAAAAGACTGCAGCAGGCAAAACAGGTAGCTATACCTACACAGCATTTCTGATGCTATTCTTGTCCACTTCATTGAGGTGAGAGGCATCTACAGTCTGTGCTACATGTATTGCTTTTAAAATTGGCTGCAATTCATAATGATGGACTATGGCATATGTAGCACATATTTATCATGACAGAATTGTACAAAATCAGAACGTCAGAGCTTTCATACACAGAAACTTTGTATACAAATAGAAGACTTTTCCTCAATCTTCCCTCCCTCCTTTCTGTAGAAAATGAATTACTGAACTTTATGCTTTGTTTTTTTTTTTTTTTTTAACTTTTGTGCTAAAACTCATTCTGAGCTTCATAGAAAGATTACATGCTAACTTTTTCTGTGCTCCTAGGCAATAATTGTTTAAATCAGTCAGTTACTAAAGAATACTAGTACAGTTCTTAAATTCAGTTCTGTCGTATTGTATTTGTCCACAAAAGAGGAATGGCTCGAGAACAGCAGAAACGTCTTAACAGCCTGAATCAATTTTTCTTAGATCTACTGCAATGGATGAAGAACTAAATCCAAAGATGCTAGCTTTGCATAATGCTCAGAGAAAACGAAAAATGGAACATGATGGTTCACTTTTTCAGGCAGTTGGAATTGTGAGTTTTGTTTTTACCGTTTTAAAATATTCACTTTTAACCTTGCAATTTCTGACACGAGGCTTCAGAGCAGACTCCTCAGTTTAGCTGTTAGTATGCAATGGAATCCTGGGATCAGAGATAACTGTTTGAGCGTGAAATTCCCTCATGTATGCAAATACAATGTTTTAGTTCTCTTACTGTCAGTTGTTTCCAAGTGCCCTCTGTACCTCAGCGCATTTCTTGATTAGGTAGAAGATATTTGTGAACATGCATGTGAGCAGGCATGCTCCGTTAGCAGAAGATGCACAAATGTAAGGCAAAATTCTTATTTATTTCATTTCTGCCTTCCAGCTCAGTTTCCATATTTGTGAGCACTGGACAGTATTCTTACACTTCTTTCACTTCTCCCTGAGTCTGAGGATCCTTTTTTTAATCTGCCTAGATAACAATACCATCTGAACTACAAAGGAAAAGAATTCACATTACCTAGCAAACTTGCATTGCTACCATCTGTGTTGTTTCTCTAGTTTGCAATTGTGAGTACCTCATCACTGTCCATCTGAGCTATTCAAAAGGAACTTTCCTAGGTGTTTAGGCTTCTGTCACTTCATTGGCACTACTCAACTTGTTATCTTCCGCAAGAGTATTTTGTCTATCACCTTTGATTCTTACTGTCATTTTTTAGTAGTTTGAAATCTTGGGCATTGCAATAATTTGCATTTCTCTTCTTGGTTTCATTGCAAATCCCCACTTCTCTTAAGTTTCCACTTAGTTCTTGCTGTTTTTTTTCCTACTGCATCGTAGCCTTTCAAATTCTGTTTCTCTAGCAGTCCGTCCATCTCCTAGGTGTAGTCATCCATCATGTTTTACAGTGCAGGGTTACTTTTTTCTCTGAATGCTCTGCTCATACAAGAAATCAATGTATGCAGTCTTAGCATTGCCGTCCTCTGACAGCTGAGAGCATGAATACATCCTTTTTTTGTGGGTTTTTTTTTTTTTTTTGCTACGGGGTTAGCAGATTTAAAAATAAACAAACATACTTATGCTGTTGATCTTATTTGCTAAATGCTTTGCACTTCCTTGCATGTTGTTCAGTTGCTTCCAGTAGCTCTTAAAAATTCACAGCTCTGCTGCGAGTGTTACTGCCTTGCTGCCCTCCGCTGCCTCCTTCTCACGCAGTGGTGCTGTGGCTGTGCTGTGGTGTTGCTGACAGGTATTTCAAAATAGCAGGACACAAGCAGTTCTATAGCAACTACTGTAATGAACACAGACTTCAATGTGAAGTGCCTTTTTAAAGGCTGTAAGTTCAAATTTCACCCTGTGCCAAACCTTCTTTCTGTATCTGATGAGTATTGTGCATATTTGGACAGTTTCTGCAATCAGAAGCTGAACTTTCAGTGTAGTGGGGGTCTTAGTGACATTACTACAAGCAAATACTTTTTGTCATCTGGTTTCCCTCTCCAAAATGCATTTGAGTGTACAGACTAGGCCTTGCACATGCACAGAAGAAAACATATTAAATGCATGCCTGTAACACAGCCATTTTGGAGCGTGCAAAAAACTTGCCACGACTTCCTAGCTGTATGGAAGCAGCATTTATTACCGCAAAGAGTGAAAATAATTGAAAACAAAATAAAATACAACTTCAGGTTTTCTGGAAAATGAGAGCGTTAGACAAGGACCAAGGCGTGCTACAGTAAAGTAATTATTTGTATTGTTATTTCATAAAAGCAGAAAAAAAAGTGAGCTGTCTTTCCTCGTATGGAGGGCTGTAATGCATTCACAGTAGGAAAACAAAACAAAAAACAGAACAGGAACAGTACAGGTGCCTTATCTTACTATGAAATGTAGCTTCTGAGTTGTTTAACTCCTGTTACACAACTGCCTTTTTGACTTGCATGCACATTTAATAACTTGAAAGCGTGTCCCTTACTACTTCAAGTGTTCAGGATAATGGCAGCATTCTTAAATACTTTTTCTTCTTTCACAACAGTCAGCATTAACTAACATGGCAAAATTTTACAGATTCAACCCCTTGTTACTAAGATGGTGTTTTTTCCTTCCATCCCATCTTTGTTTCAGTGGTGGCTTTTTCTTATCCTAATTATATGGAGCTCTTAAAAGCTTTCTGATCTCCACATCTTGGACGCTGCCGCCAAAAGGATGTGCTAAAGAGCTGTATCTGCACTAGAATGGCCCAGGACTGCATTCCCCTTAGGCCTTGGATCAGATGGGTTGGTGGCAGTGAACTGGCACACGATGTAGATAAAGTCTGGTGACTGAGGTTCCCGACTCTCCTGTCCACACTACTAACACCAGTGCAGAAAACCATTCGAGACTTTAGGGAAAACCTGACAGTTACTCACACAAGAGCAGTGGTAATTAAATGGTGTTTATGTGTACCTCCGTGCCAATCTCGAGCCTGGGAGCTGAAGATAGCCAGCATCCAAGAATTATTTGTGTATGGGAGGTAACCTCTTGAAATCTGATCCCATTTTTTTAAAAGTAATTTTTAAGGTTACTGTACTTGGAAATGAATGAAGTCCACTGTAAACTGTAATGAAGCCAACATCAGTAATCAGTGTCAGGCACCCCCAGTTTAGAAAAGGGATGCAGCAGGCTAGAGAGATGCACTGTTCAGTACAGAAGTTTTTGTTTTCCTTTCTCCTAGGGGTCTTTATTCCAGCAGACAGGTGATCGTGGAGGAAACGCATCGCTTGCTTGGAAACGCGTAAAGGCGTGCAAAACGAACGGTCGTAATGGAGTGGAGCAAAAGACAATCATTCTACTATCAACTGGTTAGTATCTCTAAAAAAAACAATGTGTATGTAGAGGGGGGCAGGGGCTGTGAAAGAAAACTGATGCAAACATAGCCAAGCTCATCTCATTCCTGACAAATCTGGGAGGAGAGTGAATAAAGTGCACTTTTTTCCTTCCCCTCCCTCTGTAGACATAGCAAGTAAACTTCTAGGGCAGTCGATGGATGAAAGTGGACTACCCCAACTCACGAGTTACGATTGTGAAGTAAATGCTCCCATACAAGGCAACAGAAACCTGCTACAGGGTGAAGAACTGCTCAGAGCTCTGGATCAAGTTAACTGAGCTTTCACAGTAGTTGTTCCTTTTTTGGACACTGGTGAATCATCACCTAAAGCAGTCTATTTATATTTTCTATATCTGATTTTAGAAGCCTGGCTACAGTACTGCACTAATTCAGTTAGTTCAGTTTTGATCCCCTTTCTACTTATTTTGACAGTCTTTTTAGTACATTCTTTATGTAACAGTAACTCCAACTGTAGTGCATTTTTATAATTCTTTGGTACATACACTTTGAAGTCCATTACATTTAAAACACACTTGCAATAGCAGCTTAGAAATATGCACCTGATTTTAAAAATATATATATATTTATTTTTTGGCCGGGGAGTTAGTCACCAAAATCTATCATTAGTAAAATGTCAGCACATGAAAAACTGGCAATGCTTCCATCCTGCTCTTCATAGGTAGCTGGAAGATTTGTGATCTCTTACTCTTTATGTTCAAGTAAGTTTTTCTTTATTTTTTTTTTATAAGAAACAACAATGCTTTGCAGCAGTGCATTGTAGCCACAATCGCACAATATATTTTCTTAAAAAAATACCAGCAGTTCCTCATGCAATATATCTGCATTTATAAAAGCTAGTTTTTAAGAAGAATCTTTTGTTTGCCTATGAAATCATGTTTAAACCTGAATTATGTCATTATTTTAGTCACGTTGTAATATAAATTGTTCTCAAATGCTGTCTTATGCTTTTGACTTAAGAGTGTGATTAGTCGAAAAGAAAGGATTTATCTGGAAAGGGCTAGCAGCATTTTATTTGGGTACATTCTCAATTTAGAGAGAGAGAGTTTGATGTTCTTGAAGTAGTCACTTTGCCAGCTTAAAAGAAATCCCTGCCTGTAGTTGTTGAAGTTAATGCTAATATTGTGTATGATCTTAAATCTAAATGTTCAGCTTACCCTGTGTGGTATAGGTGATATTTCAAGCAGATTGTAAAACATCTTGCATTGTTAGCAGTTTTATCTAGTACATCATTGAGTTGCTCAATATTTTAATGTTTTGGTTTTAAGCACCTTGTTGCTATTAACATCCGTATATTTTCGTGTAGATTTCAATAACTTGAATATATTTAGAAGCCTTTTTATTTAGAAATATATAGTTGTCACAAACATCTTATTTTCCTATATGTACTGTACAAAACCTTCATTCACTCGTTCTTTTCCTCTTTGTGGTCGGATCTAACACTAACTGTATTGTTTTCTTACATCAATAAACTGTATGTGGACCAGGCCCCCTTGGGGAGTGTGTTATCTGAGAAAAATGAGATAATTTATATTTTTGTTAGTGGTTATTGTTCATCCGTGTTCCCTTTTTAACTTAGACTTGATTGGAAATCACAGCTTCCTTCTTTTGATCATACCATCTCTTGACCTAATTATTTGAGCTGTTCAGTGCTAAATTCTCCCAGGCAGTGTTGTACTACCGCCAGCCAAAGACACTGAATTTTTTAAATCTGTTATCAAACCAGTTAGCAAACTTGAAAGGGAGAAGACAGCATATCTGTGTCGCTGCAGAGCGAAGAGACTTCTTCCATAAGAACAGCTCGGAGGCTTGTCTCTGGAAGCATTATCAAGGTAACACTGGAAAGCAGGAAAAAGTACATTTCACAAGAGGGAACAGTTAAAGATGAACTTTAAAATTGCAGTGGAAAATGAAGCTGGTACTATGTGGTAAAGAAAGGTTACTTTATGTTGTGGTGCTGTTGACTTGGTAACTTTGCTGTCCTAAAACATGATACTACTGATAAACAACCTTGTGACGTGTAAATAGAGTCCAGGTAATCTGCACGTTCTTCCAACTATTTTAAGAAACTTATTTCACTGCAAGAAACAGAACGTGGAATGTCGCGATTCATTTGGGAAACTCTGGTTTCACTGAACTCCTTCAGAGTGCTTTGAAACCAGTGTAATGGTGTGTAAGCTTAACCTGCTTTTTAAAAATACTGTTACAGTTTTACTGAAACAAGAGCACTTTGCAAACTGACACAGCTGTGCTAGAGAAACTAAACGGTTGAGGCACCGTCCCTAGCGCTGTTCAAGAAGCATTTAGATGAGGTGCTAAGGGATCTGATTCAGTAGCTCAGTGGGTTGGGATGGTGGTAGGAGGACAGTTGGACTAGATGATCTCGTAGGTCCTTTCCAACCTCATGTATCTGTGAATCTATGGAATCAATGTTATGAGGCACTGGTGGCAGAATATGGCTGAGTGTTCTGAGTAGAAGTGGCAGAGAGAGAGAAAAGCACTAAGCGTGGACTGCAGGATTTGTGCAGAGAGAACATCTTGCATGTACACACGTGATACATATTAAGGGTTTGTAGTGAAACCCTTATGTGTGGATGGCACGCTTCCCATGAGAGTGCCTTCTCCAGCAGCAGCACAAGTCGTGACAGTGAAGTTATTCAAGGCTTAAGAAAGGCACCAGTAGATGTAGGTTTTAAAGAGCACTGTTTCACCTAAGAATCTTCCTTGTTCTCATATACATTTTCTGTTATATGTAGTAATGAGGCACAGCATGTTGTTCACTGTGCTTGTAGAAGTGAGCGAAGTAAGACCGAACTGCAGTGCATGTGGCAGTCTGCACTCTGAGCAACTGAAAAAAACAAAAAAAGGCCTCAGCCTGAGAACTTAACTTTTAAAATTACACAGAGATTTCAGGTGTTCCCTTTTTTTTCCCCTCTCACTGATCCCTAATTCTTGTGACATTACTTACCAGGACCTGCCCACTGTGGCTGTATTCCAGAAGTTCCCTGTTTTTATGACTAGGAATGATGTGGTACAGTTACGGAGGAGAACAGTTCCTCAGCTTTCAGAGATGCTGAAAAAAGCATGGGAAAGTAACAGTAACTGCACTGGGCTGGTCAGAGCTGTGCTGAATACTGCCACAGGTTGGCAACACAGGGAAGCAGTCCTTTAAACTGCTTTCATTTCTTTCCTTAGATTTCAGGACTCCACAGCCTCATGCCAATCCTTCTTTGCAGGACAAGATTTTCACATACACTCAGTTCTGCCGGTTTGCTTCATAATTTTGAATGTTTTTTTCTTGAGCATTGAGGCATTATCTTAGAGCACTTATCCAGTAGTAGAGAACTGCAGCTGGATGTGATATTTGATTTGCATATGAAACATACTGAGTTTATGATTTCCACAAAATAAGGGGCATGGAGTCGCTTTCGGCAGCTTCTCAGGACTGCAGCAGTAATCAAACCGTGCATATCACTGAGTGGTTGTCCAGCAACTTAGGTGTAATTTACTTAACGCTGCCTACAGTCCAGAGTGCACGCTTCTACCACACCTGCCATGTAGTAAGACGAGCTTGGACTGTATACTGATCATGGAAAACCTTCGGGTATAATAGAAACATGTTACTATTAACAGTTTCCGTTCCTGTTATACGCACAAATTCCCTGACAGTAATTATGAATCACTTTAAAGAGACAGATGCCAGAAAGAACAATTAAAACTGTATGTGCTTGCAATGAAATTAAAGGTATAGGGATCAAGAATCATTACAGGTTTAATAACCACATCTTTAGAAGTATCTTTCATTATTTAAACAGCTAAACAAGGGTAGCTGAAGACAGAAACTGGGCTGTTCCACTGGAAACTGTTGGCAGGCTTTCTCTGTTGTTAAACCGCTGAATGAATTACTTCCTTCCATGAATTCAGGAGGTAGGAGCACCGTCCCACTGCGAGGCAGGCACTTGGAGGATAGGCCTGAGGTCAGTCATCTGTTCTCCATCTCCTCTGATTAGCTGCTGCTGAACAGCGCGCACAATTCACCCCAATGTCACTGCACTTACGGATGTTATTCAGATTGCAATTATTCAGCGTGAAAACAAACATTTCACAGGCCAGGAGCACTCTGCAGGAAGGCCAGCATTGTCATAGGAACTCACAAGCTGAATGGCCAGCTGTCATTAGCAATCATAGGCTTGGCTCCCTGGAAAGCTCCAATCTCGACAACTGTGATTTTGATCCACGTTCTAAAATTGAGGTGTCGTTTTCTTTCTGCTTCCCTGCTTACCTTGAGCAAAGCTTGCCAAGTTACCAAAAAGTTAAGAGTTTGCTACTGGGTTTATACAGTATGGTAGATTTTGTGAATTACTGCAGTATTCTCTCATGAAAAAAAAAAAAAGGTATATTTTGATGGAATTTTTTCTGGAACCAAGTACAACCTATTGCAATTGTATTTCTCTTGAAGCATTTTGGCATACTTGTGATTGTACTTCTTTTTGATTGTGTAACAGTATAAAATTCAATAAAAGAGAGGGTTTGTTTCTACTTTGTGACATCTGTGATCTTTATGTTCATCAGTTACCCCAGTTCTGAAACATGGACATGGCAAAAGCCACTTCAAAAAGAGAAGTAAATGCACACTGTACAGCACAGCTGAGACGGGTGTGTTTGAGGCGCAGCCCACCTCCTGCTGAAGTCAACAACCCTGGTCACTAAACACAAACATGGTCTGCTTTCCAAAAGCATTTCTAAATTGTTTTTCCCCTTACAGCCAAAACCACTCGCAGTGCTTACCCCTTCTAAATTAAGTTCGCTGCAGCCCTCAACAGAAGAGGTTAAGCATCCGACTCAAGTCTAACAGCAGGGATTGTGCAGGTGCTGCTGTGGGAAACCACAGAGAATACAGCAATGGATATGGAGCCGAGGGGACAAAAGAGTTAAAAGAAACCTCTCAGTAATCAACAACACCCTTAGCAACAAAACAGAAACAGTTTCCAATCCAAGATGATTCTTCCAGGTGATTTCAGCTGTGCTCAACACAAGCATAAGACACTAAGAGTGCCAGGATGGTGCCACGTGAATACCGCTTCCCAGTGTGCAGACTGGAAATCTGCGATGTTTCTGTTTTGTTGGGAAGAAAAATGAAAGCGGAAGGCATGCACAAACACTGTCAACAATGAGGATCCCATTAGCATTAGCGATGTTTAAATCCGTTTTGGTAAATAGCATATTAAAACTTCCCTGTATGTGATGTATGTTCATGAAAACACGACTTATGTTCTAAGCACATAAGATTCCGATAAATAAATGAGTTACCCTATGCCATGTGCAACTTGAGAAACCCGTTACTTATAGCTATGTCTACGCAGGATAAACAGCTTCTTAACTTGCATCTTATAAGCCAGGACAAGTGGGAACTGGTATCCTTCTGTTTAGCAGTTCTGCGAAGAAGATACAGTAACCAGCACACCGCTCCTTGGAAAGCTGTCTGCTGACAGTTAGAATACAGTAATAAAAAACGTGAAGGGGCACTGAATGAAAACAGCTCATCTCAGAAACACGGAGTATTAAATAGCCTAAGAAGAAACAGCACTATTTGATCGTAAAAGCAACAGAGTGAGAATTCTGACAGAAGATCCCGTAGCTTTTCTTCCCCGTCCCTGCCCTGTAGCCAAGCTTTCCGCAGGGCAGGGCTCATCGCGCAGCATCCTCATCCTCACCACATCGCCTTACCCAGCCCTGCCTGCCTCAGAGAACCAGCACGCCTCGTGCTGCTCCGAAAGCTCTCTCAGAAGCCACGAGCGCGCAGCCACACCTCGGCGAACGCGCCCGACAAAGCGCAACGCTCCCGTCAGAGCAGGGACAGCCCGCGCACCTGCTGCGGAGGTGGGCACGGCCTCTGCCTCACGGAGACCCCGCTCCGCGCTGCGGGACCGCGTCGCGCTTCCCATCCCTGAGGCCCGAAGAACGCGCGGGGCGATGGGGGTACGCTGTACCCGTTCTCCCCACGGCGTCAGCGCTCCGTAACAACAGCGAAGCCGGGGATCGCGCAGGGGATGTACGGGGTCAGCGCCCCACGCCCCTGAACACCACATCGACAAAACCCATCTCCAGAAACAAGCCAACCACCCGGATCGCTGCCGGCTGCCGGCTCCCGGCTCCCGGCTCCCGGCTCCCAGCTCCCGGCTCCCGGCTCCGCGGCCTCGGCCCGTGCGGCCCCGCTCCCGCCCCGCTCTCCCTCGCACAGACCTGCACTCCGGCCGCTCTCCCTCAGCCGCCGCCCGCGCCTACGTGCGCCGGGGAGCGAGGGGCCGAAGAGCCGCCAGAGCCCGCTCCGTGCCGAGGCCGCGCCCACCCACTCTACGTGCAGCCCGGCAGCCGCGGCCCCCCGCTCCCCGCCCGCCTACGTGTGCCGGTGCATGCGGGCAGCGCGGGGCACAGCACTCCCCGACCCGGCCCCGCCGCCCTCCCTCACGGACAGCTCCTGCGGGCAGCACTGCGCATGCCCGGGAACTGCGCAGGCGCTGTGAGGGGTCGGCGGGCGGCGCGGAATGGCGGCGGGCTGAGGAGCCGGGAGCTGGGCTGGGAGCCGGGAGCCGGGCTGAGGAGCCGGGAGCCGGGGCCATGAGTGCCGTCCCCGGGCTGCAGAAGGACTGCGAGGCGCTGCTGGGCGCCTTCCAGGAGGCCGACACCGTCCGCTTCGAGCGCTTTGCTGAGCTGTGGCGGGAACGCCGCTTCCACACCATCTTCCAGTGAGTGAACTGCCCTTCCCTTGTGGGATGGCATGAAGCGGTATAACGTTGCCTTTTTCGCTCCGAATCTATTTTGCTACTTGGGAATCAGTGCTGCTTGGGAACGTGGGGCACGGCCGTCTGTGGAGGCTGTTGAATCACGAGAACAGCTTCTCTGCAGTAAAGACAACTGCAAATCATCCAGATGGCTGTCGCAGCAGATAAGCAGAAACAGAGGCAAGCATTTTTTTTGGGGGGGGTACGCCGCGAAGGATGGTAATAGTTGCACATGGCAACAAAGGTGCTGCTCCCTCTTGATTTATCTGTTGGGCCAGGTGTGTTACGCAAACAGAGAACAAAACTTAGAAATGGGGGTGGGCATAAATCAAACTAATAAGCTTGTTGATAAGAAAGCAGGATGGACATCCTGTTGTCGCAACAAGATAACCAAACAGATGTCTCCCTTCAGGAGTGGTGAGGAGCTCGCGTGTATTCGTTTCTCTCGTTGGTGTGCATGTTTGGTGGAGAGATCCCCCATGCACCCAATGCTGTAATAAAGGGAATACCTGCTTGACATATTTCATTGGTGTGTCGAGTTACTTTGTCGGATTTCTCGGCATCACTGTCAAGAACTTGAGCCCTGTGGTAACATTTTAAAGCTCCTAAAGCTTGCTGCTGCGTCACGATGGATGCTGTGACACTTGTGCTTTTACAGCCGCTTACTGCAGTGTACTCCTTTCTGTTTGCTGTAGTGGCAGAATGAGGGCTCTGGAGAGGAATAAGATCACGAAGAAGACCTTAGAGCTGGCACAGCAGTACTTCTTGCCACCGTATGCCTTCCAGATCCGAGTCGGTGCTCTGTACCTCATGTATGGGCTCTACAACACACAGCTCTGCCAGCCAAAAATAAAGGTAACTGTTACTGAGCCTCCTCCTCAGAAGGTGTAGGACACGAGGTGTTTTCATGCAATTATTAAGGTTGGAATGGGTTGCTGAGATCATCTATCACCCTTCCAATCAATAAGTTCTTTCTCATGTTTGTATGGAAGTTCCTACATTCCAGTTTGTGCTCATTGCCCCTTATCCGCCCACTGGGCACCACTGAAAAGAGCCTGCCACCATCCATTTCCCTCCCGCACTTCAGATATTTATAAACAGTGGTGAGATCACCTCTTGGTCTTTTCTTCTCCAGGCTGAACAGTCCCGGATCTCTCAGCCTTTCCTCATACAGATATTCCAAGCCCCTGTTCATCTTTGTGACCTTTCACTGTACTCTCTACAAGAATTCCCCATCTTTCTTGAATTGGGGAGCCCAGAACTGGGCACAGTGCTCCAGGTGTGGCCCCACTAAAGCAGAGTAGAAGGGGAAGCAGAACCTCCCTTGACCTGCTAGCCACGTTCTTATTAATGCAAGGGCACGCTGCTGTCTCGTGGCCGTCCTGTTGTCCACCAGGACACCGAGGTCTTTTTCCCAAGCCAGCGGGAAGCTAGAATGTTCTTGTCACATGTGGAGAGAACTCCACGACAGCTTCAGTTATTTATTAGAATTTCAACAAAATGAATACCGGTTGCATTGTTTCCAGTCCCTGTTAACTATAAGTGGAATTAGTCAGTAGGTGGAAAGTTTGAATGACTGAACAATATGTGCTCTCTTACTCCCTTTAGGAGAGGAGACTGGTATAGAAATGAGTTAGAGAATCTGTGCAAGTGGTTTATACAGAAATAATTGTGTACGTTACATGCATATGCACAACTGAGTCCAAATTCCTGACGCAGGAATCAAAGATGTTCTACAATGATCTTATTGCATCTCATATCTTAATTATAGAGAAGTCATTGCCTTTTACAGAGATGAATTTAGACAGTTTTAAAGACACTGCTATGTAGCAAACCTTGGAGAGTTCGGGAATCATCCAAGAAGATGGCTTAGGTGGGGCGAAAAAGTGAGCCGAGCAGATGGGAAAGGAGAGAAAGTGAGAAATGAGAAAGGCTTTCTTGAGCAGGGCATTGAAACAATACACAGCTGATTTGTTGCAGATCAGAATTGCACTCAAGGATTGGCCTGAAGTCCAGAGCTTTCAGCAGGATCTGATAAATTCCCAGCATTACGATGCAGCATACATCTTCAGAACTCTGCGTCGTGCCAGAGCATTCCATTTCACAGCAATGCCAAAGCTAGTGAGTAATTTTGTTAATGACCTACCGTTTGTAAGAAAATATCTCAGGATTTTACTGGCTGGCAGTTCAAGAGCACTGGTGTGTTTGTTGCTACTGTTATGCACTGTAACATAAAGCGTAGAGGATCTCTGAATGTAGCACGCTTTGCACCTGAAACTGTTTCAGTATCTAACGTTCTTATAATTTGAGATGTCTTCTGATTTTTGAAAATGTCATACTCTTGACTTTGAGTGCTGGATTGAATTCTCAACTAGGGAATAATATTTTTAAAGTACTGGTTGAGCACTTGGCAGTAAAGATGCATGTTGTTGTTGATGAGAGAGCTTCATGCATTCCCTGGTGTAGGGAGCTGCTTTGGCAGGGGGTTGGACTCGATGATCTCTAGAGGTCCCTTCCAACCCCTGCGATTCTGTGATTCTGTGCCTTCCAGTATCTTTTGGTTGTTGGATTTGCAATTAAGACCTTCAGGAGCAGGGGTAGTTTAAACTGGCTGTTTAAGTTACAGAGCCTTGTCTCCTGATTCAGCTAAACTACAGAATGAAGAAGAGGATTGAGGAAAATGAATGTAAAGAAGAATTTAAGGACCCAAGTAACAGAGTAAGCAGCCTCATCACAAATGATGTACTGGAGGTACAGTAACTTTAAACTATGGTTTAAACGCTGTTTGTTTGTTTG
Organism: Oreortyx pictus; assembly: GCA_036925125.1. Lineage (NCBI taxonomy): Eukaryota > Metazoa > Chordata > Aves > Galliformes > Odontophoridae > Oreortyx > Oreortyx pictus. The sequence continues at coordinate 58,746,068 of JAUPFR010000006.1, forward strand.
TTTTTCTGTTATTGAAAGCTATAAATTCTCTGGTTAGTCCAGGATTGTCCTTTGTGCATTCCTTATGGAGTGCAGACTAGGATAATTGTCTGAGCAATTTTTCCGAATATTCAGAAGCACAGTACTCATTTTGGAAGAACTTTTGTACCTGTTGTTCCCATATGTACCACACATGGCGACGTGCTGTGACTGCTGTGAGAGCTGGTCCCTGGTGTCACTGAGACTTCCTTCTTAGTTTAAACAACAGAAGGTGCTCTTCTTTTGCTTATTTGATGCACTGATGGGAAAGTGCTAGGTAATATTACTGCTGGGCTCCCTGAAGCTGAACTGATATAAACTGTCTATTTCTAACACTTCTGCTAGTTCAGTGATCTCCTTAGATTATATAATCTTGGTTTTCTTCAGCCAGAACTCATATTGCTCTCCTGCTTTAATCTTCCTGAAAAGTGTCTCTTTTCCTCTTTTAGGAACTGATGAATATTCATGAACACTATCAGAAAATGAAATGTGCCATATCAGCTGACAAATCCCAGCCAGACAAGGCCCTGAGTTTAATAAAAGATGAATTTGTAGTTTCTCTGAAAGATATAGCTTTGGAACATCAGGAGTGGCAGCAAAAAAGATTGGTAGGTAATACAAACCATTATGTTGTGGCAGTTTAACATGTTATGTGAGCGTGTAAGAACTGGCATAGAGTGAGAGTCTCAGTCTTGAGTAGAAGGAACTAGAACGCTGAAGACATGAGTAAAACCCCAAGTGAGAGTTACGATGTGGGGGAAAGGACAGTGACCTGTGTGTGGTACTGGCTGTATGGCAGCAGATATTACGTAAAGGTAAGCCCTAGATTAAATGATTTGTGGATGGCATTGGAATGACTGTGAAATACCTCTGTAGCAGGTTGTGGTCAAGAAAAGGCTGTAGTGTAAGGTTAGCAGAGAAAATGGACGTGTGTGGTTTCTGCTTTCTGAAAGACTGACATCTAAAAAAATATTCTGTTTTGTGTGTTTTTCAGAAATTGTTGCTGAAAGCTAAGGAAGCTGATGAAATGCCAGACAGCATGGAAGAAGGAACTTCACTACACTCAGAAGTAAGAAAAGTGAACTTGTTTGTTACATTGCACAGGCAGAATCTGTTGATTTCTTAACTGAAGACCATAGGCTAAGTGGTGCGTTTCAGGACTTGACAGAGCCAAAGTAAGTTCCAGGAATAGCTAGCAGAGCTGGGATTTTTATGTTGAATTGCGTTGTTTTCTGTTGAGCTTCGAGCATTTGCTGCTGCGATAGTTCTTGGATGCTTGTTGTAAGAAGAAATGGTCCCTCTCAGGCAAGGAAAGGAAAGAGCTGTGTTTTCTTGGCCAAACACCTTTGTGATTCCTCCTGGTGTTTCACCTAAATGGAATAACTGTTTTTTGTGCTACAGAGTTCTTTTGTATTGTACTGCCTGCTTGTTTCAACCTTGAATTTGACTAAGAAGTTGTCAACGGTTTAGCGGGCTGGATCGGCCCGGTTCCGTGACGACTGGTGCGGGGGACCCACAGACCCACGCCCCAGGAAGGGGGAAGGGGAAAGGGAAAAGGAAAAAGGGAGATGGGCCTAGAAACAAAACAGCGGCAACGATCTGAGGAGGAAAGCTGATTTACTAAATAAGATATCAGAAAGCAAAATAACACAATATAATACAATATAATTGGAATTGAAGCTAATAAATCAAATAAAATGAGCAAGAGAGAGTGTCCGATAAACCGAAGGCCTTATGCTAACGCTGAAGGCGATACGGCAGCGAGCACCCACTGCTGAGTGATCCCAAAGGAAAGAGAGTGTCCCGTGACCGCAGAGAGTTTTTATCTTTTCCCTCTGAGCGGAAAATACGTAAAAATGCAGAGCATCGCAAAGTCCTCTGGGGAATGTAGTTCTCCTCTTCTGAGACAGGTATACCCGGAAATATCAATGATCTATGGAGTATTAACTCTTTAACTCTTAATGCACTACATGTTGTTATGATGTGGAATACCAATACCAAAAATCATAAAGCCATGACAGAAGTTTCAAATTTTATGTTTTGTTCCTGAGCTGTGTAACTGAAGATAACCAAATGAAGCTTTATATTCTTAATGGAACTTGAACTATTTTTTTTTAATTTAAGAAAGTTTGTCACCATTTACCATGGAATTGCAGCTTTAGGAATAGCTGTTTATATAGTAACATAGAAATGCTGCTTAAGGCCGATTTTAGAGTTAGTGTAATAGAAAATGAAGCCTTTTTCTGAGTGCTGCTTTTGTTTCTTTGCAGGGTTCTGAAAGAGCAGATGCTTTGGCTCGAATCAAACGCAAGTCTTACTCTGCAGTTGTTGAGGTAGGAATTAAATTGATGATAGAGATGTATTCATTGCTAAATGATAGTTCAGAGTAACCAGTTGATCAGAAGGGAAGGAGTTAAACTTACACTCAGCTTTTGAATGTTCGTTTCCATATCTGACACACGGGGAAAATGTGAAGCTCTGATTATTCATGTTAGGTTCGTGGAAACAGTGCCGGAACACTCTGTGCCTGCAGGGCTTTCATTCCCAAGGTTTCTTTTTGTGTCTGTGCGCTGGTTTTAAGTAGATGGAATTTATGGCAAATGGAATTAAAAAGGTACTGGAGGCTGATGGTTCCGTGAGGCCTTGGTGTTTGAAGCCGTGAGGATTCTTACAGAAATGGACCTTGGGGGTTTAAAGCCAATTGGAAATTACTGAAACATTGTTTGTCTGAGTGCTGTTCGAAAAACATTGCTGAATTATCTTCCTATGGCAGACCTACCGTAATCATTACATCGTTCTTTGTTTATTTACATTGTTTATTGAAGAATTCACTATCAAATGAAACAGAGCTCTGGAATGTGCAGCAGTTCAGAGCTGTGAATGAAGCGCTCGGTGATGTACAGTAACACACAGCTATATCCGTTTAACTTCATTTTTAATAACTGATAAATATGTTTACCTTCCAGGCCTCCAAATCCAGAAGACATCGTCAAGTAATGTTAGAATCTTCCGAATCAGGCTCAGATTATGGGAAATCTCCAAGACAAAGTAAAAGAAGCAGCAGGAGAACACAGCCAGCAAGAAAAAGAGGTTCTCTGGAAATCAGAGGTGCTTTTCCATTGCACTTAGGAAGAAATTCTTTCCTGTGAAGGTGGTGAGACACTGGAGCAGGTTGCCCAGGGCGGCTGTGGGTGTGCCCTGGAAGCACTCCAGGCCAGGCAGGACGGGGCTGTGAGCAATGGGAGCTGGCACTATGATCTTAAAGGTCCCTGCAAAACAAAACCATTTTGTCTTTCTGTGATTCATTTATGGATCTCAAGAAACTGAACTGGTATAGTTTGTAGCACTTGGGTACATCCAAAGTATTTGCACATCTCTGCTTGTGCATCTTTTTCTATTTTTTATTTTTTATTTTCCCCTTTGGACTTGGAAAATGCTGCTTTGATCTCTGTGCCAGTCCTGAAGGCATGGGAAGTGGCTCTTGTCAGCCTTCTTACATCCGACTTCTAACTGATCATAGTTGCTCAGCCATTTCAGTCTTCCATTTGACTTGCTGCTTATTAAAGGTTAACTAAAATTGAGCAGTGAAGTCTTGAATTAACTGTTTTGAAGACGATGATTTCAAAGTTCCAAAGTCTGTCATCTTATGCTTTGCTTCTGAGAAAATTCCGCCCTCTTCAGAGGTGGGCGTTGGGCCACGTTGCCTTTGCTTCACTTCAGAACAGGAGATGTAGTGCTGGGGAGGGAATAAGGAGAAGAGATGTGAATAATGTCTGAACTGAGCTGGCGATGAGTACTGTTAGTTCCTTGTTGTTGAGGGTTTTCCTCGCGAGCCGCATGAAGATACTGGGAAAACAGATCTCTCCAGCCAAAGGCTATGGAGAAAGTCAATACAGACGCAAGAGAACAGTCTTCTGACTGCTCAATCTGAGATACAGAAGTGAAAAAGCAAACAAAAAAAGCCCAACCACCCAATGGTGATGTTTCCTCCTAAAAATCTCTCTGCAGGTGAGAAGCAAGCAGGAAAGGAGACTGTTACCCGCTGCGCTGGGATGCCTGTAATCACAGAAGAAGACAGCTCGGATACAGAAGGTATGACTGAGATGCCCACAGGCCGTGGCCTGTTCTGTTCACTGCTCTGTACTATGCTGCATTTTTTTTTTTTTTTTTAACTAAAATTGATAGCTCAGGTCACTTTGCTTCCTTGCAAAATCTAGGTTAGTTTTCTGCCTGTAAATTGTTGCATCAAAACTGAAGCTTTGCTCTGACAGTTTGTTGCGAGCACACGATGGCAGAATCCTGTGAGAGGTGTTGTTTGGGTGCAGAGTGATTTCCACTGGCAGTTCATTGATAGTTGAGACTGGTGGGTCCTGCTTACATAGAGGCAGTCGGACCTGAGAGCTGGACCAGAGGTAACTGGTCTTAGCCTGAAAGAACAGGATTTGGTTAGATTATTTAAAGGGGAACAGAGGGTTAAGTGCAACTTCTGTAAAAGCCTAACAACATAGATGAGTGTGAGGAATACATATTTTGGAGTTAATTACGATCAAAAACTGCATTTCTCAGGTTATTGTTATATGAGGGAGAATAATAACAAAATATGCTCATAGCAAAGTGGTGCATCCTCTGATCGCCCGACTCAGCTGTAGACAATTTTAATTCTTTCATCTTTGACACAGTTAGGTTGAAGGCACAGTGGTGTATTTAGTATTGTACTTGATTTCATTTGCTCCTCCTTTAAGCTGTCAGGATGTTTTGTCTCTAAATAGATGGCATTCTTCAGTTCTTTGAAGAGCTTTACCTGTTAGTTGTGAAGTGTTAAAAATACCCATAAACAATCTTGTGCATGATTTTGTAAGTATTCCATATGTCAAACTCACAATGAAATGCAAAAGATGTTTATGAGGAGCTGAATGCTCTCAAAGCTAAATAAGTTTCAAAGTGCAGAACTTTGTTCATCAGTGGAACTGCATTTTGAATGACAGTGTGCCATGGAATCTAGAAAGGTTATTTCCATGTTTAAAGTCAGGCAGAGGGGGATTAGAAAGGAATCTCAGGAGCTCATCCAATTCATTTCCTTCTTCTGGGCAGAGTTAATTTCGACTTTAATTATTCCCAGGAGGGAAGACGGATTGAAACGTTTGTCAGAGAAATCTCTTTATTTCCTTTCAGAAGTCCCTCTGTCCAAGAGGAGGCGGCGCTGTTAGGATCCAGGTGGAGAACACCAGTGTGAACTGCGAGAGAACACCAGTGTCAGCTGTAACACTGAGTGCTTGTTTGGATTCCTCCAGGAATTGCTGGGACCAGAGCTGCAGGTGCCACTGCTGGAGCCGAGCAGCCCCGTGGTACAGCACCTGGTGCCTCTGCTCACCTGGCTAATGATTCCTGGCAGGGATGAAGTTGCTGTGCGCTGTTTGAGATGGGGTGAGAGAGAAGATTGTAGCAACTCGTATTTAGTTCGTATATGCAAGTAACACTTGGAACTCATGTTGACTTGCAGTGACTTCCTAGCTGATACTCTTGAAAGAACAGCTCACAAAATACCTGCCTGTATTTGTACAATAAACTGTTTCTCACAGTTAACCCGCTATGTTTTGTAGCATGCAAATTCAGCAGTGTTCACCAAGGATCTGTAGGTGTGGGAAATGAACTTGGTGATGAACCTTTCCCTGCATTCAGCCCGCAGCACATCTGGCTTTGTGGTATATTTGGATAACGCACAGTGTGTGACTTGATTCCTGCAGGTGGCACAGAGCTGTACCGGGACAGGACTAGAATTCAAAACGATCTGTGTCGATTGGAGCAGTGCATTATTATTCTCTTTGCTATCTTCTCCAGTTGAACACAGCTGGAAAAAACACACCCTGAGGAAAAGGGCAGAGTTTGAGGTGTTCTGTTCTGCAAGAAAAAATACCACATTAAAAAAAAAAAAAAAAGTGTTGTATTTTTATGTAAGAAGGGCCCAAACGGAGTGAATTAGTTCAGCTCCTCACTATTCTCTCCCATGCCGTAATCCCAAATCCTCACTGTTACCCTCAAACTCGGGCACTAACCCTAACTCCATCCCAAACCCTCGCTGTTTCACCCCAAACTGCTGACCAAAGCCGTCAGCATCTTGTCCAGTCCCAAATCCTCACTGTTTCACCCCATGCTTTAGTCCCAAATTCTTGCTCTTCAGCCACAAATCCAGCCCAAAACCTGCCCTCTTTCACCCCAAACTCCAGTCCCGAATCCTCGCTCATTTGTCACAAACTCTGGTCCCTGTGATGGAGTGATTGCCGAGAGTCTCTGTACATAGTTGTCCTGGGTTGAATTACCGAATGAACGTCGGTTTGTTTTCCCCTCGTGTCGCGCTTGTGACTCGGCGTTGTTGTGCCGTGGGAAGGAAGAGAGGATGGAACGCGCGGGAGTGGGGCGCGGGCGCTCGTGCCCGCCGCGGGAGAAGCGGTTTCCGCGGTGTGTGCCGCCCCCGCGCGGCCGATGCCGGAACTGCAGCAGCCGCGGTTTGCTCCTTCGGGCGGCACGGCGCATGCGCGCCGAAACGCGGAAGCGGCGTAGGGCGTACGTAAATTGCGGCCGCTCTGCGCGGCCACTCCGCCCGTCTCGATGAGCGCTCGGTCCTCCGAACAATAGTGCGCATGCGCGGCAGAATCTTCTACGGAGCGCCCTACTGCTCGATACACCGAGGTGTGGGCGAGCAGTCACCTGTTGCGCCGCCGGCTCAGCGACATTCCCCCTTCTCTCGCAGGACGCGTCCCGCCCGCACCCGCGCTGCTTCGCCCGAGTCCGCCCCGGCAGCGGACCGTTCCGGCTCCCAGCGGCCCCTGCGCACGTCGCGGCGCCCCGATTGGCTCGGCGTCACATGTGACCGTCAGCAGCCCGCGCCGTCGCCGCTGTGCTCGCGGCTGCCGGCCCGTGGTGGCAGTGCGGTACTGCAGGCGCTGCCCCGCGCACCTACGCGGGCGGTTCCCGGTCCGGAGCCGCTCGGGCACCGGGCGAGCGTCAGCCTTCCCCCGCTGCCGCACTCGGCGCTGCCCGTCTGCCGTTCCGCGCTCCGTTCGAGCTCCGTCCGCGTTCGCGTCCCGGGATCGCACCGCCCAGGCTCACAGCCCCCCCCGAGCGCCTCGCGACATCCGATTCGCTCCTCGCCGCCGTGGACCGAGAGGCGTCCCGGTCCCCCCCGGCCCCGCACCGCCCGTCGGCCGTTTCCGAGAGCAGCGGCGGAACAAGCGGAGCGGCGCGGAGCCGCCCCCGGGAGCGGCGCGGAACCGCCGTGGCACGCCGCCGAGTTTCCCGGGAGCTGCGGAACGGGCTTTCCCGCGCCCCGCGGGCACCTCCCCACGCACTGCCGGCCGTGGCCACGTTGCTCGGCGCGTGCCCACATCGGCGGCGCTGCTGCGCGCGCAGTACCTGCAGTACCGCCCGGCGGCCACGGGAGGGCGCCACGTGACACTGTTCCCCCCCAGCCCTGCCCCTGCAGGACGCGCGGCGCTCAGCCGGCGTCCCGTGAGCACTGTGCCGCAAACAGAAAGATAAAACACGAATGCAGAGTTAAGAGACAATAAAAAGAGGGGTCGGGAGGCCCCCGGCGCGTGCCCCTGGGGGACCACAGACTCCAGTATGAATGCGTTAGGTAGACACGCTCATTGCGCATGCGTTAACTACTGGCTCTCAGTGCGCATACGTTAACTACGAACGCTCAGTGCGCATGCGTGAACTTCCGACGCTCAATGCGCATGCGTTAACTGTGGACCCTCAGTGCGCATGCGTTTACTGTAACCGCTCAGTGCGCATGCGATAACCACTGGCGCGCAGTGCGCATGCGTTAACTACGAACGTTCAGTGCGCATGCGTTAACTGCGGACGCACAGTGCGCATGCGTTTTTTTGCGGACGCCCAGTGCGCATGCGTTAAGTGCGGACGCCCAGTGCGCATGCGTTAACTGGACTCACTCAGTGCGCATGCGTTCACTGGAACCATTCATTGCTCATGCGTTAATTGCGGACGCGCACTGCACATGCGTTAATTACGAACGTTCAGTGCGCATGCGTTAACTGCGGACGCCCAGTGCGCATGCGTTAACTGCGGACGCCCAGTGCGCATGCGTTTACTGCGGATGCTTAGTGCGCATGCGTGAACTGGAATCGTTCAGTGCGCATGCGTGAACTGGAACCGTTCAGTGCGCATGCGTGAACTGGAACCACGCAGTGCGCATGGGTTAACTGCGGACTCTCAGTGCGCATGCGTTTTTTGCGGACGCACAGTGCGCATGCGTTAAGTGCGGACGCTCAGTGCGCATGCGTTAACTGCGGACGCACAGTGCGCATGCGTTGACTGGACTCACTCAGTGCGCATGCGTTAACTGGAACCATTCATTGCGCATGCGTTAACTGCGGACGCGCACTGCAAATGCGTTAATTACGAACGTTCAGTGCGCATGCGTTTATTGCGGACTCACAGTGCGCATGTGTGAACTGGACTCGCTCAGTGCGCATGCGTTAACTGCGGACGCCCAGTGCGCATGCGTTAACTGCGGACGCCCAGTGCGCATGCGTTAACTGCGGACGCCCAGTGCGCATGCGTTTACTGCAGATGCGCAGTGCGCATGCGTTCAGCACTGGCTCGCCGTGCGCATGCGTTGGCTGGAATCGTGCAGTGCGCATGCGTGAACTTCTGGCGCGAAGTGCGCATGCGTTAACTACTGGCACGCAGTGCGCATGCGTTAACTACGTACGCTCAGTGTGCATGCGTTAACTACGAACGCTCAGTGCGCATGAGTTAAGTACTGGTGCGCATTGCGCATGCGTTAAGTACTGACGCTCAGTGCGCTTGCGTAATGTACTGGCGCGTAGTGTACCCACGCATGCGCAGTGTGTTGGTGCGCCGTGCGCATGATCTGCTCTCTTCCAAAGTAATTAAGCGCTGTAATTAAGCGCCGTAATTACAGAGCGCAGCTGCTCCCTGCCCTATACCACTGCCCCATAGCTCCTCTTCTCTCCCTGTCCCATAGCTCTGATCCCTGCCCCATAGCATTGCCCCATAGCGCGGTTCCCTGCCCCCTAGAGCTTAATTTTTGCCCCATAGCGCGCTGCCCCATAGCACGCTGCCCCATAGCATGCTACCCCATAGCGTGCTGCCCCATAGCGTGTTGCTCCATAGCACGCTGCCCCATAGCATGCTGCCCCATAGCGTGCTGCCCCATAGCACGCTGCCCCATAGCTCCGCTCCCTGCCCCATAGCGCTGCCCCACAGCCCCAAATCTCCGCGTCCCACAGCGCTCCTTCTCACCCCACATCCCGCCCCACAATGCCATCACTTCTGGGGTCCCCGCTCTTTTTTAGGATTTATTTGGAGGGATTTGGGGTGGATTTTTTTTTTTTTTGTATTGTTTTTTTCCTCCTCGACCTCGCCGCTCCTTCGTGGAGTTCTGCCATCTGAACCCTCACGAGTGGACGACCCCGCGCCGCTTTTCCTGGGGACCCTGTGGGGTCGCGGTGTCTCTATAGGGTCGTTATACGTTTCTATGGTGGTGTAGTACCTCAATATGGCCACAAGGCGGCGGTATGGAGTTGCAATACCAAATACAGCCACTGGTTGTCGCTGTGTCTCTATGGGGTCGCTGTGTATCGATATGGAGGTGCAGTACCGATATGCCACCACTGGGTGGCGCGGTGTCTCCGTGTATTTACGGGTCGCCATGTATCCCTATGGTGTTGCAGTATTCATATACCACCACTGGGTGTCGCTGTGTCTGTGTGTCGCTTGGGGTCACTGTGTATGCATTTCTATGTGTCTCTATGTATCTCTGCGCATGCGCCCTTTACATTAATTAATTAATGGCGCCTTAATTCATGATTGGAGCCTTAATTAATTCACTCACCGCCGCTGCATTAATTACTGGCGGCTGATTGTGGGGGCGGAGTGGGGAGGGCTTCAAAAGCACGGCCCCCTAGTGCTGCTGCCCTCCCTTTAGAATTGCCCCACAACGCTGCCCCACAGCTCTGCTCCCTGTCCCATAGCGCTTCTGCACTCCCTGCCCCATAGCACTCTGCCCCATAGCTCTGCTTCCCTCCCTGCCCCATAGCACCATTCTCAGCCCCATAGCTCTGCCCGGTAGCTCCGCTCCCTGCCCCACAGCTCTGCCCCATAGCTCCCCTTCTCTCCCTGCCCCATAGCTCTGCTCCATGCCCCATAATGCCACCCCATATCGCTCTGCCCCATAGCACTGTCCCATAGCGCGGCTCCCTGCCCCCTAGAGCCGATTTTCTACCCCATAGCGCTTTGCCCCATAGCTCCGCTCCCCTGCCCTATAGCGCTGCCCCATAGCTCCCCTGCCCCATAGCACTGCCCATTAGCACTCCTCCACTCCCTGCCCCACAGCGCTCTGTCCTGTAGCACTGCCCCATAGCTCTGCTTCCTGCCCCATAGCGTGGTTCCCTGCCCTATAGCAGTGTCCCATAGCTCCGCTTCCCTCCCTGCCCCATAGCACCATTGCCTGTCCCATAGCACTCTGCCCCATAGCGCTGCCCCATAGTGCCACTGCCCCATAGCTCTGCTCCATGCCCCATAGCGCAGTTAGCTGTCCCATAGTGGCATTTCCTGCCCCATAGCACTGTCCTGTAGCTCTGCTTCCCTCCCTGCCCCATAGCACGACTGCTCCCCACCCCATAGCAATGTTCCCCATAGCGCAGCGCCCTGCCCCATAGTGCTATCCCATAGCTCCTCTCTTTGCCCCATAGCGCTTCTCCACTCCCTGCTCCATAGCTCTGCTTCCCTCTCTGCCCCATAGCGCTGTTTTTTTGTTTGCTATTTCTTTGTTCTTTTTTTTTTTTTTTAGTGTCACCCCAAATTCCACTCCTGAATCCTGGCTCTGTCACCCCAAGCTCCAGTATTTTATGGGTTGCATTTGGGGTCGTCTTTTTTGGGGGTTGCTCTTGGGGTCTTTTTTGGGTCCCTTTTGGGGTCTCTTTGGTATTACCAATTTTGGGGTCCCTTTTTTGGATCCCACTTTTGGGGTCCTGTAGGGGTTCCTCTTTTGGGGTCACCGCTCTTGCGTTCACATTTGGGGTCACACTTTGGGGTCTCTTTGGGATGTTTTTTATGTCTTTTTTTTTTGTGGTACTTTTTGTGTGTGTTTTTTTTGTATCTGATTTTTGTGGGTTTTTTTGTGATATTGTGGAATTTTTTGGGTTTTTTGTGGGTTTTTTTTTGTTTTATTTTTTGGTTTTTTTTTTGTGCTTTCTTTGGGGGGGGCTGTGGGTTTTTTTGTGTTTTTTTTTGTTTTTTTCTTTTGTGTTTTTCTTTTTTTCTGTGTTTTTTTTTTCTGTGGGTTTTTTTCTGTGGGTTTTTTTGTTTTTTGTTTTATTTTGGTTTTTTTTTCATATTTGTGGGTTTTTTTGGATTTTTTCTAGGAATTTTTATTTTCAATTCTTTTTAGGGTTTTTTCTTTTTTTTTTTTAGGGTTTTTTAGGGAGCTTTTAGGGGTTTTTTAGTTCTTTTTTAGTTTTTTTTTCAGGATTTTTTTTCGGCATTCAGTTTTTTTTCCCCTTTTTTTTAAAGCTTTGTTTAGGGGATTTTTTGTTTGTTTGTTACTGGTTTTTTTTTTTTTTTTTTGGGCGGCGGGGGGTGGGATGGGTTTGGGATTTTTTTTTGGGGGGGGGATCGCTGCTGCTGTTCTCCCCACTTCTTCCAGCCCTGCTCTTCTGCCTCACACTGTCGGAGCTGCGTGCAAGCGGAGCGCCCATAGGATCCTGGCTGGTGACGTTCCCTGCCTTGGGCAAACCCTTGCTGCTTTCCTATCCTTCCTGACTCTCTCTTCCCCTTCCCCATCTCCCTGCTCACTATTGGTAATAAACCACTCAGACCGACATTGGAACAGTTGCCTTTTAATGTCACGCTGGGTGTACGTGTCATTGAAGAGCTGAGTCTCTGTCCTTGAAATCAGCATGACGTGGGGTCGCTCTTGGGCTCCTTTTCGGGTCACTCTTGGAGTAACTTGTGGGGTTTTTTTGGGGTCGTCGCTGTGGGGTCGCTATGTATCACTATGGAGTTGCAGTAGCTATATACGGTCACTGGGAGTCTCTGTGGTGTCGCTATGGGGTCTCTTTTGGGTTCACATTTGGGGTCTCTTTGGGATTGTCACTTTTGGGGTCACTCTTCGGGTCCCTTTAAGGGCTGCAGTGTATGGGAACTGTTAAAGTGTGGCCTGAAGCAATGATGGATCACCTGAGGTGAGCATAGAGTCAGCTGCAGGAGCACAGGTGTAGGCAGTGTACTGTGCGACTGGAAGGGGTGGAGTCTGGCTCCACCTCTCCCAGATCCCATTTAAGGACTGAGCAACACCAGGGAAGGGTTTGTTTTTAGGGCTTTTTTTTAAGGGGGGGGAGGGGGTTGTTGGGTTTTTTTGGTTGTTTTTTGGGGGGTTTTCATTTCTTTTTTCTTTGTTTTTTGGGGCTTTTTTTGGGGGGGATTTTTTATTAGTTTTTTGTTTGTTTGTTTTGGGGGGGATTTCTTAATTTTTGTTTTTTTTGTTTTTTGGGGGTTTTTTTAGGGGTTGTGTTTGGGGTTTTTTGGGGGGTTGGGTTTTTCATTTTTTGTCTTTTTGAGATTTCGTTTGTTATGTGTGTTTTTTTGGGTGGGGTAATTTTGGGGTTTTTGGGGGGGATTTTTTGTTATTTTTTTTGTTGTTTCCGTTTTTTTTTTTTCTTTTTCTGGGGGTATTTTGGGGGCTTTTTTTGTTTTTTTTTTTAGTTTTTTGGAGGGTTTTGCGGTGTTTTTATTGTTTTTTTGGGGGGGTTAGTTTTTTTTTTCCTTGTTTGTTTTTTTGGGGTATTTTTTAGGGGGTTCTTTTTTTTTTTTTATTGGGGGGTATTTATGTTTTTTTGGGGGGGGATTTTTTTGTTTTTTTTTTGTTTTTGATTTATTTGCTTTTATGGGGGGGGTTATTTGAGGTTTTTTGGGGGTGTTTATTTGGGGTTTTTGGGGGGGTGTTGTTTTTTTTTAGTTCTTTTGCTTATTTTTTTGGGGGGGAGGGGTTCTGTTTTCTGTTTTTTGAGGGGGGCTCTTTTTGGTTTTTTGGGTTTTTGTTTTTTGGCGGGGTTTTTTGTTTTCTGTTTTTTGTTTTGGGTTTTTTTTCTTTTTGTTTTTTGGGGGGTTTCTTTGCTTTTTTTTAGGGTTTTTTGTAGTTTTCAGGATTTTTTTAGGATTTTTTTGGGGTGTTTTTTTGTTTTATTTTTGGGGGGGGTTGTGGGGGGTATTTTTAGTTTTTTTTTTTTGGGGGGGGGGGGTTAAGTTTTTTGCTTTCTTTTTTTTTGTCTTTTTTTTTTTTTTTAGAATTTTCTCTAGGGTCATCAAATTCAACTCCTGACTCCTGGCTCTGTCACCCCATGCTCCAGACTTTTACGGATCTCATTTGGGCTCGTCTCTTTAAGGGGTAACTTTTGGGATTTTTTTTGGTTCTCATTTGGGGTCGCACTTGGGTTCTTTTTGGGGCCACTCTTGGGATCTTTTTCAGGTCCCTTTTGGGGTTGCGTCTATTTTTGTTTTTTGGTTTTTTTTGTTTTGTTTTTTTTCTGTTTTTTTTTGGGGGGGGGTCTTTTTTTAGGGTATTTTTTTAGTTTTTTTTTTCTTGGTGGTTTTTTTTAGTGTTTTTTCAAGGTTTTTTTTTTTTAATTTTTTTCTTAGTTTTTTTAATAGGGTCACCCCAAATTCCACTCCTGAATCCTGGCTCTGTCACCCCAAGCTCTACTCCTGGATCTTTTCTGGTGTTCTTGTTTTTATTTATTTATTTATTTATTTATTGGGGTTTTTTTGGGTTTATTTTTGGGGTTCATTTTCAGGGTTTTCTTTATTTTTTTGTTGTTTTCTTTTTTTTTTCTTTTTTTAATGTTTTTTATTTTATTTTTTTTTAGGAGATATTTCTCTTTTTTTTTGTTAGTTTTTCTTTGCTTTTTTTTTTTTCTGGGGGGGGGGAGGTGTTGGGATTTTTGGGTTTTTTTTCTTGGGGTCGCTGCTGCCGTTCTCCCCGCTTCTTCCAGCCCTGCTCTTCTGCCTCGCACTGTTGGAGCCGTGTGCAAGCGGAGCGCCCCTAGGATCCTGGCTGGTGACGTTCCCTGCCTTGGGCAAACCCTTGCTGCTTTCCTATCCTTCCTGACGCTCTCTTCCCCTTCCCCATCTCCCTGCTCACTATTGGTAATAAACCGCTCAGACCGACATTGGAGCAGTTGCTTTTTAATGTCATGCTGGGTGTATGTGTCATTGAAGAACCGAGTCTCTGTCCTTGAAATCAGAGCGTGACGTGGGGTTGCTCTTGGGCTCTTTTTCAGTTCACTTGTGGGTCTGTATGGGGTCTCTTTGGGATTGTCACTTTTGGGGTCACTCTTCGGGTCCCTTTAAGGACTGCAGTGTATGGGAACTGTTAAAGTGTGGCCTGAAGCAATGATGAATCACCTGAGGTGAGCACAGAGTCAGCTGCAGGAGCACAGGTGTAGGCAACGTGCTGTGTGACTGGAAGGGGTGGAGTCTGCCTGCACCTCTCCCAGATCCCATTTAAGGACTGACCACGGCTGGGAAGGTTTTTTTGTTGGAGATCCCTCCTCTGTGGAGGTCTACGCATGCCCTGACCATCAGTGGCAGGTGAGCATTTCCTTATTTACTGGTTGTCTTTATCCCACCTGGATGTCTTATAAAAATATACTGTCCACCTTCATTATTTTGTGTGGGTACTATTCTTTTGGTGTATTCACTGTACATACCCTAAAGCTCTAAATCCTTGCGTTTTCACCCCCAAAGTCTAGCCCTTGGTCCTTGCTATTCCACTCCAAATTCCTGTCCCAAGCCCTCACTATTTCCTCTCAAACAGTAGTCCTAAATCCTCATTATTAATCTCAGACTCAGGCCCTGAAACCTTGCTACTTTGCCCCAGACTCAAGTGCCACATCCTGGCTAATTCACCTCAGAGTTCCATCCCAGCTTCTTGCCATTTTGTGCCAAGTTGCAGCCCCAAACCTTTACTATTTCATCCCAGATTCCTGTTCCTTTGTTCTCACTGTTTCACCCCAAACACCAACATCAAATCCTCCCCATTTTGCCCCAAACTGCAGCTCTAAATTCTTGCTATTATACCCAAAAGCATAGCCCCTAGTCCTTGTTATTCCACTTCAAATTCCTGCCCCACACCTTTCCTATTTCTTTCCAAACAGTAGTCCCAAATCCTCATTATTACCCTTAAATGCTGGTCCCGAAATGCTCACCTTCCAAACTAAACTTTAAAAAACCAACCCCTTCCAAACTAAACTTTAAAATCCAGGCTATTTCATCCAAAACTCCATCCCAACTTCTTGCCGTTTCACCCTGAACTTCAGCCTCACAATTTTACCCCATATTGCAGCCCTGCTATTTCTCCCCAAATTTCAGTCCCATGTCTGGCTGTCTCACCCTAATGTTGAGCCCCATATCTTCACAATTTCATCCTGAATTCTAGCCCCTAACCCTTGCTGTTTCTGTGGTAAACTCCAACCCAAAGCCCTCTCTATTTAGCAGTAAACTCTGTCCCCAAATCGTAGCTGTTTCTCCTCCAGTTCCAGCCCCAAACCCTCATTCTTTCATTGCAGACTTAACTCCCATATCCTCACTATTTCACATCAAACTTTAGTACCAAAATCCCTGGTATTTCACTCCATAATTTAGTCCAAAATTCTTGCTCTTTACCGAAAAAAGCACTGCCCCCGATACCTGCTGCTTCACCCCTATCTCCAGCCCCCAATCCTTCAGCCTCCAATCCTCATTGTTTCACCCCTGACTCCACCCCTGAAATCTTCCTAATTCACCCCAAACTCCAGCTTTAAATCCTCACTGTTTCACCTTTGATTCCAGCCACAAGTCCTTGCTATTTTGCCCCAAATTTCAGCTCTAAATCCTTGCTTTTTTGCATCAAACTCTAGCTCCTAGTTCTTGCTAATTCCTCCAAAACAGTAGTCCCAAATCCTCACTATTACCTGCAAACTCGGGCCCTAACTCCTGCAATTTCACCGCAGACTCAAGTGACAAATCCTGGCTAATTCACCCCAAGCTCCAGTCCTGAATCTTTGCTCTTTCACCTTAAGGTCCTGTCCTAAATCCTCACTAAATTAACCTCAAGCTCCAGTCCCAAGTCCTTGGTATTTTTGCCCAAGCTCCAGTCCTGTGTCCTCACTATTTCACCCTAAGCTTCTTTCCTGAATCCTCCAAACCCTTACAATTTCACCCCAAACTCCAGTACTAAATGTGGAAAAGCACATCTGAGAAACCTTTCCCCATTGTTTTCCCCTCTGATTCAGAGTGCTGGCACCCCGTTATCCTTCTGCTTGCAGCTCTCTCCTCAGCCCTATGAGCAATGGGAACGGTGTGGGGGAATGGGAGTGCCAGCCAAGGTGACTGTCCTAACTGCCTGGGAAGGGTCTACGTACCCCATGCTCCCTGTGCAGCTGCAGCGAAACTGGAGAAGGGCAGAGGAGAAGCTGTAGCTGGGCCTGAGGGACCTGCACAGCTCTGGGGCTGTGATGCGAGAGGCAGCTGTGAGGCTTTGATTTTTTTCTGTGCAGGTAGATTAATTTCTGTGCATCTGAAGTGGAAAACTGCAGCTTTCACTCATCTTTGTGGATATGATGGAACAGTCCGCGAGGAACTCGAAACTGCTGCTTGGTGCAGTGACTACCTGAGGATTTGTTAGGGCCTGCAACCACTGATGGTGCTTGGGAACAGAGAAACTCACATCCATCCATGTGCCGGGGTCACTTTGCTGACTCCCCTCCGCTGATGTAAGAGGTGAGGAGGATGAAAAGAGAGTGAGTGCCCACCATCTGTCCTTCCAGCCCTGTAACAGCTACCCCTTGCAGCCCCACACCCACCTCCATTCACGCTGTTCCCCCTGAGCCCTACCTGCAGGAGGCATGGTGCTGAGCCAGCGTCCCGTGATCCCTGTGCCACAACGGAAGGCGAATCCTGAGGGCAACCCGAGGCGCCGCACCCACGGACTGCCTGCTTCTCCCGCACTGTCAGCCACACTCTGCTGCTGCAGGTACGGCCCCGCATCCGCACCTTTCTGCCCCTGAAATGGGCGCTGCCCCCTCCCCATCACCACCCACTCCTCTTCTTTGCCTCCAGTCTCTATTTCCCTCCTGAATCTTCTGTGTTTCACTTCAACTCAAGCCCAAAACCCTCACTATTTCATCCCCAACTCCAGCTCCTAATCCTAACACTACCCTAACTCCTGTCTTATACCTACAGCATTTCACCTCAGACTTTAGTCCCAAACTCTCAATAACTCACCCCCAAACTCCAACCCCAAATCTTCGCTATTCCAATCCATATTCAATCCCCAAATCCTTGCTATTCAACCCCATATTTCAGCTCTAAATCCTTGCTATCTCACCCCACACTATGGCTCTAATGCTTTGCTATTGTACCCTGAACTCTGGCCTTAATGCCTCGCTATCGCACCCTGAACTTGAGCCATTTTATCCTCGCTATCTCACCCCAAACTCTGGCTTGAAATCTTTGCTATCTCACCCCAAACTCAGGCCCTAAATCTTCATTGTTCCAAGTCAAACTTTTGCCCTTAATCCTACCCCAGACTGCAGTCCCAAACTCATGTCCCATCTCCTCACTAGTTGCAAGCTCATACTGTTTTTGTGCAACCGAAGACCCAATTCATGACAATTTTTTCCCAAAGAATTTGGGGCACTAATCTATGTTAATAAATACAGGCTGGGAATGTTGACTGTTTCCATCACATACCCTTTCCAACCCAAACTGTTCTATGATCGGGTTTCATGTCTTAAAAGTACAGAAAAAACCTCACAAGCTTTTGGGCTCACGTTTATCTCAGCCTGCTGACAGATGAGCATTTCCCGGGGTTGTCTTTTTTCCCCTGGTTGGAAATGGGTGTGACTTTTGTCTTAGGTTTTGCTGCCCATAGACTTGCCCTGGACGCCACAACGTTTCAGATCTGACTAAGAGCGGCCTGGTGACTGCAGCTGATTCCATCCATACTCTGTGATGCATCTGATTGGGACTGGCGGACCTGTGCATGTTTGGGGTTTGGTAGCAGTAAGAGTGCAGCATTTATGTTTTGTCATGCACTGTACACTGCACAGCTGTATGCTCTGTCCAAATCCTTGCTATCTCCCCCTTATCTCCAGCACCAAATAGTTTACAATTTCACCCTGAATTCCAGTGCCCAATCCTTGCTACCTCACCTAGTACTCCACCCGTAAATTCTTGATATTGTCCTTGATATTACCTTCCAACCTCTAGTCTCAAATCTGCACTGTTTCCATCCGGAATTCTGCCCCACGTTCTTGATATTTCCAGCAAGTTCCAACCCCAAGACCTCCCTATTTCATTATAAACTTCAATCCCATATTCTCCCCATTTATCTCAAAGAACAGCCCCAAACCTTCAGTATTCCACTCGTAACTGCAGCCCAGAAACCTTGCTGTTTCAGCTCAAATTCCAACCCCAAACCCTTGCAATCTCCACTTAAATGCAGCCCTAAATCCCCATTCTTCCACCGTAGTCTCCGGCAATAAATTTTCATTTTTATACAACAGTCTCATGCCTCATATCTCCACTATTTTCCCTGCCTCAGTTGAAGCCTGGCTCCACCACTCCCAAACCCACGAAAGGGCTCACTACATGTGGGGAGCATCTCTGGTTGGAGATTGCTCCTCTGGAGTTTCTTATCATGAGCCTGGGACATGGATTTGCTTTCCTTTTTAGTTCCATTGTCTCTTTCCATCTCGGTAATCTTTCCAAATGCACCATCTATAAAATACCTTGACTGGCACTACCTCTGGCTATTATTTATTATGTTTCACACCCTATGGTGTGCCATCCTGTTTGGCACCGCTCAGTCGTACTTGTGGCAAATCGTTTGCAAGCTGCAGTGAGCGCTAGTAAGCAAAGCAGGTCATAGCGCAGCCGGGCGGGGCTGTTGTGACAAGAGGGGATGTGTGTGGCTCAGCCCTGGGGAGGCTGGCAAACTTTTGGGCTGGCGTTGATCTCAGCCTGCTAACAGGTCGGCAGTTCCTGGGGTAGTCCTTTTTTCCCTAGTTGTAAATGGGTGTTAATTTTTCTTCTTTTCTGCTTCCCGTGGACTTGCGCTGGACGCCACGACATTTCAGACCTTACTAAGAGTGGCCTGCTGACTGCAATGGCTGATTCCCTCTGCACTGTGTGATGCATCCATCGGGACCGGCGGAGCTGTGCATGTTTGGGGTCAGGTAGGACTAAGAATGCAACATTGATTTGTTCTCAGTTGCTGTACACTGCACAGACAATTGCTCCGTCCAAATCCTCGCTGTTCCTCCCAAATCTCTAGCCCTAACTCCTCACTGTTCCTCCCAAATCTCTAGCCCTAACTCCTTGCTGTTCCACCCTGATATCCTTGCTATCTCACCACAAAATCCAGAATTATCTCCTCGCATCTCACTCTGAACTCCAGCCCTAAATCCTCCCTCTTCCTTCCCAAACTTCAACCCTAAATCCTTGCTATTACGTGCAAAAATCCGGCCCTAAATCCACTTAGATCCTCCATCTATTAAACTATTCCCTCAATTCTATCTCCCTATTAAAATATTCCCTCAACTCTATTTCTCTATTAAAACGTTCCCTCGAATCTATTTGTCTCTTAAACACTTCCCTCTAATTTCTATATCTCTGTTTACCTGTTCCCTCTAATCAATTTCTCTGTTTCTCTATAAATCTGTTCCCTCTATTCTATTTCTCACCTAATCTAATCCCTCTATTGCATTTCTCTCTTAATCCATTATCTCTATTGTATTTCTTTCTTAATCGGTTCACTTCATTCGATTTCTCTCTTAATCGGTTCTCTCCAATATATTTCTTAATAGTGTCCCTCTTCTCTCTGTTCCCTCTTCTCTCTATTTCTCTATTAATGTATTCCCTCATCTCTCTTTTTCTCTATTAATCAGTTCCCTCTATTCTATTTCTCTCTTAATCTATTCCACCTTCAGTCTATTAATCTTTTAATCTGTTCCCTCGATTCAATTCCTCTATTTATCAGTTCCCTCTATTCTATTTCTCTATTTATCTATTCCCTCGATACTTTCTCTCTTAATCTGCTCATGCGATTCTATTTCGCTGATTATCTGTTGCCTCGATTCTACTTCTGTTTATCACTTCCCTCTTCTTTCCATTTCACTGTTTACCTGTTCCCTTGATTCCACTTCTGTGTTTACCTATTCCCTCTTTATTAAACTTCACCCTCGATTCTAATTGTCTATTAATCTGTTACCTCTATTCTGTTTCTGTTTCTCTGTTCCCTTGATTCTATTTCTCTGTTTATCAGTTCTCCTTTTTATTTCTCTTTTTATCTGTTCTCCTTTCTATTTCTCTTTTTATCTGTTCTCTCTTCTTTCTATTTCTGTTTGTCAATTCCCTCAATTTTATTTCTCTATCTGTTGCCTCTACTATCTATATTTCTGTTTATCTGCTCTCTTTTCTTTCTGTTAATGTGTTTGCTCTTCTTTCTATTTCTGTTTCTCTGTTCCCTCTTTCTTTTTCTCTGTTTATCTGTTCTCTCTTCTTTCTACCACTCCATTTATTTTCTCTTTTCTTTCTATTTCTTCGTTTATCCGTTCTCCCTTCATTCTTTTTCTCCATTTATCTGTTCTCTCTTCTTTCTATTAATCTTTTGTTTCTTGTTTCTATTTCTCTGTTAATCTGTGCTCTCTTCTTTTATTTCTCCGTTTATCTGTTATGTTCTTTCAATTTCTCTTTTCATCTGTTCCCTCCATGCTATTTTTCCGTTTATCTTCATTTCTCTCTTCTGTCTGTTTCTCTGTTAATTTGTTTTTTCTTCTGTCTATTTCTCTGATCATCTCTTCTATCTTCTGCCTATTTCTCTGTTTATCGGTTCTCTCTTCTTTTTATTTCACTGTTTTTCTGTTCCCGTGATTTTATTTCTTTTGTTCATATGATCCCGCGATTATATTTCACTGTTTATCTGTTCTCTCTTCTGTCTATTTCTCTGTTTAATCGTTCGCTCTTCTGTCTAATTCTGTTTAACTGTTCACTCTTTTCTCATTCTTTATCCTCTTCTTTCTGTTTCTCTATCTGTTCCCTCTTCTTTCTCTTTCTCTCTTTATCTGTTCCCTCAATTCTTTTACTCCTTTTATCGGTTCTCTCCTCTTTCTATTTCTCCGTTTATCTGTTCTCTCTCCTTTCTCTTTCTCTGTTTATCCTGCCTCTCTTCTTTCAGTTACGCAAGTTATGTGCTCTCTCCTCTTTCTATTACTTTGTTAAGCTGTTCATTCCTCTTTCTATATCTCAGTTTATCTGTTCCCTCAGTTTGTTTTCTGCTTATCTCTTCTCTCTTCTTTTTCTCCGTGTACCCCTTCTCCCTCCTTTCTTTTTCTCCGTGTACCCCTTCTCCCTCCTTTCTCTTTCTCCGTGTACCCCTTCTCCCTCCTTTCTCTTTCTCCGTGTACCCCTTCTCCCTCCTTTCAATTATTCCATTTATCTGTTCTTCTTCTTCTTCTTCTTTCTCTTTCTCTTTTGGTTCTTCTTTCTAGCTTCTCTTTCTCTTTTGGTTCCTCTTTCTTCCTTCTCTTTCTATTTTGGTTCTTCTTTCTACTTTCTTCTTTCTCTTTTGGTTCTTCTTTCTTCCTTCTCTTTCTCTTTTGGTTCCTCTTTCTCCTTTCTTCTTTCTCCTTCGGTTCCACTTTCTCCGTTCCTCTTTCTCTTTCGGTTCCTCTTTCTCCGTTCCTCTTTCTCTTTCGGTTCCTCTTTCTCCGTTCCTCTTTCTCTTTCGGTTCCTCTTTCTCCGTTCCTCTTTCTCTTTCGGTTCCTCTTTCTCCGTTCCTCTTTCTCTTTCGGTTCCTCTTTCTCTTTCGGTTCCTCTTTCTCTTTCGGTTCCTCTTTCTCTTTCGGTTCCTCTTTCTCTTTCGGTTCCTCTTTCTCTTTCGGTTCCTCTTTCTCTTTCGGTTCCTCTTTCTCCGTTCCTCTTTCTCTTTCGGTTCCTCTTTCTCCGTTCCTCTTTCTCTTTCTCCGTTCCTCTTTCTCTTTCTCGGTTCCTCTTTCTCTTTCTCGGTTCCTCTTTCTCTTTCGGTTCCTCTTTCTCTTTCGGTTCCTCTTTCTCTTTCGGTTCCTCTTTCTCTTTCGGTTCCTCTTTCTCTTTCGGTTCCTCTTTCTCTTTCGGTTCCTCTTTCTCTTTCGGTTCCTCTTTCTCTTTCGGTTCCTCTTTCTCTTTCGGTTCCTCTTTCTCTTTCGGTTCCTCTTTCTCTTTCGGTTCCTCTTTCTCTTTCGGTTCCTCTTTCTCTTTCGGTTCCTCTTTCTCTTTCGGTTCCTCTTTCTCTTTCGGTTCCTCTTTCTCTTTCTCCGTTCCTCTTTCTCCGTTCCTCTTTCTCTTTCTCCGTTCCTCTTTCTCCGTTCCTCTTTCTCTTTCTCCGTTCCTCTTTCTCCGTTCCTCTTTCTCTTTCTCCGTTCCTCTTTCTCTTTCTCCGTTCCTCTTTCTCCGTTCCTCTTTCTCTTTCTCCGTTCCTCTTTCTCCGTTCCTCTTTCTCTTTCTCCGTTCCTCTTTCTCCGTTCCTCTTTCTCTTTCTCGGTTCCTCTTTCTCCGTTCCTCTTTCTCTTTCTCGGTTCCTCTTTCTCCGTTCCTCTTTCTCTTTCTCGGTTCCTCTTTCTCCGTTCCTCTTTCTCTTTCTCGGTTCCTCTTTCTCCGTTCCTCTTTCTCTTTCCCGGTTCCTCTTTCCCGGTTCCTCTTTCCCGGTTCCTCTTTCCCGGTTCCTCTTTCCCGGTTCCTCTTTCCCGGTTCCTCTTTCCCGGTTCCTCTTTCCCGGTTCCTCTTTCCCGGTTCCTCTTTCTCGGTTCCTCTTTCTCGGTTCCTCTTTCTCGGTTCCTCTTTCTCGGTTCCTCTTTCTCGGTTCCTCTTTCTCGGTTCCTCTTTCTCGGTTCCTCTTTCTCGGTTCCTCTTTCTCGGTTCCTCTTTCTCTTTCTCGGTTCCTCTTTCTCTTTCTCGGTTCCTCTTTCTCTTTCTCGGTTCCTCTTTCTCTTTCTCGGTTCCTCTTTCTCTTTCTCGGTTCCTCTTTCTCTTTCGGTTCCTCTTTCTCTTTATCGGTTCCTCTTTCTCTTTATCGGTTCCTCTTTCTCTTTATCGGTTCCTCTTTCTCTTTATCGGTTCCTCTTTCTCTTTATCGGTTCCTCTTTCTCGGTTCCTCTTTCTCTTTCTCGGTTCCTCTTTCTCGGTTCCTCTTTCTCTTTCTCGGTTCCTCTTTCTCTTTCTCGGTTCCTCTTTCTCTTTCTCGGTTCCTCTTTCTCTTTCTCGGTTCCTCTTTCTCTTTCTCGGTTCCTCTTTCTCGGTTCCTCTTTCTCGGTTCCTCTTTCTCGGTTCCTCTTTCTCGGTTCCTCTTTCTCTTTCTCGGTTCCTCTTTCTCTTTCGGTTCCTCTTTCTCTTTCGGTTCCTCTTTCTCTTTCGGTTCCTCTTTCTCTTTCGGTTCCTCTTTCTCTTTCGGTTCCTCTTTCTCTTTCGGTTCCTCTTTCTCTTTCGGTTCCTCTTTCTCTTTCGGTTCCTCTTTCTCTTTCGGTTCCTCTTTCTCTTTCGGTTCCTCTTTCTCTTTCGGTTCCTCTTTCTCTTTCGGTTCCTCTTTCTCGGTTCCTCTTTCTCGGTTCCTCTTTCTCGGTTCCTCTTTCTCTTTCTCGGTTCCTCTTTCTCTTTCGGTTCCTCTTTCTCTTTCGGTTCCTCTTTCTCTTTCGGTTCCACTTTCTCTTTCGGTTCCACTTTCTCTTTCGGTTCCACTTTCTCTTTCGGTTCCACTTTCTCTTTCGGTTCCTCTTTCTCCGTTCCTCTTTCTCTTTCGGTTCCTCTTTCTCTTTCGGTTCCTCTTTCTCTTTCGGATCCTCTTTCTCTTTCGGATCCTCTTTCTCTTTCGGATCCTCTTTCTCTTTCGGATCCTCTTTCTCTTTCGGATCCTCTTTCTCTTTCGGATCCTCTTTCTCTTTCGGATCCTCTTTCTCTTTCTCGGATCCTCTTTCTCTTTCTCGGATCCTCTTTCTCTTTCTCGGTTCCTCTTTCTCTTTCGGTTCCTCTTTCTCTTTCGGTTCCTCTTTCTCTTTCGGTTCCTCTTTCTCGGTTCCTCTTTCTCGGTTCCTCTTTCCCGGTTCCTCTTTCCCGGTTCCTCTTTCCCGGTTCCTCTTTCCCGGTTCCTCTTTCCCGGTTCCTCTTTCCCGGATCCTCTTTCCCGGTTCCTCTTTCCCGGTTCCTCTTTCCCGGTTCCTCTTTCTCGGTTCCTCTTTCTCGGTTCCTCTTTCTCCGTTCCTCTTTCTCCGTTCCTCTTTCTCCGTTCCTCTTTCTCCGTTCCTCTTTCTCCGTTCCTCTTTCTCCGTTCCTCTTTCTCCGTTCCTCTTTCTCCGTTCCTCTTTCTCCGTTCCTCTTTCTCCGTTCCTCTTTCTCCGTTCCTCTTTCTCCGTTCCTCTTTCTCCGTTCCTCTTTCTCTTTCGGTTCCTCTTTCTCTTTCTCGGTTCCTCTTTCTCCGTTCCTCTTTCTCTTTCCCGGTTCCTCTTTCCCGGTTCCTCTTTCCCGGTTCCTCTTTCCCGGTTCCTCTTTCCCGGTTCCTCTTTCCCGGTTCCTCTTTCCCGGTTCCTCTTTCTCCGTTCCTCTTTCTCCGTTCCTCTTTCTCTTTCGGTTCCTCTTTCTCCGTTCCTCTTTCTCTTTCTCCGTTCCTCTTTCTCCGTTCCTCTTTCTCCGTTCCTCTTTCTCCGTTCCTCTTTCTCCGTTCCTCTTTCTCTTTCTCGGTTCCTCTTTCTCGGTTCCTCTTTCTCTTTCTCGGTTCCTCTTTCTCTTTCCCGGTTCCTCTTTCCCGGTTCCTCTTTCCCGGTTCCTCTTTCCCGGTTCCTCTTTCCCGGTTCCTCTTTCCCGGTTCCTCTTTCTCGGTTCCTCTTTCTCGGTTCCTCTTTCTCGGTTCCTCTTTCTCGGTTCCTCTTTCTCGGTTCCTCTTTCTCGGTTCCTCTTTGTCTTTCTCGGTTCCTCTTTCTCTTTCGGTTCCTCTTTCTCTTTCGGTTCCTCTTTCTCTTTCGGTTCCTCTTTCTCTTTATCGGTTCCTCTTTCTCTTTATCGGTTCCTCTTTCTCTTTATCGGTTCCTCTTTCTCTTTATCGGTTCCTCTTTCTCTTTATCGGTTCCTCTTTCTCTTTCTCCGTTCCTCTTTCTCCGTTCCTCTTTCTCCGTTCCTCTTTCTCCGTTCCTCTTTCTCCGTTCCTCTTTCTCTTTCTCGGTTCCTCTTTCTCTTTCTCGGTTCCTCTTTCTCTTTCTCGGTTCCTCTTTCTCCGTTCCTCTTTCTCTTTCTCGGTTCCTCTTTCTCGGTTCCTCTTTCTCGGTTCCTCTTTCTCTTTCGGATCCTCTTTCTCTTTCGGATCCTCTTTCTCTTTCGGATCCTCTTTCTCTTTCGGATCCTCTTTCTCTTTCGGTTCCTCTTTCTCTTTCGGTTCCTCTTTCTCTTTCGGTTCCTCTTTCTCTTTCGGTTCCTCTTTCTCTTTCGGTTCCTCTTTCTCTTTCGGATCCTCTTTCTCTTTCGGATCCTCTTTCTCTTTCGGATCCTCTTTCTCTTTCGGATCCTCTTTCTCTTTCGGATCCTCTTTCTCTTTCGGTTCCTCTTTCTCGGTTCCTCTTTCTCTTTCGGTTCCTCTTTCTCGGTTCCTCTTTCTCTTTCGGTTCCTCTTTCTCGGTTCCTCTTTCTCTTTCTCGGTTCCTCTTTCTCGGTTCCTCTTTCTCTTTCTCGGTTCCTCTTTCTCGGTTCCTCTTTCTCTTTCTCGGTTCCTCTTTCTCGGTTCCTCTTTCTCTTTCTCGGTTCCTCTTTCTCGGTTCCTCTTTCTCTTTCTCGGTTCCTCTTTCTCGGTTCCTCTTTCTCGGTTCCTCTTTCTCTTTCTCGGTTCCTCTTTCTCGGTTCCTCTTTCTCTTTCTCGGTTCCTCTTTCTCGGTTCCTCTTTCTCTTTCTCCGTTCCTCTTTCTCGGTTCCTCTTTCTCTTTCTCCGTTCCTCTTTCTCTTTCGGTTCCTCTTCCTCTGTTCCTCTTTCTCGGTTCCTCTTTCTCTTTCGGTTCCTCTTTCTCGGTTCCTCTTACTCTTTCGGTTCCTCTTTCTCGGTTCCTCTTTCTCTTTCGGTTCCTCTTTCTCGGTTCCTCTTTCTCTTTCGGTTCCTCTTTCTCGGTTCCTCTTTCTCTTTCGGTTCCTCTTTCTCGGTTCCTCTTTCTCTTTCTCGGTTCCTCTTTCTCGGTTCCTCTTTCTCTTTCTCGGTTCCTCTTTCTCGGTTCCTCTTTCTCTTTCTCGGTTCCTCTTTCTCCGTTCCTCTTTCTCTTTCTCGGTTCCTCTTTCTCGGTTCCTCTTTCTCTTTCTCGGTTCCTCTTTCTCGGTTCCTCTTTCTCTTTCTCGGTTCCTCTTTCTCCGTTCCTCTTTCTCTTTCTCGGTTCCTCTTTCTCGGTTCCTCTTTCTCTTTCTCCGTTCCTCTTTCTCTTTCGGTTCCTTTTCCTCTGTACCTCTTTCTCGGTTCCTCTTTCTCTTTCGGTTCCTCTTTCTCCGTTGCTCTTTCTCTTTCGGTTCCTCTTTCTCCGTTGCTCTTTCTCTTTCGGTTCCTCTTTCTCCGTTGCTCTTTCTCTTTCGGTTCCTCTTTCTCCGTTGCTCTTTCTCTTTCGGTTCCTCTTTCTCCGTTGCTCTTTCTCTTTCGGTTCCTCTTTCTCCGTTGCTCTTTCTCTTTCGGTTCCTCTTTCTCCGTTGCTCTTTCTCTTTCGGTTCCTCTTTCTCCGTTGCTCTTTCTCTTTCGGTTCCTCTTTCTCCGTTGCTCTTTCTCTTTCGGTTCCTCTTTCTCCGTTGCTCTTTCTCTTTCGGTTCCTCTTTCTCTTTCGGTTCCTCTTTCTCTTTCGGTTCCTCTTTCTCCGTTGCTCTTTCTCGGTTCCTCTTTCTCTTTCGGTTCCTCTTTCTCTTTCGGTTCCTCTTTCTCCGTTCCTCTTTCTCTTTCGGTTCCTCTTTCTCCGTTCCTCTTTCTCTTTCGGTTCCTCTTTCTCCGTTCCTCTTTCTCTTTCGGTTCCTCTTTCTCCTTCGGTTCCTCTTTCTCGGTTCCTCTTTTTCTTTCGGTTCCTCTTTCTCCGTTCCTCTTTCTCGGTTCCTCTTTCTCCTTCGGTTCCTCTTTCTCGGTTCCTCTTTCTCCTTCGGTTCCTCTTTCTCGGTTCCTCTTTCTCCTTCGGTTCCTCTTTCTCCGTTCCTCTTTCTCTTTCGGTTCCTCTTTCTCCGTTCCTCTTTCTCTTTCGGTTCCTCTTTCTCCGTTCCTCTTTCTCTTTCTCGGTTCCTCTTTCTCCGTTCCTCTTTCTCTTTCTCGGTTCCTCTTTCTCCGTTCCTCTTTCTCTTTCGGTTCCTCTTTCTCGGTTCCTCTTTCTCTTTCGGTTCCTCTTTCTCGGTTCCTCTTTCTCTTTCGGTTCCTCTTTCTCTTTCGGTTCCTCTTTCTCTTTCGGTTCCTCTTTCTCTTTCGGTTCCTCTTTCTCTTTCGGTTCCTCTTTCTCTTTCGGTTCCTCTTTCTCTTTCTCGGTTCCTCTTTCTCGGTTCCTCTTTCTCTTTCTCGGTTCCTCTTTCTCGGTTCCTCTTTCTCTTTCTCGGTTCCTCTTTCTCGGTTCCTCTTTCTCTTTCTCGGTTCCTCTTTCTCGGTTCCTCTTTCTCGGTTCCTCTTTCTCTTTCGGTTCCTCTTTCTCTTTCGGTTCCTCTTTCTCGGTTCCTCTTTCTCGGTTCCTCTTTCTCGGTTCCTCTTTCTCGGTTCCTCTTTCTCGGTTCCTCTTTCTCGGTTCCTCTTTCTCGGTTCCTCTTTCTCGGTTCCTCTTTCTCTTTCGGTTCCTCTTTCTCGGTTCCTCTTTCTCTTTCGGTTCCTCTTTCTCGGTTCCTCTTTCTCTTTCGGTTCCTCTTTCTCGGTTCCTCTTTCTCTTTCGGTTCCTCTTTCTCGGTTCCTCTTTCTCTTTCGGTTCCTCTTTCTCGGTTCCTCTTTCTCTTTCGGTTCCTCTTTCTCGGTTCCTCTTTCTCTTTCGGTTCCTCTTTCTCGCTTTCTCGGTTCCTCTTTCTCGCTTTCTCGGTTCCTCTTTCTCTTTCGGTTCCTCTTTCTCGCTTTCTCGGTTCCTCTTTCTCTTTCGGTTCCTCTTTCTCCGTTGCTCTTTCTCTTTCGGTTCCTCTTTCTCCGTTGCTCTTTCTCTTTCGGTTCCTCTTTCTCCGTTGCTCTTTCTCTTTCGGTTCCTCTTTCTCCGTTGCTCTTTCTCTTTCGGATCCTCTTTCTCGGTTCCTCTTTCTCTTTCGGATCCTCTTTCTCGGTTCCTCTTTCTCTTTCGGTTCCTCTTTCTCCGTTGCTCTCTCTCTTTCGGTTCCTCTTTCTCCGTTCCTCTTTCTCCGTTCCTCTTTCTCCGTTCCTCTTTCTCCGTTCCTCTTTCTCCGTTCCTCTTTCTCCGTTCCTCTTTCTCCGTTCCTCTTTCTCCGTTCCTCTTTCTCCGTTCCTCTTTCTCCGTTCCTCTTTCTCCGTTCCTCTTTCTCCGTTCCTCTTTCTCCGTTCCTCTTTCTCCGTTCCTCTTTCTCTTTCGGTTCCTCTTTCTCTTTCGGTTCCTCTTTCTCTTTCGGTTCCTCTTTCTCTTTCGGTTCCTCTTTCTCTTTCGGTTCCTCTTTCTCTTTCGGTTCCTCTTTCTCTTTCGGTTCCTCTTTCTCTTTCGGTTCCTCTTTCTCTTTCGGTTCCTCTTTCTCTTTCGGTTCCTCTTTCTCTTTCTCGGTTCCTCTTTCTCGGTTACTCTTTCTCTTTCTCCGTTCCTCTTTCTCTTTCAGTTCCTCTTTCTCCGTTCCTCTTTCTCTTTCTCGGTTCCCTTTTCTCCGTTCCTCTTTCTCTTTCTCGGTTCCTCTTTCTCCGTTCCTCTTTCTCTTTCTCGGTTCCTCTTTCTCCGTTCCTCTTTCTCTTTCTCGGTTCCTCTTTCTCGGTTCCTCTTTCTCGGTTCCTCTTTCTCGGTTCCTCTTTCTCGGTTCCTCTTTCTCGGTTCCTCTTTCTCGGTTCCTCTTTCTCGGTTCCTCTTTCTCTTTCTCGGTTCCTCTTTCTCTTTCTCGGTTCCTCTTTCTCGGTTCCTCTTTCTCGGTTCCTCTTTCTCGGTTCCTCTTTCTCTTTCTCGGTTCCTCTTTCTCTTTCTCGGTTCCTCTTTCTCTTTCTCGGTTCCTCTTTCTCTTTCTCGGTTCCTCTTTCTCTTTCTCGGTTCCTCTTTCTCTTTCTCGGTTCCTCTTTCTCTTTCTCGGTTCCTCTTTCTCTTTCTCGGTTCCTCTTTCTCGGTTCCTCTTTCTCGGTTCCTCTTTCTCGGTTCCTCTTTCTCGGTTCCTCTTTCTCTTTCTCGGTTCCTCTTTCTCTTTCGGTTCCTCTTTCTCTTTCTCGGTTCCTCTTTCTCTTTCTCGGTTCCTCTTTCTCTTTCTCGGTTCCTCTTTCTCTTTCTCGGTTCCTCTTTCTTTCTCGGTTCCTCTTTCTTTCTCGGTTCCTCTTTCTCGGTTCCTCTTTCTCTTTCTCGGTTCCTCTTTCTTTCTCGGTTCCTCTTTCTTTCTCGGTTCCTCTTTCTTTCTCGGTTCCTCTTTCTCTTTCTCGGTTCCTCTTTCTCTTTCTCGGTTCCTCTTTCTCTTTCTCGGTTCCTCTTTCTCTTTCTCGGTTCCTCTTTCTCTTTCTCGGTTCCTCTTTCTCTTTCTCGGTTCCTCTTTCTCGGTTCCTCTTTCTCGGTTCCTCTTTCTCGGTTCCTCTTTCTCGGTTCCTCTTTCTCGGTTCCTCTTTCTCGGTTCCTCTTTCTCCGTTCCTCTTTCTCCGTTCCTCTTTCTCCGTTCCTCTTTCTCCGTTCCTCTTTCTCTTTCGGTTCCTCTTTCTCGGTTCCTCTTTCTCTTTCGGTTCCTCTTTCTCGGTTCCTCTTTCTCTTTCGGTTCCTCTTTCTCCGTTCCTCTTTCTCTTTCTCGGTTCCTCTTTCTCCGTTCCTCTTTCTCTTTCTCGGTTCCTCTTTCTCCGTTCCTCTTTCTCTTTCTCGGTTCCTCTTTCTCTTTCCCGGTTTCTCTTTCTCGGTTCCTCTTTCTCGGTTCCTCTTTCTCGGTTCCTCTTTCTCTTTCTCGGTTCCTCTTTCTCTTTCTCGGTTCCTCTTTCTCTTTCTCGGTTCCTCTTTCTCTTTCTCGGTTCCTCTTTCTCTTTCTCGGTTCCTCTTTCTCGGTTCCTCTTTCTCGGTTCCTCTTTCTCGGTTCCTCTTTCTCGGTTCCTCTTTCTCGGTTCCTCTTTCTCGGTTCCTCTTTCTCGGTTCCTCTTTCTCGGTTCCTCTTTCTCGGTTCCTCTTTCTCGGTTCCTCTTTCTCTTTCTCGGTTCCTCTTTCTCTTTCTCGGTTCCTCTTTCTCTTTCGGTTCCTCTTTCTCTTTCGGTTCCTCTTTCTCTTTCGGTTCCTCTTTCTCTTTCGGTTCCTCTTTCTCTTTCGGTTCCTCTTTCTCTTTCGGTTCCTCTTTCTCTTTCGGTTCCTCTTTCTCTTTCGGTTCCTCTTTCTCTTTCGGTTCCTCTTTCTCTTTCGGTTCCTCTTTCTCTTTCGGTTCCTCTTTCTCTTTCGCTTCCTCTTTCTCTTTCGCTTCCTCTTCCTCTTTCGGTTCCTCTTTCTCCCTTCCTCTTTCTCTTTCGGTTCCTCTTTCTCCCTTCCTCTTTCTCCCTTCCTCTTTCTCCCTTCCTCTTTCTCCCTTCCTCTTTCTCCCTTCCTCTTTCTCGGTTCCTCTTTCTCCCTTCCTCTTTCTCTTTCGGTTCCTCTTTCTCCGTTCCTCTTTCTCTTTCGGTTCCTCTTTCTCTTTCGGTTCCTCTTTCTCTTTCGGTTCCTCTTTCTCTTTCGGTTCCTCTTTCTCTTTCGGTTCCTCTTTCTCTTTCGGTTCCTCTTTCTCTTTCGGTTCCTCTTTCTCTTTCGGTTCCTCTTTCTCTTTCGGTTCCTCTTTCTCTTTCTCCGTTCCTCTTTCTCGGTTCCTCTTTCTCTTTCTCCGTTCCTCTTTCTCTTTCGGTTCCTCTTTCTCTTTCTCCGTTCCTCTTTCTCTTTCGGTTCCTCTTTCTCTTTCTCCGTTCCTCTTTCTCTTTCGGTTCCTCTTTCTCTTTCGGTTCCTCTTTCTCTTTCGGTTCCTCTTTCTCTTTCGGTTCCTCTTTCTCTTTCGGTTCCTCTTTCTCTTTCGGTTCCTCTTTCTCTTTCGGTTCCTCTTTCTCTTTCGGTTCCTCTTTCTCCGTTGCTCTTTCTCTTTCGGTTCCTCTTTCTCCGTTGCTCTTTCTCTTTCGGTTCCTCTTTCTCCGTTGCTCTTTCTCTTTCGGTTCCTCTTTCTCCGTTGCTCTTTCTCTTTCGGTTCCTCTTTCTCCGTTGCTCTTTCTCTTTCGGTTCCTCTTTCTCCGTTGCTCTTTCTCTTTCGGTTCCTCTTTCTCCGTTGCTCTTTCTCTTTCGGTTCCTCTTTCTCCGTTGCTCTTTCTCTTTCGGTTCCTCTTTCTCAGTTGCTCTTTCTCTTTCGGTTCCTCTTTCTCCGTTGCTCTTTCTCTTTCGGTTCCTCTTTCTCCGTTGCTCTTTCTCTTTCGGTTCCTCTTTCTCCGTTGCTCTTTCTCCGTTGCTCTTTCTCTTTCTCCGTTGCTCTTTCTCCGTTGCTCTTTCTCTTTCTCCGTTGCTCTTTCTCCGTTGCTCTTTCTCTTTCTCCGTTGCTCTTTCTCTTTTTCGGTTCCTCTTTCTCTTTTTCGGTTCCTCTTTCTCTTTTTCGGTTCCTCTTTCTCTTTTTCGGTTCCTCTTTCTCTTTTTCGGTTCCTCTTTCTCTTTTTCGGTTCCTCTTTCTCTTTCTCGGTTCCTCTTTCTCTTTCTCGGTTCCTCTTTCTCTTTCTCGGTTCCTCTTTCTCTTTCTCGGTTCCTCTTTCTCTTTCTCGGTTCCTCTTTCTCTTTCTCGGTTCCTCTTTCTCTTTCTCGGTTCCTCTTTCTCTTTCTCGGTTCCTCTTTCTCTTTCTCGGTTCCTCTTTCTCTTTCTCCGTTCCTCTTTCTCTTTCTCCGTTCCTCTTTCTCTTTCTCCGTTCCTCTTTCTCTTTCTCCGTTCCTCTTTCTCTTTCTCCGTTCCTCTTTCTCTTTCTCCGTTCCTCTTTCTCCGTTCCTCTTTCTCTTTCGGTTCCTCTTTCTCGGTTCCTCTTTCTCCGTTCCTCTTTCTCCGTTCCTCTTTCTCTTTCAGTTCCTCTTTCTCGGTTCCTCTTTCTCGGTTCCTCTTTCTCGGTTCCTCTTTCTCTTTCTCGGTTCCTCTTTCTCTTTCTCGGTTCCTCTTTCTCTTTCTCGGTTCCTCTTTCTCGGTTCCTCTTTCTCGGTTCCTCTTTCTCTTTCTCGGTTCCTCTTTCTCTTTCTCGGTTCCTCTTTCTCTTTCTCGGTTCCTCTTTCTCTTTCTCGGTTCCTCTTTCTCTTTCTCCGTTCCTCTTTCTCTTTCTCCGTTCCTCTTTCACCGTTCCTCTTTCTCTTTCGGTTCCTCTTTCTCGGTTCCTCTTTCTCTTTCTCGGTTTCTCTTTCTCGGTTTCTCTTTCTCGGTTTCTCTTTCTCGGTTCCTCTTTCTCTTTCTCGGTTCCTCTTTCTCGGTTCCTCTTTCTCTTTCTCGGTTCCTCTTTCTCCGTTCCTCTTTCTCTTTCTCGGTTCCTCTTTCTCGGTTCCTCTTTCTCTTTCTCGGTTCCTCTTTCTCGGTTCCTCTTTCTCGGTTCCTCTTTCTCGGTTCCTCTTTCTCGGTTCCTCTTTCTCGGTTCCTCTTTCTCTTTCTCCGTTCCTCTTTCTCCGTTCCTCTTTCTCCGTTCCTCTTTCTCCGTTCCTCTTTCTCCGTTCCTCTTTCTCCGTTCCTCTTTCTCCGTTCCTCTTTCTCCGTTCCTCTTTCTCCGTTCCTCTTTCTCCGTTCCTCTTTCTCCGTTCCTCTTTCTCTTTCGGTTCCTCTTTCTCCGTTCCTCTTTCTCTTTCGGTTCCTCTTTCTCCGTTCCTCTTTCTCTTTCGGTTCCTCTTTCTCCGTTCCTCTTTCTCTTTCTCGGTTCCTCTTTCTCTTTCTCGGTTCCTCTTTCTCTTTCTCGGTTCCTCTTTCTCTTTCTCCGTTCCTCTTTCTCTTTCCCGGTTCCTCTTTCTCCGTTCCTCTTCCTCTTTCTCTGTTCCTCTTTCTCTTTCTCTGTTCCTCTTTCTCTTTCGGTTCCTCTTTCTCCGTTCCTCTTTCTCCGTTCCTCTTTCTCCGTTCCTCTTTCTCTTTCAGTTCCTCTTTCTCCGTTCCTCTTTCTCTTTCTCGGTTCCTCTTTCTCGGTTTCTCTTTCTCGGTTCCTCTTTCTCTTTCTCGGTTCCTCTTTCTCGGTTCCTCTTTCTCTTTCTCGGTTCCTCTTTCTCGGTTCCTCTTTCTCTTTCTCGGTTCCTCTTTCTCCGTTCCTCTTTCTCTTTCTCGGTTCCTCTTTCTCGGTTCCTCTTTCTCGGTTCCTCTTTCTCGGTTCCTCTTTCTCGGTTCCTCTTTCTCGGTTCCTCTTTCTCGGTTCCTCTTTCTCTTTCTCCGTTCCTCTTTCTCCGTTCCTCTTTCTCCGTTCCTCTTTCTCTTTCGGTTCCTCTTTCTCCGTTCCTCTTTCTCTTTCTCGGTTCCTCTTTCTCCGTTCCTCTTTCTCTTTCTCGGTTCCTCTTTCTCCGTTCCTCTTTCTCTTTCTCCGTTCCTCTTTCTCTTTCCCGGTTCCTCTTTCTCCGTTCCTCTTTCTCTTTCTCTGTTCCTCTTTCTCTTTCGGTTCCTCTTTCTCCGTTCCTCTTTCTCCGTTCCTCTTTCTCCGTTCCTCTTTCTCCGTTCCTCTTTCTCCGTTCCTCTTTCTCCGTTCCTCTTTCTCTTTCGGTTCCTCTTTCTCCGTTCCTCTTTCTCTTTCGGTTCCTCTTTCTCTTTCGGTTCCTCTTTCTCTTTCGGTTCCTCTTTCTCTTTCGGTTCCTCTTTCTCTTTCGGTTCCTCTTTCTCTTTCGGTTCCTCTTTCTCTTTCGGTTCCTCTTTCTCTTTCGGTTCCTCTTTCTCCGTTCCTCTTTCTCCGTTCCTCTTTCTCTTTCGGTTCCTCTTTCTCCGTTCCTCTTTCTCTTTCGGTTCCTCTTTCTCCGTTCCTCTTTCTCTTTCGGTTCCTCTTTCTCTTTCGGTTCCTCTTTCTCTTTCGGTTCCTCTTTCTCTTTCGGTTCCTCTTTCTCTTTCGGTTCCTCTTTCTCTTTCTCGGTTCCTCTTTCTCTTTCGGTTCCTCTTTCTCTTTCTCGGTTCCTCTTTCTCCGTTCCTCTTTCTCTTTCTCCGTTCCTCTTTCTCGGTTCCTCTTTCTCTTTCTCGGTTCCTCTTTCTCCGTTCCTCTTTCTCTTTCTCGGTTCCTCTTTCTCCGTTCCTCTTTCTCTTTCTCGGTTCCTCTTTCTCCGTTCCTCTTTCTCTTTCTCGGTTCCTCTTTCTCCGTTCCTCTTTCTCTTTCTCGGTTCCTCTTTCTCGGTTCCTCTTTCTCGGTTCCTCTTTCTCTTTCTCGGTTCCTCTTTCTCGGTTCCTCTTTCTCTTTCTCGGTTCCTCTTTCTCGGTTCCTCTTTCTCTTTCGGTTCCTCTTTCTCTTTCGGTTCCTCTTTCTCTTTCGGTTGCTCTTTCTCTTTCGGTTCCTCTTTCTCCGTTGCTCTTTCTCTTTCGGTTCCTCTTTCTCCGTTGCTCTTTCTCTTTCGGTTCCTCTTTCTCCGTTGCTCTTTCTCTTTCGGTTCCTCTTTCTCCGTTGCTCTTTCTCTTTCGGTTCCTCTTTCTCCGTTGCTCTTTCTCTTTCGGTTCCTCTTTCTCCGTTGCTCTTTCTCTTTCGGTTCCTCTTTCTCAGTTGCTCTTTCTCTTTCGGTTCCTCTTTCTCCGTTGCTCTTTCTCTTTCGGTTCCTCTTTCTCCGTTGCTCTTTCTCTTTCGGTTCCTCTTTCTCCGTTGCTCTTTCTCTTTCGGTTCCTCTTTCTCCGTTGCTCTTTCTCCGTTGCTCTTTCTCTTTCTCCGTTGCTCTTTCTCCGTTGCTCTTTCTCTTTCTCCGTTGCTCTTTCTCCGTTGCTCTTTCTCTTTTTCGGTTCCTCTTTCTCTTTTTCGGTTCCTCTTTCTCTTTTTCGGTTCCTCTTTCTCTTTCTCGGTTCCTCTTTCTCTTTCTCGGTTCCTCTTTCTCTTTCTCGGTTCCTCTTTCTCTTTCTCGGTTCCTCTTTCTCTTTCTCGGTTCCTCTTTCTCTTTCTCGGTTCCTCTTTCTCTTTCTCCGTTCCTCTTTCTCTTTCTCCGTTCCTCTTTCTCTTTCTCCGTTCCTCTTTCTCTTTCTCCGTTCCTCTTTCTCTTTCTCCGTTCCTCTTTCTCTTTCTCCGTTCCTCTTTCTCTTTCTCCGTTCCTCTTTCTCTTTCTCCGTTCCTCTTTCTCCGTTCCTCTTTCTCTTTCGGTTCCTCATTCTCGGTTTCTCTTTCTCCGTTCCTCTTTCTCCGTTCCTCTTTCTCTTTCAGTTCCTCTTTCTCGGTTCCTCTTTCTCGGTTCCTCTTTCTCGGTTCCTCTTTCTCTTTCTCGGTTCCTCTTTCTCGGTTCCTCTTTCTCTTTCTCGGTTCCTCTTTCTCTTTCTCGGTTCCTCTTTCTCGGTTCCTCTTTCTCGGTTCCTCTTTCTCGGTTCCTCTTTCTCGGTTCCTCTTTCTCGGTTCCTCTTTCTCGGTTCCTCTTTCTCGGTTCCTCTTTCTCGGTTCCTCTTTCTCGGTTCCTCTTTCTCGGTTCCTCTTTCTCGGTTCCTCTTTCTCGGTTCCTCTTTCTCGGTTCCTCTTTCTCGGTTCCTCTTTCTCGGTTCCTCTTTCTCGGTTCCTCTTTCTCGGTTCCTCTTTCTCGGTTCCTCTTTCTCGGTTCCTCTTTCTCGGTTCCTCTTTCTCTTTCTCGGTTCCTCTTTCTCTTTCTCGGTTCCTCTTTCTCTTTCTCGGTTCCTCTTTCTCTTTCTCGGTTCCTCTTTCTCTTTCTCGGTTCCTCTTTCTCTTTCTCCGTTCCTCTTTCTCTTTCTCCGTTCCTCTTTCACCGTTCCTCTTTCTCTTTCGGTTCCTCTTTCTCGGTTCCTCTTTCTCTTTCTCGGTTTCTCTTTCTCGGTTTCTCTTTCTCGGTTTCTCTTTCTCGGTTCCTCTTTCTCGGTTCCTCTTTCTCGGTTCCTCTTTCTCTTTCTCGGTTCCTCTTTCTCCGTTCCTCTTTCTCTTTCTCGGTTCCTCTTTCTCCGTTCCTCTTTCTCTTTCTCGGTTCCTCTTTCTCCGTTCCTCTTTCTCCGTTCCTCTTTCTCTTTCTCCGTTCCTCTTTCTCTTTCTCCGTTCCTCTTTCTCTTTCTCTGTTCCTCTTTCTCCGTTCCTCTTTCTCTTTCTCTGTTCCTCTTTCTCTTTCGGTTCCTCTTTCTCCGTTCCTCTTTCTCCGTTCCTCTTTCTCTTTCAGTTCCTCTTTCTCCGTTCCTCTTTCTCTTTCTCGGTTCCTCTTTCTCGGTTTCTCTTTCTCGGTTCCTCTTTCTCTTTCTCGGTTCCTCTTTCTCTTTCTCGGTTCCTCTTTCTCGGTTCCTCTTTCTCTTTCTCGGTTCCTCTTTCTCGGTTCCTCTTTCTCTTTCTCGGTTCCTCTTTCTCCGTTCCTCTTTCTCTTTCTCGGTTCCTCTTTCTCGGTTCCTCTTTCTCGGTTCCTCTTTCTCGGTTCCTCTTTCTCGGTTCCTCTTTCTCGGTTCCTCTTTCTCGGTTCCTCTTTCTCTTTCTCGGTTCCTCTTTCTCGGTTCCTCTTTCTCTTTCTCCGTTCCTCTTTCTCCGTTCCTCTTTCTCCGTTCCTCTTTCTCTTTCGGTTCCTCTTTCTCCGTTCCTCTTTCTCTTACTCGGTTCCTCTTTCTCGGTTCCTCTTTCTCTTTCTCGGTTCCTCTTTCTCTTTCTCGGTTCCTCTTTCTCCGTTCCTCTTTCTCTTTCTCGGTTCCTCTTTCTCTTTCTCGGTTCCTCTTTCTCCGTTCCTCTTTCTCTTTCTCCGTTCCTCTTTCTCCGTTCCTCTTTCTCTTTCTCTGTTCCTCTTTCTCTTTCGGTTCCTCTTTCTCCGTTCCTCTTTCTCCGTTCCTCTTTCTCCGTTCCTCTTTCTCCGTTCCTCTTTCTCCGTTCCTCTTTCTCCGTTCCTCTTTCTCCGTTCCTCTTTCTCTTTCGGTTCCTCTTTCTCTTTCGGTTCCTCTTTCTCTTTCGGTTCCTCTTTCTCTTTCGGTTCCTCTTTCTCTTTCGGTTCCTCTTTCTCTTTCGGTTCCTCTTTCTCTTTCGGTTCCTCTTTCTCTTTCGGTTCCTCTTTCTCTTTCGCTTCCTCTTTCTCTTTCGCTTCCTCTTTCTCCGTTCCTCTTTCTCCGTTCCTCTTTCTCTTTCGGTTCCTCTTTCTCCGTTCCTCTTTCTCTTTCGGTTCCTCTTTCTCCGTTCCTCTTTCTCTTTCGGTTCCTCTTTCTCTTTCGGTTCCTCTTTCTCTTTCGGTTCCTCTTTCTCTTTCGGTTCCTCTTTCTCTTTCGGTTCCTCTTTCTCTTTCGGTTCCTCTTTCTCTTTCGGTTCCTCTTTCTCTTTCGGTTCCTCTTTCTCTTTCGGTTCCTCTTTCTCTTTCTCGGTTCCTCTTTCTCCGTTCCTCTTTCTCTTTCTCGGTTCCTCTTTCTCCGTTCCTCTTTCTCCGTTCCTCTTTCTCTTTCGGTTCCTCTTTCTCCGTTCCTCTTTCTCTTTCGGTTCCTCTTTCTCTTTCGGTTCCTCTTTCTCTTTCGGTTCCTCTTTCTCTTTCGGTTCCTCTTTCTCTTTCTCGGTTCCTCTTTCTCTTTCGGTTCCTCTTTCTCGGTTCCTCTTTCTCTTTCTCGGTTCCTCTTTCTCCGTTCCTCTTTCTCTTTCTCGGTTCCTCTTTCTCCGTTCCTCTTTCTCTTTCTCGGTTCCTCTTTCTCCGTTCCTCTTTCTCTTTCTCGGTTCCTCTTTCTCGGTTCCTCTTTCTCCGTTCCTCTTTCTCGGTTCCTCTTTCTCTTTCTCGGTTCCTCTTTCTCGGTTCCTCTTTCTCTTTCTCGGTTCCTCTTTCTCGGTTCCTCTTTCTCGGTTCCTCTTTCTCTTTCGGTTCCTCTTTCTCTTTCGGTTCCTCTTTCTCTTTCGGTTCCTCTTTCTCTTTCGGTTCCTCTTTCTCTTTCGGTTCCTCTTTCTCTTTCGGTTCCTCTTTCTCCGTTCCTCTTTCTCTTTCGGTTCCTCTTTCTCCGTTCCTCTTTCTCTTTC
This sequence comes from Oreortyx pictus, assembly GCA_036925125.1. Lineage (NCBI taxonomy): Eukaryota > Metazoa > Chordata > Aves > Galliformes > Odontophoridae > Oreortyx > Oreortyx pictus. The sequence continues at coordinate 58,784,321 of JAUPFR010000006.1, forward strand.
GGTTCCTCTTTCGGTTGCTCTTTCTCTTTCGGTTGCTCTTTCTCCGTTCCTCTTTCTCTTTCGGTTGCTCTTTCTCCGTTCCTCTTTCTCTTTCGGTTGCTCTTTCTCCGTTCCTCTTTCTCTTTCGGTTGCTCTTTCTCCGTTCCTCTTTCTCTTTCGGTTGCTCTTTCTCCGTTCCTCTTTCTCGGTTCCTCTTTCTCCTTCGCTTCCTCTTTCTCCTTCGCTTCCTCTTTCTCCTTCGCTTCCTCTTTCTCCTTCGCTTCCTCTTTCTCCTTCGCTTCCTCTTTCTCCTTCGCTTCCTCTTTCTCCTTCGCTTCCTCTTTCTCCTTCGCTTCCTCTTTCTCCTTCGCTTCCTCTTTCTCCTTCGCTTCCTCTTTCTCCTTCGCTTCCTCTTTCTCCTTCGCTTCCTCTTTCTCCTTCGCTTCCTCTTTCTCCTTCGCTTCCTCTTTCTCCTTCGCTTCCTCTTTCTCCTTCGCTTCCTCTTTCTCCTTCGCTTCCTCTTTCTCCTTCGCTTCCTCTTTCTCCTTCGCTTCCTCTTTCTCCTTCGCTTCCTCTTTCTCCTTCGCTTCCTCTTTCTCCTTCGCTTCCTCTTTCTCCTTCGCTTCCTCTTTCTCCTTCGCTTCCTCTTTCTCCTTCGCTTCCTCTTTCTCCTTCGCTTCCTCTTTCTCCTTCGCTTCCTCTTCCTCCCTTCCTCTTTCGCTTCCTCTTCCTCCCTTCCTCTTTCGCTTCCTCTTCCTCCCTTCCTCTTTCGCTTCCTCTTCCTCCCTTCCTCTTTCGCTTCCTCTTCCTCCCTTCCTCTTTCGCTTCCTCTTCCTCCCTTCCTCTTTCGCTTCCTCTTCCTCCCTTCCTCTTTCGCTTCCTCTTCCTCCCTTCCTCTTTCGCTTCCTCTTCCTCCCTTCCTCTTTCGCTTCCTCTTTCTCCCTTCCTCTTTCGCTTCCTCTTTCTCCCTTCCTCTTTCGCTTTCGCTTCCTCTTTCTCCCTTCCTCTTTCGCTTTCGCTTCCTCTTTCTCCCTTCCTCTTTCGCTTTCGCTTCCTCTTTCTCCCTTCCTCTTTCGCTTTCGCTTCCTCTTTCTCCCTTCCTCTTTCGCTTTCGCTTCCTCTTTCTCCCTTCCTCTTTCGCTTTCGCTTCCTCTTTCTCCCTTCCTCTTTCGCTTTCGCTTCCTCTTTCTCTTTCTCCCTTCCTCTTTCTCTTTCTCGCTTCCTCTTTCTCTTTCTCCCTTCCTCTTTCTCTTTCTCCCTTCCTCTTTCTCTTTCTCCCTTCCTCTTTCTCTTTCTCCCTTCCTCTTTCTCTTTCTCCCTTCCTCTTTCTCTTTCTCCCTTCCTCTTTCTCTTTCTCCCTTCCTCTTTCTCTTTCTCCCTTCCTCTTTCTCTTTCTCCCTTCCTCTTTCTCTTTCTCCCTTCCTCTTTCTCTTTCTCCCTTCCTCTTTCTCTTTCTCCCTTCCTCTTTCTCTTTCTCCCTTCCTCTTTCTCTTTCTCCCTTCCTCTTTCTCTTTCTCCCTTCCTCTTTCTCTTTCTCCCTTCCTCTTTCTCTTTCTCCCTTCCTCTTTCTCTTTCTCCCTTCCTCTTTCTCTTTCTCCCTTCCTCTTTCTCTTTCTCCCTTCCTCTTTCTCTTTCTCCCTTCCTCTTTCTCTTTCTCCCTTCCTCTTTCTCTTTCTCCCTTCCTCTTTCTCTTTCTCCCTTCCTCTTTCTCTTTCTCCCTTCCTCTTTCTCTTTCTCCCTTCCTCTTTCTCTTTCTCCCTTCCTCTTTCTCTTTCTCCCTTCCTCTTTCTCTTTCTCCCTTCCTCTTTCTCTTTCTCCCTTCCTCTTTCTCTTTCTCCCTTCCTCTTTCTCTTTCGGTTCCTCTTTCTCCCTTCCTCTTTCTCTTTCGGTTCCTCTTTCTCTTTCGGTTGCTCTTTCTCTTTCGGTTCCTCTTTCTCCGTTGCTCTTTCTCTTTCGGTTCCTCTTTCTCCGTTGCTCTTTCTCTTTCGGTTGCTCTTTCTCCGTTGCTCTTTCACTTTCGGTTGCTCTTTCTCCGTTGCTCTTTCTCTTTCGGTTGCTCTTTCTCCGTTGCTCTTTCACTTTCGGTTGCTCTTTCTCCGTTGCTCTTTCTCTTTCGGTTCCTCTTTCTCCGTTGCTCTTTCTCTTTCGGTTCCTCTTTCTCTTTCGGTTGCTCTTTCTCTTTCGGTTCCTCTTTCTCCGTTGCTCTTTCTCTTTCGGTTCCTCTTTCTCCGTTGCTCTTTCTCTTTCGGTTGCTCTTTCTCCGTTGCTCTTTCTCTTTCGGTTGCTCTTTCTCCGTTGCTCTTTCTCTTTCGGTTGCTCTTTCTCCGTTGCTCTTTCTCTTTCGGTTGCTCTTTCTCCGTTGCTCTTTCTCTTTCGGTTGCTCTTTCTCCGTTGCTCTTTCTCTTTCTCCGTTGCTCTTTCTCTTTCTCCGTTGCTCTTTCTCTTTCTCCGTTGCTCTTTCTCTTTCTCCGTTGCTCTTTCTCTTTTTCCGTTCCTCTTTCTCTTTTTCCGTTCCTCTTTCTCTTTTTCCGTTCCTCTTTCTCTTTTTCCGTTCCTCTTTCTCTTTTTCCGTTCCTCTTTCTCTTTTTCCGTTCCTCTTTCTCTTTTTCCGTTCCTCTTTCTCTTTTTCCGTTCCTCTTTCTCTTTTTCCGTTCCTCTTTCTCTTTTTCCGTTCCTCTTTCTCTTTTTCCGTTCCTCTTTCTCTTTTTCCGTTCCTCTTTCTCTTTTTCCGTTCCTCTTTCTCTTTTTCCGTTCCTCTTTCTCTTTTTCCGTTCCTCTTTCTCTTTTTCCGTTCCTCTTTCTCTTTTTCCGTTCCTCTTTCTCTTTCTCCGTTCCTCTTTCTCTTTCTCCGTTCCTCTTTCTCTTTCTCCGTTCCTCTTTCTCTTTCTCCGTTCCTCTTTCTCGGTTCCTCTTTCTCGGTTCCTCTTTCTCTTTCTCCGTTCCTCTTTCTCCGTTCCTCTTTCTCTTTCTCGGTTCCTCTTTCTCCGTTCCTCTTTCTCTTTCTCGGTTCCTCTTTCTCGGTTCCTCTTTCTCTTTCTCGGTTCCTCTTTCTCGGTTCCTCTTTCTCTTTCTCGGTTCCTCTTTCTCTTTCTCGGTTCCTCTTTCTCTTTCTCGGTTCCTCTTTCTCGGTTCCTCTTTCTCGGTTCCTCTTCCTCTTTCTCGGTTCCTCTTTCTCGGTTCCTCTTTCTCGGTTCCTCTTTCTCGGTTCCTCTTTCTCTTTCTCGGTTCCTCTTTCTCTTTCTCGGTTCCTCTTTCTCTTTCTCGGTTCCTCTTTCTCTTTCTCGGTTCCTCTTTCTCTTTCTCGGTTCCTCTTTCTCTTTCGGTTCCTCTTTCTCTTTCTCGGTTCCTCTTTCTCTTTCGGTTCCTCTTTCTCTTTCTCGGTTCCTCTTTCTCTTTCGCGGGTCCTCTTTCTCTTTCGCGGGTCCTCTTTCTCTTTCGCGGGTCCTCTTTCTCTTTCGCGGGTCCTCTTTCTCTTTCGCGGGTCCTCTTTCTCCTTTTTCTATTTTTCCATTTCTGTTCACTCTTCTATTATCTGTACTTTCTTCGTTTATGTGTTCTCTCATCCTTCTATTTCTCTGTTTTTCTGTTCTCATTTTTATTACTCCATTTATCGATTCTCTTTTCTTTCTATTTTGCTGTTTATCTGTTCTGTCTTTTTTTGATTTCTCATTTTATCTTCTGTCTCTTCTTTTTCTTTCTATTTCTCCAGTTATCAGTTCTCTCCTGTTTCTATTTCTCTATTTATTTCTTCTTTCATCTTTCTATTTCTTTTTCTCTTCCTTCTTTTTCTCCGTTTATCCCTTGTCTCTTATTAATATTTCTCGCTTTACCTTTTCTCTCTTCTTTCTATTTCTCCATTTATCCGTTCTCTCCTCCAACTATTTTTCTGTTTATCCCTTCTCACTTCTTTCTATTTCTCTGTTTATCTGTTCCCTCTTCTTTCTATTTCTCCTTTTTTCTCTCCTTTTTCTATTACTTTGTCTTCACTTTCATCTTTCTATTTCTCAATTTCTGTTATCCGTTCCCTCTTCTTTCTCTTTCTCTGTTTATCTGTTCCCTCTACATTATATTTTTTTGTTTATTTGTTCTCTCTTCTTTCTCCGTTTATCCGTCCTCTCTTCTTTCTCTTTCTCCCTTTTATCTGTTCTCTCTTCTTTGTATGACTGCTTTCTCTATTTATCCGTTCACTCTTCTTTCTATTTCTTCATTTGTCTATTCTCTGTTCTTTCTACTTTTCTTTCTACTTCTCTCGTTTCTTTCTATTTCTCCATTTAACTATTGTCTCTTCCTTTTATTTATCCGTTTATCTGTACTCTTTTTTTTGTTTCTGTCTTCTTTCTGTTTCTCCAAATTTTTGTTCTCTTCTTTCTATTTCTTTGTTTGTCTATACTTTCTTGTTTCTATTTCTCTGTTTATCTGTTTCCTCTTCTTTCTGTTTCTCGGTTTATCTATTCCCTCTTCTTTCTATTTCTCTGTTTATCTGTTTCCTCTTCGTTCTGTTTCTCGGTTTATCTATTCCCTCTTCTTTCTATTTCTCTGTTTACCTCTTGTCTCTTCCTCCTATTTCTCCGTTTTTCTGTTCTCTGTTGTTCCTATTTCTCCATTTATCCATTCTCTTCTATTTCTCTATTCTCTTCTATTTCTCTCTTTCTATTTTCTCCAAATATCTGTTCTTTCTTCTTTCTGTTTCTCCGATTATCTTTTGTCTTCTTTCTATTTCTCTATATATCTGTTCTCTCTCCTTTCTATTTCTCCGAGTATCTGTTCTCTCTTCTTCTCCGAATATCCGAATATCTTCTTTCTATTTCTTTGTATATCTGTTCTGTCTTCTTTCTTTTTCTCTGTTTATCTGTTCTCCCTTCTTTCTATTTCTGTTTATCTGTTCCCTCTTCTTTTTATTTCTCTATTTATCTGTTCCACCTACTTTCTATTTCTCTGTTTATCCGTTCTCTTCTTTTTATTTCTCCGTTTGTCTATTCTCTATTCTTTCTTGTTCTCCGTTTCTTCTCTCGTTTCTTTCTATTTCTCCGTTTAACTATTGTCTCTTCTTTTAATTTATCCTTTTATCTGTACTCATGTTTTTCTGTTTCTCTGTTTATTGTACTGTCTTCTTTCTATTTCTCCATGTATCAATTCTCTCTTCTTTCTTCTTCTCTGAATTTTTGTTCTCTCTTCTTACTATTTCTTTCTTTATCTGTACTTTCTTGTTTATATTTCTCTGTGTATCTGTTCTCTCATCTTTCTATTTCTCTATCTATCTGTTCTTACGGTTCTATTTTTCCTTGTATCTGTTCTCTCTTCATTCCTTTACTCTGTTTATCTCTTCTCCCTTCATTCTTTTTCTCTTTTATCCGTTCACCCTTCTTTTTATTTCCCTGTTTATCTTTTCTATCTTCTTTCTATTTCTCAGTGTATCTGTTCTCTCTTCTTTCTATTATTCCTTTTATCTTTTCTCTCTTAGTATTTCTCTGCTTATCTGTTCTTCTTTCTTTTTCTCCGTTTATCCTTTCTCTTTTTTTCTATTCTTCGTTTATCTCTTCTCTCTTCCTTCTCTTTGTTATCTGTTCTCTCTTCTTTCTATTACTCCTTTTATCTTTTCTCTCTTCTTAGTATTTCTCCGTTTATCTGTTCTCTCTTCTTTCTGCTTTGCAGTTTATTTCCTCTCCCTTCTTTCTATTTTTCTATTTATCTGTTCCCATGGTTCTATTCCTCCGTTTATCTTTTCAGTCATTTTTCTTCTTTTTTTCTGTTCTCTCTTCTATCAATTTCTCTGTGTATCTGTTCTCTCTTCTTTCTACTTCTCCATTTAACTGTTCAATCTTCTTAATTTTTCTGTTTGTCCAATCTCTCTTTTTTCTTTTTCTCCGTTTATATGTTCTCTCTTCTTTATGTTTCTCCATTTATCTATTCCCTCCTCTCTCTGGTTCTCCTTATATCTGTGCTCTCTTTTTTCTTTTTCTCTGATTTTTTTCTTTTTTCTATTTCTTGGTTTATCTGTTCTTTCTTCTTTCTACTTTCCTACATATCTGTTCCCATGATTCAATTTCACCGTTTCTGTTCACTATTTTTTCTTTTTGTTTTTCTTTTCTCTCTTCTTTCTATTTCTCCATGTATCTTTTCATTGTTCTTTCGATTGCTCCATTTATCCCTTCTCCTTTCTATTTCTCTGTTTATCTTTTCACTCTTTATTTTTCTTCATTTATGTTTTCCTTTCTTTTTATTTCACAGTTTTAACCATGTCTCTTCTTTCAATTTCTGTTTGTTACCTCTTCTTTCTATTTCTCTGTTCATGTGTTCTCTCTTATTTCTTTTTCTCCATTTATCCATTCTCTCTTCTTTCTATTTCTCTGTTTTTCCCTTTTCTCTTCTTTCTTTTTCACCTTTTATCTGTTCTCACTTCTTTCTATTTTTGTTTATTCTTTCTGTCTTTTTTCTATTTCTCCGTTGATCTTTTCTTTCTTCTTTGTCTTTCTCCATTTATCTGTTCTCTCTTCTTTCTATTTCTCTATATATCTGATGCCATGATTCTATTTCTCTGTTTATCTGTTCACTCTTTTTTATTTTTCTGAGTTTCTGTTCTCTCTTCTTTCTATTTCTCCGTTTATCACTTTCCTCTTCTTTCTATTTCACCTTTTATCTGTACTCACTTCTTACTATTTCTCCGTTTATCTGTTCTCACTTCTTTCTATTTGTTTTTCTTCTTTCTTCTTTGTCTTTCTCTGTTGACCACTTCTTTCTTCTTTGTCTTTCTCCGTTGATCTCTTCTCTCTTCTTTCTTTTTCTCTATATATCTGTTCCCTTGATTCTGTTTCTCCTTTTATCTCTTCACTCTGCTTTATTTTTCTGTGTTTCTGTTATCTCTTCTTTCTTTTTCTCTGTTTATCAGTTCTCACTTCTTTCTATTTCTCCATTTATCTGTTCTCTTCTTAATTTTTCTCCGTTTATCCCATCTCTCTTTTTTCTATTTCTCCGTTTATCTGTTCTTTCTTCATTCTTTTTTCGAATACCTTTTCTCCCTTCTTTTTTTCCCCCGATTTTCTTTTCTTTCTTATTTCTATTTCTCCGTTTATCTGTTCTTTCAGTTCTATTTCTCTTTTTATTTGTTCCCTCAATTCTGTTTCTCCATTTAACTATTCTCTTTATATTTCTCTGTTTTTTCTGTTCTCTCTTCTCTTTTTGTCTGTTTGTGTTCTCTCTATTTTGTTTCACCGTTTTTCTGTTCTTCTTTTCTATTTCTCTTTTTATCCTTTCTCTCTTCTTTCTATTTCTCCTTTTATCTGTACACTCTTTATTCTTCTTTCTTTTTTCTCTCTCTTTTTCTTCTTTCTTTCTTTCTCTCTGTTTATCTGTTTTCTCTACTTTCTTCATCTCCTTTTTTTCTGTTCTCTCCTCTTTCTATTACTTTGTTCATATGTACATTCTTTTTTCCTCTTCTCTATTTATATGTTCCCTCTTCATTCTATTTCTCAGTTTATCTTTTCTTTCTTCCTTTTTCTCTTCTTAACCCTTCTCTTTTATTTCTATTTCTCCTTTTACCTATTCTCTCTTCTTTCTAGTTCTCCGTTTATCTATTCTATCTTCTTTTATTTCTCTGGTTTTCAATTCTCTCTTCTTTCTATTTATCCGTTTATCTGTTCTCTCTTCTTTCTTTTACCCCGTTTATTTGTTCTCCCTTCCTTCTATATCACCGTTTTTACATTCTCTTTTCTTTCTATTTCTCCCTTTAGCTGTTCACTCTTCCTTCTATTTGTCTATATATTTGTTCCCAAGATACTATTTCATAGTTTATCAGTTTTCTCTTCTACCCATTCCTCCGTTTAACTACTCTATTTTCTTCTTTTTTCTCCGTTTATCGGTTCTCTCTTCATCCTATTTCTGTTTATCTGTTCCCTTTTCTTTCTGTTTCACTGTTTGTGTTCTCTCTTATTTCTTTTTCTCCGTTTATCCCTTTTCTCTTCTTTCCATTTCACCTTTTATCTGTACTCACTTCTTCCTATTTCTCCGTCTATCTGTTTTCACTTCTATTTCTCTGTTTATTTCTTCTTTCTGTTTCTCTTTTGATGTTTTCTCTCTTCTTTGTCTTTCTCCATTTCTCGTCTCTCTTCTTTGTTGTTCTCCGTTTTTTTCTATTCTCTCTTCTTTCTATTTCTCCATTTGTTTGTTTTCTCTTTCTTTTTCCCCGATTTTCTTTTCTTTCATATATCTATTTCTCTGTTTGTGTTCTCTCTTCTTTCTCTTTCTCCGATTATCTATTCTCTTCTCTTTCTATTACTTTATTTGCGTACTGTTTTTCTATTTCTCTTTTTATCTGTTCACTCTTTCATATTTTTCTGTTTTTTTTGTTCTCCCTTATTTCTGTTTCTCCATTTATGTTCTCTCTTCTTTCTCCGATTATCTATTCTCTCCAATTTCTATTACTTTGTGTTCTTTTTTCAATTTCTCCATTTATTTGTTCACTCTTCTTTCTTTTTTTCCGAATGCCTTTTCTCTCTTTTTTTTTACCCCCATTTTCTTTTCTTACTTATTTCTCTTTCTCCATTTATCTTTACAATCTTCTTTCTATTTCTGCATTTTTTCTATTCTCTTTTCTTTCCATTTCTCCATTTATCCCTTCTCTCTTCTTTCTTTTTCCCTGATATTCTTTTTTGTTATTTCTATTTCTCGGTTTATCTGTTCTTTCTACTTTCTACTTTCCTATATATCTGTTCCCATGATTCTATTTCACTGTTTATCTGTTCACTCGTTTTTTCTTTTCCTGTTTTTCTTTTCTCTCTTCATTCTATTTCTACGTTTATCTTTTCTGTCGTCTTTCTATTACTCCTTTTATCTGTTCTCTCTTCTTTCTATTTCTCCGTTTATCCCTTCTCCCTTCTTTCTTTTTCACAGTTTTTACCATCTCTCTTCTTTCTATTTCTCCGTCTATCTGTTCTCAATTCTTTTATTTCTCTGTTTTTTCTGTTCTGTCTTGTTTCAACTTCAGTGTTTATCTGGTCTCACTTCTTTCTATTTCTGTTTATTCCTTCTTTCTTCTTTCATTTTCTCTGTTGATGTTTTCTCTCTTCTTTTTATTTCTCTGTTTATCTGGTCTCTCTTCTTTGTTGTTCTCCGTTTATCTGGTCTCTCTACTTTCTTTTTCTCTGTTTTTTCTATTCTCTCTTCTATTTCTCCATTTGTTTGATCTCTCTCTTTCTTTTTTCCCGATTTTCTTTCTTATTTCTATTTCTCGGTTTGTGTTCTCTTCTTTCTCTTTCTCCGATTATCTATCTCTTTCTCCGATTATCTGTTCTCTTCTCTATTACTTTATTTATGTGTACTATTTTTCTATTTCTGTTTCTGTTCTTACTTCTTTCTATTTTAACGTTTATCTGTTCTGCCGTCTTTCTATTACTCCTTTTACCTTTTCTCTCTTCTTTCTATTTCTCCTTTTGTATGTCCCCATCTTCTTTCTTTTTCTCTGTTTATTTGTTCTTTCTTTTTCTCCGTTTATCCCTTCTCTCTTCTTTCTCTTTCTACGTTTATCCCTTCTTCTTTCTATTTCTCCTTATATCTATCTGTTCTCTCTTTTGTATTTTTCACTGGTTTTCTTTTCTTTCTTTTTTCTATTTCTCGGTTTATCTGTTCTTTCTTCTTTCTACTTTCCTATATATCTGTTCCCATGATTCTATTTCACCGTTTCTGTTCACTCATTTTTCTTTTTCTGTTTTACTTTACTCTTACTTTACTCTTACTTTACTTTACCTATTTCTCTGTTTATGCCTTCTCTCTTCTTTCCTTTTGTCCGTTTATGCCTTCTCTCTTCTTTCCTTTTGTCCGTTTATGCCTTCTCTCTTCTTTCCTTTTGTCCGTTTATGCCTTCTCTCTTCTTTCCTTTTGTCCGTTTATGCCTTCTCTCTTCTTTCCTTTTGTCCGTTTATGCCTTCTCTCTTCTTTCCTTTTGTCCGTTTATGCCTTCTCTCTTCTTTCCTTTTGTCCGTTTATGCCTTCTCTCTTCTTTCCTTTTGTCCGTTTATGCCTTCTCTCTTCTTTCCTTTTGTCCGTTTATGCCTTCTCTCTTCTTTCCTTTTGTCCGTTTATGCCTTCTCTCTTCTTTCCTTTTGTCCGTTTATGCCTTCTCTCTTCTTTCCTTTTGTCCGTTTATGCCTTCTCTCTTCTTTCCTTTTGTCCGTTTATGCCTTCTCTCTTCTTTCCTTTTGTCCGTTTATGCCTTCTCTCTTCTTTCCTTTTGTCCGTTTATGCCTTCTCTCTTCTTTCCTTTTGTCCGTTTATGCCTTCTCTCTTCTTTCCTTTTGTCCGTTTATGCCTTCTCTCTTCTTTCCTTTTGTCCGTTTATGCCTTCTCTCTTCTTATTTTTTCTTCTTTCTATTTCTCCGTTTATCTATACACTCTTTATTCTTTTTCTCTTTTTCTGTTCTCTCTTCTTTCTAATTTTTAGTTTATATTTTTGTTCTTCTTTCTATTTCTACGTTTAACTGTTCTCTCTTCTTTCTATTACTCGTCTTATCTGTTCTCTCTTCTTTCTATTTCTCCTTTTATCTGTTCCCTCTTCTTTCTATTTCTGTTTCTGTTCTTTCTTCTTTCTATTTCTCCATTTCTTTCTTCCTTTCTTTCTCTTTCTTCTTTTATCCGTTTATCTGTACTCTTTTTTCTATTTATCCATTTCTGTTCTCTCTTCTTTATTTCTTCGAATATCTGTTCTCTCTTCTTTGTATTTTTCTGTTTATCCCTTCCTTTTTGTTTTCTATTTTTCCATTTATATTTTCTATCTTCTTTCTATTTCTCCGTTTTTCTGTTCTTTCTTCTATTTCTCCATTTATCTTTTCCATCCTCTTTCTTTTTCTTATTTTACTGTTCTCTCTTCTTTCTTTTTTCCGTTTAACCCTTCTCTCTTCATTCTTCTTCTGTTTATCTATTCTCTCTACTTTCTTATTCTCCGTTTATCTTTTATTGTTTATTTTTTTCTCCGTTTATCTATTCTCTCATCTCTCTATTTCTCCAAATATCTGTTTGTTCTTCTTTCAATTTCTCCGAGTATATGTTTGTTTCCTTTTATTTCTCCGAATATCTGTTCTCTCTTCTTTCTATTTCTCCGTTTATCCCTTCTCTCTTCTTTCTACTTATCCATATATCTGTTCTCTCTTCTTTCTCTTTCTCTGTTTATCTGTTCCCTCTACTTTCTATTTCTCCATGTATCTGAACTCTTTTCTTTTCCTCCATTTATCTGTTCTCCCTTCTTTTTACTTCTTTGTTTATCTCTTCCCTCCATTTTATTTCTCTGTTTATCTGTTCTCTTTTCTTTTTATTTCACCATTAATGTTTTCTCTTTTATCTATTTCTCCATTTATCCCTTCTCTCTTCTTTCTCTTTCTCCATTTATCTCTTCTCTCTTCCTTCTTTCTCCATTTATCCCTTTTCTCTTCTTTCTTTTTGTCTGTTTATCTGTTCCCTCTTCTTTCTATTTTTCTGTTTTTCTGTTCTCCCTTCATTTCTGTTTTTTTCGTTCTCTTTTGTTCCTATTTCTCCATTTATACTTTCTCTTCTTTCTATTTCTCCTTTTGTGTTTTGTCTTCTATCAATTTCTCATTTTATATTCTTTATATTTCTCTGTTTATCTGTTTCCTCGATTCAATTTCGCCCTTTAACCATTCTATCTTTATTGTATTTCTCTTTTTTTCTGTTTTCTCTTATTTCTTTTTCTCCGAATATCTGTTCTCTCTTCTAACAATTTCTCATTTTATCTGTTCTCCCTTCTTTCTTTTTCTGTTTACCTGTTCTCTCATTTGTATTTCTGTCTGTCTGTTATCTCAAATCTTTTACTCCGTTATTCTGTTCTTTCTATTTCTCCGAATATTTGTTTTTCTTCTTTCTACTTCTCTTTTTATATTTTATCTCATCTTTTTATTTCTCCGATTCTTTATTCTCTCTTATTTCTATTTCTCCGTCTTTCTGTAGTCTCTTCTTTCTATTTACCATTTATCCCTTCTATCTTCTTTCTATGTCTCTGGTTGTATGTTCTCTCTACTTCCTACTTCTCATTTTTTTCTGTTCTCTATCTATTACTTTGTTTATCTGTACTTTTTTTATTTCTATTTCTCTGTTTATCTTTTCCCTCTTCTATTTTCTCCTTTTATCTGTTCTGTCATCCTTCTATTTCTCCATTTTTCCATTCTCTCTTGTTACTTTTTCTCCGTTTATCCCTTCTCTCTTCTATTTCTTTGTTTATCCATTTTCTCTTCTTTATATTTGTCCGTTTATCTGTTCCATCTTCTACCAATTTCTTATTTTCTGTTCTCTCTCCTCTCGTCCTCTCTCCTCTCGTCCTCTCTCCTCTCGTCCTCTCTCCTCTCGTCCTCTCTCCTCTCGTCCTCTCTCCTCTCGTCCTCTCTCCTCTCGTCCTCTCTCCTCTCGTCCTCTCTCCTCTCGTCCTCTCTCCTCTCGTCCTCTCTCCTCTCGTCCTCTCTCCTCTCGTCCTCTCTCCTCTCGTCCTCTCTCCTCTCGTCCTCTCTCCTCTCGTCCTCTCTCCTCTCGTCCTCTCTCCTCTCGTCCTCTCTCCTCTCGTCCTCTCTCCTCTCGTCCTCTCTCCTCTCGTCCTCTCTCCTCTCGTCCTCTCTCCTCTCGTCCTCTCTCCTCTCGTCCTCTCTCCTCTCGTCCTCTCTCCTCTCGTCCTCTCTCCTCTCGTCCTCTCTCCTCTCGTCCTCTCTCCTCTCGTCCTCTCTCCTCTCTTCTTTGTATTTCTCTATATATATCTTATCCCACAATTCTATTTCACCGTCTATCCATTTTCTCTTCTTTCTATTTCTCTGTTTATCTGTTCTTTCTTCTTTCTATTTCTCTGAATATACGTTCTTTTTTCTGTTTCACTGTTGATCTGTTCTCTCTTCTTTTTTTCCATTTATCCCTTCCTTTTTGTTTTCTATTTTTCCATTTATATTTTCTATCTTCTTTCTATTTCTGTTTTTCTGTTCTTTCTTCTGTCTATTTCTCTATTTATCTTTTCTATCCTTTCTTTTTCTTCTTTTACTGTTCTTTCTTCTTCCTTTTTTTCCGTTTAACCATTCTCTCTTCGTTCTGCTTCTGTTTATCTATTCTCTCTACTTTCTTATTCTCCGTTTATCTTTTATTGTTTATTTTTTTCTCCGTTTATCTATTCTTTCATCTCTCTATTTCTTTAAATATATGTTGGTTCTTATTTCTATTTCTCCGAATATCTGTTCTCTCTTCTATCAATTTCTCATTTTATCTGTTCTCCCTTCTTTCTTTTTCTCTGTTTACCTGTTCCCTCATTTGTATTTCTGTCTATCAGTTATCTTAAATCTTTTACTCCGTTTATCTGTTCTTTCTTCTTTCTATTTCTCCGAATATTTGTTTTTCTACTTTCTACTTCTCCTTTTATATTTTCTCTCATCTTTCTATTTCTCCGATTCTTTATTCTCTTTTCTTTCTATTTCTCCATTTTTCTGTTCTCTCTTCTTTCTATTTCTCTGTTTATCTATTTTCTCTTCTTTCTATTTCTCCGTATATCTGTTCTGTCTTCTTTCTGTTTGTCCGTTTGTGTTATCTTTTTTTTCTTATTCACCGTTTATCTGTTCTCCTTTCTATTTCTCCATTTATCTTTTCTCTCTTCTTATTTTTTCTCCGTTTATACCTTCTCTCTTCTTTCTATTTCTCCGTTTATCTCTTCCATCTTCTTTCTATGTCTCTGGTTGTATGTTCTCTCTACTTCCTAATTTTCCTTTTTTCTCTTCTCTCTCTTTCTATTACTTTCTTTGTCTGAACATCCTAGTTTCTGTTTCTCTCTTTATCTGTTCCCTCTGATTCTATTTCTCCGTTTGTCAGTTCCCTCTGATTCTATTTCTCCGTTTGTCAGTTCCCTCTGATTCTATTTCTCCGTTTTTCCGAGTTCTTTTTATTTCTTTATATATCTGTTCCCACGATTCTATTTCACTGTTTTTCCTTTCTCTCTTCTTTCTCTTTCTCCGTTTATCTGTTATTTCATATTTCTTTTACTCTATGTATGTTCCCATGATTCTGTTTCTCCTTTTGTCTCCTTTCTATTTCTGCGTGTGTCTGTTCTATCTTTTTTCTCGTCTCTTTTTATCTATTCTCACTTCTTTGTTTTTCTCCATTTATCTGTTCCCTCTTCTTTCTAATTCTCCATTTATCTTTTCTCGTTTCTTTCTGTTTCTCCGTGTATCTTTTCTCTCTTCTTTCTATCTCTCTGTTTATCTGTTCTCTCTACTTTCTTCGTCACCTTTTTTTCTGTTCTCTCCTCTTTTACTTTATCTGTACATTCTTTATTCCACTTCTCTATTTATCTGTTCCCACTTCTTTCTATTTCTCTGTTCATCCATTCTCTCTATTCTATTTCTCTGTTTATGTGTTCCCTCAACATTATTTCTATTTTTATCTGTTAACTCGATTCTTTTACTCCGTTTCTCTTCTTTCTGTTTGTTCCGTTTATCACTTCTCATTCTCTTTCTCCAGTTGTCAGTTCTCTCCTCTTTCTATTTCTGTTTATTTCTTCTTTCATCTTTCTATTTCCCCATTTATCCATTTTCTCTTCTATTTATTTCTCTGGTTTTCCCTGCTAACTTCTTTCTATTTCTCCGTTTATCTGTTCCCTCTATTGTATTTCTCTGATTATCCCTTCCCTCTTCCTTTTATTTCTCCATTTATCTGTTCTCTCTTATTTCTATTTCTCCATATTTCTATTCCCACAATTATATTTCGCCGTTTTTCCGTACTCTCATCTTTCTATTTCTCCATTTATCTGATATATCTTCTTCTTCTTTTCTCAGTTCTCCCTTCTTTCTTTTTCTCTGTGCGTCTTTTCTCTTTTTTCCCTTTCTCCATTTTTCTGTTCTCTCTTCATTCTATTTCTCAGTTTATCTGTACTTTCTTCTTTCTTTTTCTATGTTTATCCCTTCTCTCTTTTTTCTATTTCTCCTTTTACCTATTCTCTCTTCTATCTATATCTCCTTTGTCTATTCTCTCTTCTTTCTACTTCTCCGGTTAGCAATTCTCTCTTGTTTCTATTTATCCATTTATTTGTTCTCTCATCTTTCAGTCTCTCTATAAATCTGTTCCCACGGTTCTATTTCCCCATGTACATGTTCTCTCTTCCTTCTGTCTCTCCGTTTATCCCTTCTCTCTTCCTTCTGTCTCTCCGTTTATCCCTTCTCTCTTCCTTCTGTCTCTCCGTTTATCCCTTCTCTCTTCCTTCTGTCTCTCCGTTTATCCCTTCTCTCTTCCTTCTGTCTCTCCGTTTATCCCTTCTCTCTTCCTTCTGTCTCTCCGTTTATCCCTTCTCTCTTCCTTCTGTCTCTCCGTTTATCCCTTCTCTCTTCCTTCTGTCTCTCCGTTTATCCCTTCTCTCTTCCTTCTGTCTCTCCGTTTATCCCTTCTCTCTTCCTTCTGTCTCTCCGTTTATCCCTTCTCTCTTCCTTCTGTCTCTCCGTTTATCCCTTCTCTCTTCCTTCTGTCTCTCCGTTTATCCCTTCTCTCTTCCTTCTGTCTCTCCGTTTATCCCTTCTCTCTTCCTTCTGTCTCTCCGTTTATCCCTTCTCTCTTCCTTCTGTCTCTCCGTTTATCCCTTCTCTCTTCCTGTTACTCTATATGTCTGTTCTTACGGTTCTGTCTCTCCGTTTATCCCTTCTCTCTTCCTGTTACTCTATATGTCTGTTCTTACGGTTCTGTCTCTCCGTTTATCCCTTCTCTCTTCCTGTTACTCTATATGTCTGTTCTTACGGTTCTGTCTCTCCGTTTATCCCTTCTCTCTTCCTGTTACTCTATATGTCTGTTCTTACGGTTCTGTCTCTCCGTTTATCCCTTCTCTCTTCCTGTTACTCTATATGTCTGTTCTTACGGTTCTGTCTCTCCGTTTATCCCTTCTCTCTTCCTGTTACTCTATATGTCTGTTCTTACGGTTCTGTCTCTCCGTTTATCCCTTCTCTCTTCCTGTTACTCTATATGTCTGTTCTTACGGTTCTGTCTCTCCGTTTATCCCTTCTCTCTTCCTGTTACTCTATATGTCTGTTCTTACGGTTCTGTCTCTCCGTTTATCCCTTCTCTCTTCCTGTTACTCTATATGTCTGTTCTTACGGTTCTGTCTCTCCGTTTATCCCTTCTCTCTTCTTTATATTTCTCCGTTTATATGCTCTCTCTTCTTTCTATTTGCCCTTTTATCCCTTCTCTCTTCTTTATATTTCTCCGTTTAACCCATCTCTCTTCTTTCCATTTCTGTTTATCTATTCTCTATTCTGTCTTTTTCTACATGTATCTTTTCTCACTTCCTTCTATTTCTCTGAGTAACTGTTCTTTCTTTCTTTTTCTTCTTGTATCTGTTCTCTCTTCTATTTCATCGTTTATATGTTTTTACTTCTTTGTATTTCTTTGTCCATTTTCTCTACCCTCTTTTTCTCCGTTTATCCCTTCTGTCTTCGTTTTGTTTCTCTTTTTATCTGTTCTCTCTTCTTTCTCTTTCAGCGTTTATCCTCTTTCTCTTTCTGTTTATTCGTTCTCTCTTCTTTCTATTTCTCGTTTTATCCGTTCCTTCTTCATTTTTTCTCTATTTATCTATTCCCTCAATTGTATTGTATTGTTTATCTGTTTTCTCTCATTTCTATTTCTCCATTTATCTGTTCTCTCTTCTTTCTGCTTCTTAGATCATTTCCTCTCTGTTCTTTCCTTTTCTTTGTTTTTCCATTCTATCTTCGTTCTATTTCCCTGTTTTTCTGTTCTTCTTTCTGTTCCCTCTACGTTATATTTTTTTTTGTTTATCTGTTCTCTTTTTTCTATTTCTCCGTTTATCCCTTCTCTCTTCTTTCTATTACTCCTATTATCTTTTCAGTCTTCTTTCAGTTTCTCCGAATATCTTTTCTCACTTCTTTCTCTTTCTCTGTTTATCTGTTCTCACTTCTCTCTTTCTCTGTTTATCTGTTCTCACTTCTTCCTATTTCTCCATTTCTCTTCTCACTACTTGTTCTTTCTCCATGAATTCCTTCTCTCTTCTTTCTATTTCTCCTTTTATCTGTTCCCTCTCCTTTCTATTTCTCTGCTTATCTATTCCCTCTTCTTTCTTTTCTGTTTATCCCTTCTCTCTTTTTTCTTTTTCTCTATTTATCTGTTCTCCCTTCTTTCTATTTCACAGTTTTTACCATCTTTCTTCTTTCAATTTCATCGTCTATCTGTTCTTTCTTTTTATATTTCTCTGTTTATCTTTTCTCTCTTCTATTTTTACGTTTGTCTGTTCTGTCGACTTTCTATTACTCCTTTTATCTGTACTCTCTTCTTTTTCTCTTATTTCTTTTCTTTTATTTCTTCTTTCTTCTTTCTTTTTCTCCGTTTATCCCTGGTCTCTTTTTTCTATATCTACGTTTATCCCTTCTTTCTTCTTTCTATTTCTCCTTATGTCTGCTCTCTCTTTTTTTTTTTCCCTGATTTTCTTTTTTTCTTATATCTCTTTTTCCGTTTATCTGTTCTTTCTTCTTTCTACATTCCTATATATGTTTCCATTATCCTATTTCAGCGTTTATCTGTTCACTCTTTTTTCTTTTACTGTTTTTCTTTTCTCTTCTTTCTATTTCTCTGTTTATCCCTTCTCTCTTTTCTTTCTTTTTCTCTGTGTATCAGTTCTCACTTCTTTCTTCTTCTCCATTTATCTGTTCTCCTTAATTTTTCTCAGTTTATCCCATCTCTCTTTATTCTATTTCTCCATTTGTCTGTTATCTATTCTTTCTTTTTTTCCGAATACCTTTTCTCTCTTATTTTTTTTACCCCCATTTTCTTTTTCATATTTCTTTGTTTATCCCTTCTTTTTCTCCATTTATCAGTTTTCAATTCTTTCTATTACTCTGATTATCTGTTCTCTCTTCTTTCTTTTTCTCCATTTATCTGTTCACTCTTCCACCTTTTTGTCCATTTATCTGTTCTCACTTCATTCTATTTCTACGTTTATCCCTTCTCTCTACTGATTATTTCTCTGTTTATCTCTTCTCTCTACTTTCTAGATCTTCTTTTTTTCTCTTTTCATTACTTTATATGTACTTTCTTGTTTCATCTTCTTTTCTGTTCCCTCTTCTTTCTATTTCTCTTTTTATTTTTTCTTTATTTTTTCTTTTTCCCTGTTCACCTGCTCTCTCGATTCTATATCCCCATTTAACTTTTCTCTTATCTTTTTATATCTCCATTCACCAGTTTTCCCTACTTTTTATTTCTGTTTATCTGTTCCCTCAATTTTATTTCTCTGTTTATCTGTTCTCTTTTCTTTCTATTTCACCGTTTATGTTTTCTCTTCTTTCCATTTCTGTTTATTCCGGCTCTCTTCTTTCTATTTCTCTTTTTATCCCGTCTCTCTTCTTTCTTTTTCTGTTTATCCCGTCTCTCTTCTTTCTATTTCTCCATTTACATTTTCTCTCATCTTTCTATTTCTGTTTATCTGTTCTCTATTATTTCTTTTTCAGTTTCTCTTCCCTCAATTCTATTTATCTTTTCACTCTTCTTTCTATTTCTTTGTTTATCTCTTATTTCTTCTTTCTATTTTTCCATTTATCCCTTCCCTCTTATTTCTAATTCAACGTTTATCTGTTCTCTCTTCTTACTGTTTCTGTTTTTCAGTTTGTTCTTCATTTTTTCTCTTATTGTCTGTTCTCTATTGTTTCTGTTTTTCCTTTATCCATTCTCACTTCTATATTTTTCTGTTTATCTCTTCTCATTTCTTTCTTTTTCCCGTTTATCTGTCCCCACTTCTCTCTATTTCTGTTTATCTGTTCTATATTATTTCTGTTTCTCCGTTTATCTCTTTCCTTTCCTGTCTATTTCTACATTTACTCCTTATTTCTCTTTTTTTTGTTTTTCTATGCTCTCTTCTTTCTATTTCTTTTTTATCTGATTTATCTTCTTTCAGTTTCTTTGTTTATCTGATTTCTCTTCTTTCTGTTTCTCTGTTTCTGTTGTCTTCTTTCTGTTGCTCTGTTTGTCCCTTCTCTCTCCTTTCCATATCTCCCTTTATCTGTTCTCTCTTCTTCCTATTTCTCGGTTTATCTGTTTTCTCTTCTTTCTCTTTCTCCATTTGTTTTCTCTCTTCTATTTCTCTGTTCCCTCTTCTTTCTCTTTCTCCTTGTGTCTGTTCTCTCTCCTTGCTATTTCTCCGTTTATCTGTTCCCTCTTCTTCCTATTTCTGTTTCTCTTTTCTCTTTTTTTCTATTTCCTTTTTTATCCCTTCTCTCTTCTTTCTATTTCTCAGTTTTTCACTATTCTCTCTTTTTTCTATTCCTTTGTTTTCCTGTTCTCTCTTCTTTTCTTTCTTATTTCTCAGTTTATTTTTTCTTCTTTCCATTTCTCCCTTTATCTGTTCTCCTCATTCTATTTCTCCCTTTATCCCTTATCTCTTCTTCCTATTTCTCAGTTTATCTCTGCCCTCCTCTTTCTATTTTTCTTTTTTCCCTTCCCTCTTCTATTTCTCCATTTATCCGTTCTCTCTTCTTTACTATTTCTCCATTTAATTGTTCTCTCTTCTTTCCCTTTTTCCGTTTATCTGTTCTCTCTTGTTTCCACTTCTCCGTTTATATTTTCTCCCTTTTTTTCAGTTTCTCCATTGATCTCTTCTCTCTTTTTTCTATTTCTGTTTATTTCTACTTTTTTCTTTCTATTTCTCCAGATATCCGTTCTCTCTGCTGTCTATTTCTGTTTTCCCCTTATAACTTATTTCTATTTCTCCGTTTATCCATTACCTCTTTTTATATTTTTCTGTTTCTGTTCTTCTTTCTATTTCTGTTTCTCTTCTCTGTTCTTTCTATTTCTCCATTCATATGTTCTCACTGCTTTCTATCTCTGTTTATCCCTTTTAATTCTTTCTAGTTCTCAGTTTATCACTTCCCTCTTTTTTATATTTCTGTTTATCTGTTGTCTCTTCTATTTCTCCGTTTACATTTTCAGTCTTTGTATTTCTCCGTTTAACTTTTCTCTCTTCTTTCTATTTCTCCAATTAACTTTTCTTTCTATTTTATATTTCTCCGTTTATATTCTCTCTTCTTTCCATTTATCTGTTTATCTTTTTTCTCTTTTTTTCTGTTTATCCCTTCTCTTCATTCTATTACTCCTTTTATCTTTTCTCTCTTCTTTGTTTATCTCAGTTATTCTTCATTCTATTTCACTGTTTATCCATTCTCTTTTGTTTTCTTCTCAATTTTTGTTCTTTCTTCTTTATATTTCTCTTTTTATCTCTTCCCATGATTCTATTTCTCTGTTTAACTGTTCTCTCTTATTTCTATTTCTTCGTTTAACACTTCTCTCTTCATTCTATTTCTCCGTTTAACTATTCTGTCTTCATTCTTTTTCTCCGTTTATCTGTTCTCTCTTTTTCTATTTCTCTGTTTATCTGTTCACTCTTCTTTTTATATCTCTGTTTATCAGATCACTCGTTTCAATTACTCTGTTTATCATTTCACTCTATTCTATTTCTCGGTTTATCTGTACCCATGATTCTGTTTCTCCATTTATCTGTTCTCTCTTCTTTCTATTTCTCCAATTAGCTTTTCTTTCTTCTTCCCTTTTCTCTGTTTATATTTTCTTTCTTCTTACTATTTCTCCATATGTCTATTCTCTCTCCTTTCTATTTTTCCGTTTATCTATTTTCTTATTTCTACTTCTGTTTATCGATTCTCTATTCTTTCGAATACTCCATTTATCTTTTTCATTTGTTTCTATTTCTCCGTTTTTCCCTTTTCTTTCTATTTCTCATATTATCTCTTCTCTCTTCTTTCTATTTCTTTCTTTGTCTGTTCTTTCTTCTTTCTATTTCTCCAAATAGCTTTTTTATATTCGTTCTATTTCTCCGTTTATATATTCACTCTTCTTTCTATTTCTCCGTTTAACTGTTCACTCTTCTTCCTATGTCTCTGTTAATCCGTTCCCTTTTCCTTCTATTTCACAGTTTTAACCATCTCTCTTCTTTCTATTCCTCCGTTTATCCGTTACCTCTTTTTTCTATTTCTCCATTTATCAGTTCTTTAGATTCTATTTCTCCATTTAACTATTTTCTCTTCTTTGTATTTCTCCATTTATCTGGTCTCTTTTTTCTATTTCTGTTTCTCTGTTCTCCATTCTTTCCATTTCTGTGTGTCTGTTCCCTCTTCTTACTATTTCTCCGTTTATCTGTTCTCTCTTCTTTCTATTTCTTTTTTTATCTGTACAATCTTATTTCTATTTCTTTGTTTATCTGTTCTTTCTTATTTCTGTTTCTCTATACATCTGTTCCCATGATTCTATTTCTCCGTTTGTGTTCTCTCTTCTTTCTAGTTCTCCGTTTTTCTTTTCTCCATTCTTTCTTTTTCTCCATTTATCTGTTCTCACTTCTTTCTACTTTTCCATATATCTGTTCTCTCCTCTTAATTTTTCTCCCTTTATCCCATCTCTCTTTTTTCTGTTTCTTGGTTTATTTGTTCTCTCTTCTTTCTTTTCTTCCGAAGAGCTGTTCTCTCTTCTTTCATTTTCCCCCATTTTCTTTTCTTACTTATTTTTCTTTCTCCATTTATCTGTTCTGCCTTCATTCAATTTTTCCGAATATCTGTTCCCTCTTCTTTCTAATTTTCTGTTCTCGCTCCTTTCTTTTTCTCCGTTTATCTGTTCTCACTTCTTTCTCTTTCTCCGTTTATTTGTTATCACGTCTTCCTTTTTCTCTGCTTCTCTCTTTTCACTTCTTGCTCTTTTTCTGTGAATTCTTTCTCTTTTTTCTGTGAATTCTTTCTCTTGTTTCTATTTCTTTATTTATATCTATTCTTTCTTCTTTCTTCTTTGTATTTCTCAGTTTATCTATTCCCTCCTCTTTCTACTTCTCCGTTTTTCTATTCTCTCTTCTTTCTAATTTTCCATTTATACCTTCTCTGTTCTTTCTATTTCTCTTTGTATCTGTTCCCATGATTCTATTTTTCCTTTTATCCGTTCACTTTTTCTTTTTTTCTGTTCTCTCTTCTTTCTGATTCTCCGTGTATCTGTTCTCTTTTTTCTTTTATTCCGAATAACCTTTCTCTCTTCTTTTTCCCCCATTTTCTTTTCTTACTTATTTGTCCTTCTCCATTTATCTGTTCTGTCTTCTTTCAATTTCTCTGAATACCTGTTCTCCTTTCTTTCTACTTCTCTTTTTATATGTTCTCACTTCTTTCTATTTCTCCCTTTATCTCTTCTCACTTCTTGCTCTTTCTCCTTGAATTCCTTCTCTCTTCTATTTCTGTTTATCTATTCTCTCTTCTTTCTAATTCTCAAATTATCCCTTCTCTCTTCTTTCTATTTCTCTAAATATCTGTTCCCATGATTCTATTTCTAAATTTATATATTCACTCTTTTTTCTTTTTCTGTTTTTCTTTTCTCTCTTCTTTCTATTTCTCCGTGTATCTGTTCTCTTTTTTTCACTGTTTACCTGTTCTCTCTTCTATTTCTTCATTTTTCTCTTCTCTCTTCTTACTATTTCTTCGTTTATCCCTTCTCTCTTCTTATTACTTCTCCGTGTATCTTTTCTCTCTTCTTTCTATCTCTCTGTTTATCTGTTCTCTCTACTTTCTTCATCTCCTTTTTTTCTATTTTTTCCTCTTACTATTACTTTGTTTATATGTACATTCTTTTTTCCACTTCTTCTCTATTTATCTGTTCCCTCTTCTTTCTATTTCTGTTTATCCGTTCTCTCTATTCTATTTCTATTATGTTTGTGTTCCCTCAGTTTTATTTGTTTTCATCTGTTACCTCGATTCTTTTATTCCGTTCCTTCTTTCCATTTCTCTGTTTATTTCTTCTTTCATCTTTCTATTTCTCCGTTTATCCATTTTCTCTTCTATTTATTTCTGTTTTTCCCTGCTAACTTCTTTCTACTTGTTTTTCTCTTCTCTCTTCTTTCTATTTCTTTGTGTATTTCTTCGATCATATTTCTTTTTCTCAGTTTATGCTATCACTCTTTTTTCTATTTCTCCTTTTAACTATTCTCTCTTCTTTTAATTTCTTTCTTTATCTGTTCTCTCTTGTTTCTTTTTCTCTAATTCTCTGTTCTTTCTTCTTTCTTTTTCTCTGTTTATATTTTCTCTTTTCTATCTGTTTCTCGGTTTCTCTTTTCTCTCTTATTTCTTTTTCACCATTTATATGTTCTCTCTTTTTTCTATTTCTCCATTTTTCTGTTCACTCTTTTTTATTTTTCTCCGTTCATCTTTTCTCCCTTCTTTCTATTTCACAGTTTTTACCATCTTTCTTCTTTCATTTTCTCCATTTATCAGTTCTCTCATCTTTCTATTACTCCTTTTATCTGTTCTTTCTTCTTTCTTATTCTCCGTTTATCCCTTTCTCTCTTTTTTCTATTTCTCTGTTTATCGGTACTCTTATTACTATTTCTGATTTTATCTGTTG
Organism: Oreortyx pictus; assembly: GCA_036925125.1. Taxonomy (NCBI): domain Eukaryota; kingdom Metazoa; phylum Chordata; class Aves; order Galliformes; family Odontophoridae; genus Oreortyx; species Oreortyx pictus. The sequence goes on from JAUPFR010000006.1 coordinate 58,807,682, forward strand.
TCTCTTTTTTCTTTTTCTGTTCTCTCTTCTTTCAATTTCTCCATGTATCTGTTCTCTTTTCTTTCTATTTCTCCATTTTTCTGTTCTCTCTTCTTCCTTATTCTCCAAATATCTGTTCTCACCTTTTTCTTTTTTCCGAATAACTTACTTCTCTCTTCTTTCTTTTTTTGCCTTTTGCTTTTCTTACTTATTTATCTTTCTCCGTTTATCTGTTCTGTTTTCTTTCAATTTCTCCGACTATCTGCTCTCTTTCTATTTCTCCGTTTATTTGTTCTCTCTTCTTTCTACTTCTCCATTTGTTTGTTCTCTCTTCTTTCTTTTTCCCTGATTTTCTTTTCATTCTTATTTCTAATTCTCCGTTTACCTCTTCTTTCTACTTTCCTATATATCTGTTCCCATGAATATATTTCACCGTTTATCTGTTCACTCTTTTCTTTTTCTGTTTTCCTTTTCCCTCTTCTTTCTATTTCTCTGTTTATCTATATACTCTTTATTCTTCTTCTGTTTTTCTGTTCTTTCTTCTTTCTAATTCTGTTTATTTGTTCTTCTTTCTACTTCTCCGTTTATCCCTTCTCTCTTTTTTTTTCTGTTTATCTGTTCTCCCTTCTTTCTATTTCACAGTTTTTACCATCTCTCTTCTTTCAATTTCTCTGTTTATCTCTTCTCTCTGGTTTATATTTCTGTTTATCTGTTCTGTCCTCTTTCTATTACTCCTTTTAACTGTTCTCTCTCCTTTCTATTTCTCCTTTTATCTGTTTCCTCTTTGTTCTATTTGTTTATCTGTTCTTTCTTCTTTCTTTTTCTATGATTATCCCTCCTCTCTTCTTCCTTTTTCTACGTTTATCCCTTCTCTCTTATTACTATTTCTGTGTTTATCTGTACTCTATTTTTTATTTTTCTCTATTCTGTTCTCTTCTTTCAATTTCTCCATGTATCTATTCTCTGTTCTGACTTATTCTCCATTTATCCCATCACTCTTTTTTCTATTTCTCTGTTTATCTGTTCTCTCTTCATTCTATTTCTCAGTTTATCTGTTCTTTCTTCTTTTTCTGTTTAACCCTTCTCTCTTTTTTGTATTTCTCCTTTTACTTATTCTCTCTTCTATCTATATCTCCTTTATCTATTCTCTGTTCTCTCTAATTCTCCGGTTAGCAATTCTCTCTTCTTTCTATTTATCTGTTCATTTGTTCTCTCATCTTTCAATTACTCTATAAATCTGTTCCCACGGTTCTATTTCTCCCTGTACATGTTCTCTCTTCATTCTGTTTCTCCGTTTATCCCTTCTCTCTTCTTCCTATTTTTCCATTTAACTGTTCTCTTTTCTTTCTGTTTCACCGTTTGTATATTCATTCTTCTTTCTATTACTCCGTTTATTTGTTATTTCTTCTTTCTGTTTCTCTGTTTATCTGTTCTTTCTTTGTTCTATTTTTCCTTCATACTTTCTGTATTCTTTCTATTGCTCTGTTTATCTATTCTCTCTTCTTTCTATTTCTCCATTTCTCTGTACTCTCATCTTTCAGTTTCTCTATATACCTGTTCCCACGTTTATTATTATCCGTGTATGTTCTGTCTTTTTTCTATTTCTCCGTGTCTGTTCTCTCTTCTTTCTATTTCTCCGTTTACATTTTCAGTCTTCTTTGTATTCTACCCTTTAACTTTTCTCTCTTCTTTCTATTTCTCCAAATAACTTATCTTTCTTTTTTATATTTCTCTGTTTATATTCTCTTCTTTCGATTTATCAGTTTATCTTTTTTCTCTTATTTTTATTTCTGTTTATCGCTTCTCTCTTCATTCTATTACTCCTTTTATCTATTCTCTCTTCTTTCTATATCTCCGTTGTTCTTCATTCTATTTCACTGTTTATCCGTTCTCTTTTTTCTTCTCAATTGTTGTTCTTCTTTATATTTCTTTGTATCTCTTCCCATGATTCTATTTCTCCATTTAACTATTCCCTTTTCTTTCTATTTCTCCATTTATCACTTCTCTCTTCCTTCTATTTCTCAGTTTATCCCTTCCCTCCTCCTTTCTATTTCTCCGTTTATACCTTCCCCATTTTTTGTTTCTTCGTCTGTCCCTTCCCTCTTTTTTGTATATCTTCGTTTATCCGTTCTCTCTTCTTTCTATTTCTCCATGTATCTGTTCTCTGTACTTTCTTCTTTTTTCTGCTCTCTCTTCCTCCTATTTGTCCTTTTATCCATTCTTTCTTGTTCCTATTTCTCCGTTTATCCATTCTTTCTTCATTCTATTTCTCCTTTTGTGTTTTTTCTTCTATCAATTTCTCATTTTATCTGTTCTCTCTTCTTTACATTTCTCTGTTTATCTGTTCCCTCGATTCAATTTCGCCCTTTAACTATTCTATCTTCTTTATATTTCTCAGTTTTTTTGTTCCCTCTTCTTTCTATTTCTCCGAATATCTGTTCTTTTTCTTCATATTTCTCTGATTCTCTGTTCTTTATTATTTCTCCTTATCCATTTATCTGTTCTCTCTTATTTCTATTTCTCTGAATATCTGCTCTTTCTTCTTTCTATTTCTGTTTATATTTTCTCTCTTCTTTCTCTTTCCCCGTTTATCTGTTGTTTTTCTATTACTCCGTTTTTATATTCACTCTTCTTTGTAATTCGCCATTTATCTTATCTCCTTTCTTTCTATTTACCTGTTTATCTGTACTCTCTTTTTTCTATTTCTCTGAATGTCTGATCTCTCTTTTTTCAATTTCTTTTATCTGTTCTTTCTGCTTTCTATTTCTCCGTATATATGCTCTTTCTTCTTACTATTTCGCTGTTGATGTATTCCCTCTTCTTTCTATTTCTCCTTTTATCTGTTCTCTCTTCCTCCAATTTCTCCGTTTTTCCATTCTCTCTTTTTCCTATTTCTCTATTTTTCCATTCTCTCCTTTTTTTATTTCTCTGTTTATCTGTTCCGTCTTCTATCAATTTCTCATTTTATCTGTTCTCCCTTCCTTCTATTTCTCTGTTTACCAGTTCCCTCATTTGTATTTTTGTTTATCTGTTATCTCGAATCTTTTACTCCGTTTTTCTGTTCTTTCTTCTTTCTACTTCTCCATTTATATTTTCTCTCATTTTTCTATTTCTTTGATTCTTTGTTCTCTTTACTTTCTATTTCTCTTGTTATATGTTCTCTCTACTTCCTACTTCTCCTTTTCTTCTGTTCTCATCTCTTTCTATTACTTTATTTATCTGAACATTCTTGTTTCTATTTCTGTTTATCTGTTCGCTCAATTGTATTCCTGTTTATCCGTTCCCTGTTCTTTTTTTTTCCAGTTCTTTCTTCTTTCTATTTCTCTATAAATCTGTTCCCACGATTCTTTTTCACCGTTTTTCCTTTCTCTTCTTTCTATTTCTCCGTTTATCTGTTCTTTCATATTTCTATTACTCTATATATCTGTCCCCATGATTCTGTTTCTCCGTTTATTAGTCTCTGCCATGGTTTTATGATTTTTTGGTATTGGTATTCCACATCATAACAACATGTAGTGCATTAAGAGTTAAAGAGTTAATAGTCCAACTCCATAGATCATTGGTATTTCCGGGTATACCTGTCTCAGAAGAGGAGAACTACATTCCCCAGAGGACTTTGCGATGCTTTGCATTTTTACGTATTTTCCGCTCAGAGGGAAAAGATAAAAACTCTCTGAGGTCACGGGACACTCTCTTTCTTTCGGGATCGACTCAGCAGTGGGTGCTCGCTGCTGTATCGCCTTCAGCGTTAGCGTAAGGCCTTCGGTTTATCGGACACTCTCTCTTGCTCCTTTTATTTGATTTATTAGCTTCAATTCCAATTATATTGTATTATATTGTGTTATTTTGCTTTCTGATATCTTATTTAGTAAATTAGCTTTCCTCCTCAGATCGTTGCCGCTGTTTTGTTTCTAGGCCCATCTCCCTTTTTCCTTTTCCCTTTCCCCCTTCCCCTTTCCTGGGGCGTGGGTCTGTGGGTCCCCCACACCAATCGTCACGGAACCGGGCCGATCCAGCCCGGTAAACTGTTGACAGTCTCGTTTCTATTTCTGCGTGTTTTTTCTCCCTTCTTTCTATTTCTGTGTTTATCTGTTCTCTCTTCTTTGTTTTTCTCTGTCAGTCTGTTCTCTCTTCTTTCTTTTTTTTTCCTTCCTCGCCTTCCCACCTTCTGTTCTGTTCATTTATCTCTTCTCTATTATTTCTTTTTCTCTGTTTATCCGTTTTCTCTCCTTTCTCTTTCTCCGTTTATCCTTTCTCTTTCTCCATTTATCCTTTCCCTTTCTCCATTTATCCCTTCTCTTCTTTGCATTTCTCAGTTTATCCCTTCTTCTTTCTTTGTATTTCTCAGTTTATCCGTTCCCTCTTTTTTCTATTTCTCCATATTTCCGTTCTATCTTTCTATTTCTTCATTTATCCCCTCCATCTTTTTTCTATTTCTTTGTATACTTCTTCTCTCATCTCTCTATTTGACCGTTTGTCTTCCCACTTCTTTCTATTTCTCCATTTATATTTTCTCACTTCTTTATATCTCTCTATTTCTTTCTCCCTCTTCTTTCTATTTCTCTGTTTATCTGTTCTCTCTTCTATTCATTTCTCTGTTTATCCCATCTCTCTTCTTTCTATTTCTCTGTTTATCCCATCTCTCTTCTTTCTATTTCTGTTTATCCCGTCTCTCTTCTTTCTATTTCTCTGTTTATCCCGTCTCTCTTCTTTCTATTTCTCTGTTTATCCCGTCTCTCTTCTTTCTATTTCTCTGTTTATCCCGTCTCTCTTCTTTCTATTTCTCTGTTTATCCCGTCTCTCTTCTTTCTGTTTCTCTGTTTATCCCGTCTCTCTTCTTTCTATTTCTCTGTTTATCCCGTCTCTCTTCTTTCTATTTCTCTGTTTATCCCGTCTCTCTTCTTTCTATTTCTCTGTTTATCCCGTCTCTCTTCTTTCTATTTCTCTGTTTATCCCGTCTCTCTTCTTTCTATTTCTCTGTTTATCCCGTCTCTCTTCTTTCTATTTCTCTGTTTATCCCGTCTCTCTTCTTTCTGTTTATCCCGTCTCTCTTCTTTCTGTTTCTCTGTTTATCCCGTCTCTCTTCTTTCTGTTTCTCTGTTTATCCCGTCTCTCTTCTTTCTATTTCTCTGTTTATCCCGTCTCTCTTCTTTCTATTTCTCTGTTTATCCCGTCTCTCTTCTTTCTATTTCTCTGTTTATCTGGAGTTTTCTTTCTATTTCTCTGTTTATCTCTTCTTTCTTCTTTCTATTTTTCCGTTTATCTCTTCTTTCTTCTTTCTATTTTTCCGTTTATCTCTTCTTTCTTCTTTCTATTTCTCCATTAATCCCTTCCCTCTTATTTCTAATTCATCGTTTATCTGTTCTCTCTTCTTCCTATTTCTCTGTTTATCCCGTCTCTCTTCTTTCTATTTCTCTGTTTATCCCGTCTCTCTTCTTTCTATTTCTCTGTTTATCCCGTCTCTCTTCTATTTCTCTGTTTATCCCGTCTCTCTTCTTTCTATTTCTCTGTTTATCCCGTCTCTCTTCTTTCTATTTCTCTGTTTATCCCGTCTCTCTTCTTTCTATTTCTCTGTTTATCCCGTCTCTCTTCTTTCTATTTCTCTGTTTATCCCGTCTCTCTTCTTTCTATTTCTCTGTTTATCCCGTCTCTCTTCTTTCTATTTCTCTGTTTATCCCGTCTCTCTTCTTTCTATTTCTCTGTTTATCCCGTCTCTCTTCTTTCTATTTCTCTGTTTATCCCGTCTCTCTTCTTTCTATTTCTCTGTTTATCCCGTCTCTCTTCTTTCTATTTCTCTGTTTATCCCGTCTCTCTTCTTTCTATTTCTCTGTTTATCCCGTCTCTCTTCTTTCTATTTCTCTGTTTATCTGGAGTTTTCTTTCTATTTTTCCGTTTATCTGGAGTTTTCTTTCTATTTTTCCGTTTATCTCTTCTTTCTTCTTTCTATTTTTCCGTTTATCTCTTCTTTCTTATTTCTAATTCATCGTTTATCTGTTCTCTCTTCTTCCTATTTCTCTGTTTCTCTTTTCTCTCAGCTTTCTATTTCTCTGTTTATCCCGTCTCTCTTCTTTCTATTTCTCTGTTTATCCCGTCTCTCTTCTTTCTATTTCTCTGTTTATCCCGTCTCTCTTCTTTCTATTTCTCTGTTTATCCCGTCTCTCTTCTTTCTATTTCTCTGTTTATCCCGTCTCTCTTCTTTCTATTTCTCTGTTTATCCCGTCTCTCTTCTTTCTATTTCTCTGTTTATCCCGTCTCTCTTCTTTCTATTTCTCTGTTTATCCCGTCTCTCTTCTTTCTATTTCTCTGTTTATCCCGTCTCTCTTCTTTCTATTTCTCTGTTTATCCCGTCTCTCTTCTTTCTATTTCTCTGTTTATCCCGTCTCTCTTCTTTCTATTTCTCTGTTTATCTGGAGTTTTCTTTCTATTTTTCCGTTTATCTGGAGTTTTCTTTCTATTTTTCCGTTTATCTCTTCTTTCTTCTTTCTATTTTTCCGTTTATCTCTTCTTTCTTATTTCTAATTCATCGTTTATCTGTTCTCTCTTCTTCCTATTTCTCTGTTTCTCTTTTCTCTCAGCTTTCTATTTCTGCATTTATCTTTTCTTTTTTCTATTTCCTTTTTTATCCCTTCTCTCTTCTTTCTATTTCTCAGTTTTTTACTGTTCTCTCTTTTTTCTATTCCTTTGTTTTCCTGTTCTCTCTTCTTTCTTATTTCTCCGGTTTTTTCTCTCTTCTTTCCATTTCTCCCTTTATCTGTTCTCCTCATTCTATTTCTCCGTTTATCCCTTATCTCTTCTTCGTATTTCTCAGTTTATCTCTGCCCTCCTCTTTCTATTTTTCTTTTTTCCCTTCTCTCTTCTTTCTATTTCTCTATTTATCCATTCTCTCTTCTTTACCATTTCTCTGTTTCTCTTCTCTCTTCTTTCCATTTTTCCGTTTATTTGTTCTCTCTTGTTTCCACTTCTCTGTTTACTTGTTCTCTTTTCTTTCTGTTTCTCCAATTATAATTTCTGCCTTCTTTCTATTTCTCTGTTTATCTTTTTCTCTCTGCTTTCTATTTCTGCATTTATCCCTTCCCTCTTTTTTGTATTTCTCCATTTATCTGTTCTCTCTTCTTTCTATTACTCCTTTATCTGTTTATCCTTTTGTCTGTTCTCTCGCCTTTTTATATCTCCTTTTATCTGTTCCCTCTTCTTTCTATTTCTGTTTATCTTTTCTTTCTTCTTTCTTTTTCTCCGTTTACCCCTCCTCTCTTCTTCCTTTTTCTACGTTTATCCCTTCTCTCTTATTACTATTTCTGCGTTTATCTGTACTGTTTTTTCTTTTTCTGTTTTCTTTTCACTGCTTTCAATTTCTCCATGTATCTTTTCTCTCTTCTTACTTAATCTCCGCTTATCCCATTACTCTTTTTCCTATTTCTCCGAATATCTGTTCTCTCCTCTTTTTTCTTCCAAATACCGTATTCTCTCTTCTTTCTTTTTTCCCTTTTTCTTTTCTTTCTTACTTGTCTTTCTCCATTTCTTTTCACTCTTCTTTATATTTCACTGTTTATCTCTTCTCACTTCTTTCTATTTCTCCGTTTATCCCTACTCTCTTCTTTCTATTTCTATGTTTATTCCTTCTTCTTTTTTCTCTGTTTATCAGTTTTCACTTCTTTCTACTTTTCCAGTTATCTGTTCTCTCTTAATTTTTCTCCGTTTATCCCATCTCTCTCTTTTCTATTTCTCCGTTTATCTGTTCTCTCTTCTCTCTATTTCTCCGAATAACATTTCTCTCTTCTCTTTCCTCGATTTTCTTTCTTATTTCTATTTCTCTGTTTATGTTTTGTCTTCTTTCAATTTCTTCATTTATCTGTTCACTCTTTTTTATATTTCTGGTTTTCTGTTCTCTCTTCCGTCTATTTCTATGTTTATCTGTTCTCTCTTCATTCTTTTTTTCTGAATACCTTTTCTCTCTTCTTTTTTCCCCCATTTTATTTTCTTTCTTAGTTCTCTTTCTTCGTTTATCTTTTCAATCTTCTTTCTATTTCTCCGTTTTTTTCTATTCTCTCTTCCTTCTATTTCTCCATTTGTTTATTCTTTCTCTTTCTTGTTCCCCGATTTTTTTTCTTTATTTCTTTTTCTCCGTTTATTTGTTTTCCCTTATTTCTCTTTCTCCAGTTATCTATTCTCTCCTCTTTCTATTACTTTGTGTACGATTTTTCTATTTCTCTGTTTATCTGTACCCTGAATTGCATTTCTTTTTATTTGTTCCCTCGATTCTATTTCTCCATTTAACTGTTCTCTCTTCTGTCTATTTCTCCGTATTTTCTGTTCTCTTTTCTTTCTGATGTTTCGTTTATGTTCTCACTTTTTTCTTATTCACCGTTTATCCTTTCTCCTTTCTTTTTCTCCATATATCTTTTCTCTCTTCTTTCTATTTCTCCGTTTATCTGTATACACTTTATTCTTTTTCTGTTTATCTGTTCTCTCTTCTTTCTAGTTCTCTGTTTATCTGTTCTTTCTTCTTTCTATTTCTCCGCTTATCCCTTCTCTTTTTTCTATTTCTCCGTTTATCTCTTCTCCCTTCTTTCTATTTCACAGTTTTTACCATCTCTCTTCTTTCAATTTCATTTATCTGTTCTCTTTTTTATATTTCTCTGTTTATCTGTTCTGTCATCTTTCTATTTCTATGTTTATCTGTTCTGTCGTCTTTCTATTACTTCTTTTAAACTTTTCACTCTTCTTTCTATTTCTCCTTTTATATGTTCCCTCTTCTTTCTTTTTATCTGTTTATTTGTTCTTTTTCTTCGTTTATCACTTCTTTCTTCTTTCTATTTCTCCGTATATCTGTCCTCTTTTTTTCTTTTCCCTGATTTTCTTTTTGTTCTTATTTCTATTTCTCCTTTTATCTGTTCTTTCTACTTTCCCATGTATTTGTTTCCATGATTATATTTCACCGTTTATCTGTTCACTCTTTTTTCTTTTTCTGTTTTTCTTTTCTCTCTTCTTTCTTTTTCTGTTTATACCTTCTCTCCTCTTTCTATTTGTCCGTTTATATGTTCTCCTATTACTTTGTTTATCTGTACTTTCTTCTTTGTATTTCTTCGAATATCGATTCTTTCTTCGTTCTACATCACCGTTTTTCTATTCTCTCTTCTTTCTAATTCTCTGTTTATCTGTGCACACATTTTTTTTTATATTTCTCCGTTTATCTGTTCTATCTTCTTACTATATCTCCGTTTATCATTTCTCTCTTCATTCTATTTCTCCATTTATCCCTTCTCTCTACTTATTATTTTGTTTATCTGTTCTCTCTATTCTCTCTACGTTCTATATCCGTTTTTTCTCCTTTTATTACTTTGTACACTCTTGTTTCCTCTTCTCTGTTTCTCTGTTCCCTCTTCTTTCTATTTCTCCGTTTATCTGTTCTTTCGGTTCTATTTCTCCTTGTATCTGTTCTCTGATACATTTCTCTGTTTATCTGTTTATCCCTTCTTTCTATTTATCTGTTTATATTTTCTATCTTTCTGTTTCTTAGTTTATCTGTTCTCTCTTCTTTCTTTTTCTCTGTTGATCTTTTTCTCTCTATTTTCTCTTTCTCTGTTCATCTTTTCTTTCTTCCTTCTATTTCATTGTTTATACGTTCTTTCTTCATTCTATTTCTCTGTGTAACCCTTCTATCTTCCTTCTATTTCTCCATTTATCTATTCTCTCTTCCTTCTAATTCTCCATTTATCATTTCTCCTTTCTTTCTATTTCTATGTTTTTTTCTTCTCGTCTTCCCATTTATGTTTATATATATTCTCTTCTTTCTATTTGTCCGAATAGCTGTTCACTCATCTTTCTATTTCTCCGTTTATCTATTCTCACTTCATTCTATATATCCGGTTATCTGTTCTTTCTTCTTTGTTTCTCCATTTATCTGTTCTCTCTTCTTTCTATTTCTGTTTACCTGTTCCCTCAGTTGTATTTCTCTATCTGTTACCTCAACACTTTTACTCCGTTTCTGTTCTCTCTCCTTTCTATTTCTCCAATTTTCTGTTCACTCTTCTTTCTATTTTTCTGAATATCTATTTGCTCGTCCTTCTGTTTCTCCGTTTATCCCTTCCCCATTTTTTCTATTTCTTCATCTATCCCTTCTCTTTTGTATCTTTGTTTTTCTTTTCTCTCTACTTTCTATTTCTCCATTGATCTATACTCTCTTCTTTCTATTTCTCCATTTATCCCTTCCCTCTTTTTTCTTTTTTTCCATTTATCTTTTCTCTCTTCTATTTCTCCGAATATCTGTTCGTTTATCTTTATATATCTCCGATTCTCTGTTCTTTTTTATTTCTCCTTATCCATTTATCTGTTCTCTCTTATTTCTGTTTCTCTGAATATCTGCTCTTTCTTCTTTCTATTTCTCTGTTTATATTTTCTCTCTTCTTTCTCTTTCCCTGTTGTTTTTCTTTCTATTACTCCGTTTTTATATTCACTCTTCTTTGTAATTCTCCATTTATCCCTTCTCCTTTCTTTCTATTTATCTGTTTATCTGTACTCTCTTTTTTCTATTTCTCCGAATGTGTTCTCTCTTTTTTCAATTTCTTTTCTGTTCTTTCTGCTTTCTATTTCTCTGTATATATGCTCTTTCTTCTTACTCCTTCACCATTGATGTATTCCCTCTTCTTTCTATTTCTCCTTTTATCTGTTCTCTCTTCCTCCTATTTCTCCATTTTTCCATTCTATCTTGTTCCTATTTCTCTATTTTTCCATTCTCTCTTCTTTCTATATCTCTGTGTATCTGTTCTCCCTTCTTTCTATTTCTGTTTACCAGTTCCCTCATTTGTATTTCTCTGTTTATCTGTTATCTCGAACCTTTATTCAGTTTATCTGTTCTTTCTTCTTTCTACTTCTTTGTTTGTATTTTCTCTCATTTTTCTATTTCTCCTATTCTTTATTCTCTCTTTCTTCTATTTCTCCGTGTATCTGTTCTCTCTTCGTTCTGTTTCTCCGTTTATCCCTTCTCTTTTCTTTCTATTTCTCCGTTTATCCCTTCTCTCTTCTTTCTATTTCTCTGGTTATATGTTCTCTCTACTTCCTACTTCTCCTTTTTTTCTGTTCTCTCCTCTTTCTATAACTTATTATATATACTTATATTACTTCTATATTTTACTTATTATTACTTATTATATATATTACTTATATATACTTACGTAACTGAACATTCTTGTTTCTATTTCTGTTTTTGTTCCCTCAGTTGTGTTTCTCTGTTTATCCATTCCCTCTTCTTTTCGTTTTTCCTTTTTTCAGTTCTTTCTTCTTTCTATTTCTCTATAAATCTGTTCCCACGATTCTTTTTCACCGTTTTTCCTTTCTCTCTTCTTTCTATTTCTCTGTTTATCTGTTCTTTCTTCTTTCTATTTCTCTATATATCTGTTCCCATGATTCTATTTCTCCATTTATTCGTCTCGTTTCTATTTCTGCGTGTTTTTTCTCCCTTCTTTCTATTTCTGCGTGTCTGTTCTATCTTTTCTATATTTCTCCATTTACCTATTCTCTCTTCTTAATTTTTCTCCGTTTATCTGTTCTCTCTTATTTCTATTTCTCCGTTTATCTTTTCTTTCTACTTTCGATTTTATAGTTTCTGTTCTTTCTTCTTTCCATTTCTGTTTAAGCCTTCTCTCTTCTTTCTATTTCTCAATTTATCTATTCGCTTTTCTTTCTACTTCTGTTTATCTATTCAATCTTCTTTCTAATTCTCCATTTATCTTTACTCCTTTCTTTCTATTTATCTGTTTATATATACTCTCTTCTTTCAAGTTCTCATTTTATCTGTTCTCTCTTCTTTCTATTTCTCTTTTTACCTGTTCCCTCATTTGTATTACTCTATCTGTTACCTTGATTCTTTTAATCTGTTTGTTTTTTCTTCTCTCTATTTCTCCGAATATCTGTTCGCTCTCCTTTCTTTTTCTCCGTTTATCTATACTCACTTCTTTCTACTTCTGCATTTATCTTTTCTCGTTTCTTTCTATTTCCCCGTTTATCTATTGTCTCTACTTTTAATTTAATTTCTATTTCTTCATTTATCTGTTCTCTCTTCTTACTATTTCTTCGTTTCTCTTTTCTCTCTTACTATTTCTCCATTTTTCTTTTCTCATTTCTATTTCTCCATATTTTCTGTTCCCTCTTCTTTCTATTTCTCAGTGTATCTGTTCCCATGATTCTATTTCTCCGTTTATCTGGTCACTCTTTTTTTATTTCTCTATTTTTTTGTTCTCTCTTCTTTCTACTTCTCCATTTATCTGTTCTCTCTTATTTTTTCTGTTTATCCCATCTCTCTTTTTTCTATTTCTGTCTGTTCTCTTCTTTCTTTTTTTCCGAATACCTTTACTCTCTTTTTTTCCCCCAATTTCTTTTCTAACGTCTTTCAATTTCTCTGTTTATCTGTTCAGTCTTCTTTCTATTTCTCCTTTTTTTCTATTCTTATTTCTGTTTCTCCGTTTATCTGTTCTCTCTTCTTTCTCTTTCTCCAACTATTTATTCTCTCCTCTTTCTATTACTTTGTGTACTTTTTTTCTATTTCTGTTTCTTTTCCCACAATTGTATTTCTGTTTTTATTTGTTCCCTCAATTCTATTTCTCCATTTAACTATTCTCTCTACTTTCTATTTCTCCATTTCTCGTTCTCCTTTTTATTTCTACGTTTGTCTGTACACTCTCTTTTTCTCTCTTCTTTCTAATTCTCTGTTTATCTATTCTCTCTTCCTTCTATTTCTCCGTTTATCCCTTCTTTCTGTTTCTCCGTTTGTCTCTTCCCTCTTCTTTCTGTTTCTCCGTTTGTCTGTTCTCCCTTTCTCCCGCACACTCGCTCAGTTTCTTTCTCGCTCGCTCAGTTTCTGTTCTTTCGTTTATCTCTTTTTCTCTGTTTGTCTTTTCTTACCTTTCTATTTCTGTTTATTCCATCTCTCTTCTTTCGATTTACCGTTTATCTGTACTCTCTTCTTTCTATTTCTGTTTATCCCTTCCTCCTTCTTTCTATTTCTACGTTTACCTGTTCTATCTTCTTTCTATTTCTCCATTTATCTGTGCTCTGTACTTTCTATTTCTTGTTTTTTCTGTGCTCTTTCTCTTTCTCTCTTTATCTGTTCTGTCTTCTTTCTGTTTCTGTTTGTCCCTACTGTCTTTCTTCTGTTTCTCCGCTTTTTCCTTCTCTCTCCTTTCTATTTCTCCATTTATCTATTCTCTCTCCTTGTAATTTCTCCGTTTATCCATTCTCTCTTCTTTCTATTTCTCTTATTTCTTTCTCTGTTTATCCGTTCTATCTTCCTTCTATTTCTTCGTTTATCCCCTCCATTTTTTCTATTTCTTTGTATACTTATTCTCTCGTCTCTCTATTTGACCGTTTGTCTTCTCACTTCTATTTCTCCATTTATATTTTCTCACTTCTTTCTATTTCCCTATTTCTCTCTCCCCTCTTCTTTCTATTTTTCCGTTTATGTTCTCTCTTTTTTATTTCTGTTTATCCCGTCTCCCTTCTTTCTATTTCTCCATTTATATTTTCTCTCATCTTTCTATTTCTCTGTTTATCTGTAGTTTTCTTTCTATTTCTCCATTTATCCCTTCCCTCTTATTTCTAATTCATCGTTTATCTGATCTCTCTTCTGTTTCTCTGTTTTTCTGTTCTGTCTTCTTTCTGTTGCTCTGTTTATCCCTTCTCTCTCCTTTCCTTATCTCCCTTTATCTGTTCTCCTCGTTCTATTTCTCTATTTATCCATTCTCTCTTCTTTACTATTTCTCTGTTTATCTATTCTCTCTTGTTTCCATTTCTCTATTTACTTGTTCTCTCTTCTTTCTGTTTCTTCTTTTATAATTTCTCCTTTCTGTTTCTCCGTTAATCTGTTGTCTCTTCTTTCTATTTCTCGGTATATCTCTTATCTCTTCTATTTCACCCTTTATCTGTTCTCTGTATTCTATTTCTCCGTTTATCCCTTATCTTTCTATTTCTCCGTTTATACCTTCCCTCATTTTTCTTTTTCTCCGTTTACCTGTGCTCTCTTCTTCCTTTATTTCTTTATCACTTCTCTCTTATTTCTACTTCTCTGTTTCTCTTGGCTCTTTTTTCTTTGTCTGTTTATCCTTTCTCTCTTCTTTCTATGTCTCCGTTTATTCCTTCTCTCTTCCTTCTGTTTCTCTGTTTATCTATTTCCTCTTCTCTGTATTACTACTTTTATCTGCTCTCTCTTTTTTATTTTTTCCTGATTTTCTTTTCTTTCTTATTTCTATTTCTCCGTTTATCTGTTCTTTCTTCTTTCTACTTTCGTATATATCTGTTCCTTTTATTCTATTTCACCGCTTCTGTTCACTCATTTTTCTTATTCTGTTTTTCTTTCCTCTCTTCTATTTCTCTGTTTATCAGTTCTCTCTTCTTTCTACTTCTCCATTTATCTGTTCTCTTCTTAATTTTTCTCCGTTTATCCTTTCTCTATTCTTTCTATTTCTCTTTTTGTCCTTTCTCTTCTTTCTATTTCTCCGTTTATCTATACACTCTTTATTCTTTTTCTATTTTTCTGTTCTCTCTTCTTTCTAATTCTCAGTTTATCTCTTTGTTCTTTCTATTTCTCCATTTATCCCTTCTCCGTACTTTCTATTTCTCCATTTATCTGTTCACCCTTCTTTCTATTTCAGTTTTTGCCATCTTTCTTCTTTCAATTTCTCCATTTATCTGTTCTCTGTTTTTTTTATATTTCTCTGTTTATCCCTTCTCTCTTCTTTTTATTTCTACGTTTAAATGTTCTTTTCTTTCTATTACTCCATTTATCAGTTCTCTCTTCTTTCTATTTCTCCGTTTTTCTGTTCTCCCATTTTTCTATTTCACAGTTTTTACCATCTCTCTTCTATTTCGCCGTTTCTCTTCTCTCTTTTTATATTTCTGTTTATCTGTTCTCTCTTCTTTGTATTTCTACGTTTATCTGTTCTCTCTTCTTTCTATTACTACTTTTATCTGTTCTGTCATCTTTCTATTACTCCTTTTTCTCTCTTATCTCTTCTTTCTATTTCTCCATTTATCTGTTCTCTCTTCTCCGAATAACATTTCTCTCTTCTTATTCCCCGATTGTCTTCCTTATTTCTATTTCTCTGTTTATGTTTTGTCTTCTTTCAATTTCTCCGTTTATCTGTTCTCTCTTCTTTCTATTTCTTCATCTATCCGTTCTCTCCTCTTTCTATTTCTCTGTTTATTTGTTCTTTCATCTTTCTATTTCCCCGTTTATGTTTTCTCTTCTATTTTTTTGGTTTTTTCCTGTAACCTTCTTTCTATTTGTCCGTTTATCTGTTCTCTCTCTTTTCTTATTCTCTGTTTTTCCCTTCTCTCTTCTTTCTATTTCTTCGTTTATTCCTTCGATCATATTTCTTTTTCTCAGTTTATCCTATCACTTTTTTCTATATCTCTGTTTATCTATTCTCTCTTTGTTTGATGTCTCTTTTTATCTACTCTTCTTTCAAAATCTCCGTGTATCTTTTCTCTCTTCTTTCTATCTCTCTGTTTATCTGATCTCTCTAGTTTCTTTGTCTCCTTTTTTTCTGTTCTCTCCTCTTACTATTACTTTGTTTATATGTATATTCTTTTGTTTATATATATATTCTTTTCTCCACTTCTCTTTTTATCTGTTCCCTCTTCTATTTCTGTTTATCCGTTCTCTCTATTCTATTTCTCTATTATGTTTGTGATCCCTCAATTATATTTCTATTTTTATCTGTTACCTCGATTCTTTTACTCCGTTTCTCTTCTTTCTATTTCTCCAGTTATCAGTTCTCTCCTCTTTCTATTTCTCTGCTTATTTCTTCTTTCATCTTTCTATTTCCCCTTTTATCTGTTTTCTCTTCTATTTTTTTCTGTTTTTCCCTGCTAACTTCTTTCTATTTCTCCATTTATCTGTTCTCTCTCTTTTCTACTTCTGTTTTTCTCTTTTCTCTTCTTTCTATTTCTTCGTTTATTCCTTCAATCATATTTCTTTTTCTCATTTTATCCTATAACTCTTTTTTCTATTTCTACATTTATCTGTTCTTTCTTCTTGCTACTTTTCCGTTTACCTGTTCTCTCTTCTTTCTATTTCTGTGTTTATCCATTCTCTCTTCTTTCTATTTGTGTTTATCCATTCTCTCTTCTTTCTATTTCTGTGTTTATCCATTCTCTCTTCTTTCTATTTCTCCGTTTTTACCTTCTCTTTACTTTCTATTTCTATGTTTATATTTCCCTCCTTTTTCTATTTCTTTGTTTATCGGTTCTCTCTTCTTTCTATTTGTCTGTTTATCCCTTCTATCTTCTTTCTACTTTTTTTCTGTTCTCTTCTCTTTCTATTATATTGTATATCTGAACAATCTTCTTCCTATTTCTCTGTTTATCTGTCCCCTCATCATTTTATTTCTCTTTTTATCAGATCACTCAATTCTATTACTCTGTTTATCAGTTACCTCTATTCTATTTCTCTATCTTTTCCCTTAATTGTATTTCTCTGTTTATCTGTTCACTCTTCTGTTTATTTTTCCATTTCTCTGTTCTCTCTTCTTTCTATTTCTCTATATATCTTTTCCCACCATTCTATTTCATCGTTTATCCATTCTTTCTTCTGTTTCTCTATATATTTGTACCCATGATTCTATTTCTTTGTTTATCTGTTCTTTCATATTTCTATTACTCTATATATCTGTTCAAAAGATTGTTTCTCCATGTGTCTGCTCTTTCTTCTTTCTATTTCTCCCTTTAAGCCTTCTCTCTTCTTTCTATTTCTCCATTTATCTATTCTCTCTTATTTCTGCTTCTGTTTATCTATTCTCTCTACTTTCTTATTCTCCATTTATCTTTTCTCATTTTTTTTCTCCGTTTGTCACGGTGTTATCCGCAACAGTAACCCAAGGGAAACCAAGAAGGGAGAGAGAAAGGAAGAGAGAAAAAAACTGCACCGTCAGTGGCCACGCGGCCGCCCCAGCAGAGTCGTACACTCCGGGGGGAGGGGGAGACAGAGGGAATAGATGGGTCTGTAAAAAAAAAAAACAACGGCACGATCTGAGAAGGAACGGTAACTTTACTAAATCTAATAAAATTGAACAATTTTGAGAGAGAGAGAGAAAGTTTCCAAACCAGAAACTGGGAGCTTACATTAGGGAGGAACGGCAGGGGAAGCACACGTGCTGAATTTTTCACCGCAGCCGAGAGGGCGCTGAGAGCCGAGCCGGGGCCTGGTGTCTGGTGCCCAGCTCCGCCCTTCTGCTGCTCCCACAGCATTAACTTCTTCACTGCCTGCATGATGTTCTGATGTGGAATACCAGCATCAAAACCACAAAACCACAACATTCCACCCCTTATTCCACATCATCACATCATGCTTAACACGTATCTATATAGAACCAAAAACAGTAATAACATAAATTACATACAAACATATCTATACATATATATATGTGTGTGTGTGTGTGTGTGTGTGTGTGTATGTGTATACATATATACATGGAATCACAGACTGCACTCCCCCAGCATCAAATTCCCTTGTGGTACACACTGGACGTCCCCATTTTTATCCATTACCCACCAGGTGCACCCAGGTCCCTGTGCAAAGACAGTTCCACAGAGGGGTTTGCCCTTTCCAGAGGCTGGAAGGACCCACACCGCTTTTCCCAGCATGCTATTCACATGTACTACAGGGACCCTATCTCCCTCTATGGTCTGTAGGGCACTGGATTGTGTAGGACCATCTCGGTTGACTGATCCCCTAGTGTTGACCAACCAGGTGGCTTCTGACAGATTTTTCTCCCAATGCTTAAATGTTCCCCCACCCATTGCTTTCAGTGTGGTTTTTAACAACCCGTTGTAGCGCTCGATCTTACCAGCAGCTGGTGCATGGTAGGGAATATGATAGACCCATTCAATGCCATGTTCTTTGGCCCAAATATCCACAAGTGAATTTTTGAAATGAGTCCCATTATCAGACTCAATTCTTTCTGGGGTTCCATGTCGCCATAGGATTTGCTTCTCTAAGCCTAAGATGGTGTTTCGGGCAGTAGCATGGGGTTTTGGCACTCTGTGGCCAAAGGAATAGAGAAGAATGCATTGGCAATGTCAATAGTAGCATACCACTTGGCTGCTTTTGACTCCAGTTCATACTGCAGTTCCAACATATCTGGACAGCGGCGCTCAGTGGGGGTGTGACTTCATTCAGGCCATGGTAATCTACTGTCAGCCTCCATTCTCCACTGGCTTTACGCACCGGCCATATGGGGCTGTTAAACGGTGAGTGGGTTTTGCTGATCACTCCCTGGCTCTCTAGCTGACGGATCAAATTATGAATGGGGAGCAAGGAATCCCTGTTGGTGCGGTATTGCTGTCTTTGTACTGTTTTTGTAGCAATTGGTACCTGCTGCTCTTTTACTTTCAGTACCCCCACAACAGACGGATCTTCTGACAGGCCAGGTAAAACAGACAGCTGCTTAATGTTGTCTGCATCTACAGCAGCTACTCCAAAAGCCCATCGGTATCCCTTGGGATCCTTGAAATGTCCCCTTCTGAGATAATCAATACCGAGGATGCATGGAGCCCCCTGTCCAGTCACTATAGGATGCTTCTGCCAGTCTTTACCAGTGAGGCTTATTTCTGCCTCCAACACAGACAATTCCTGAGAGCCCCCAGTCACTCCAGAAATATAAATCAATTCTGTCCCTTTATAACTCGAGGGCATTAGAGTGCACTGTGCACCGGTGTCCACCAGTGCCTCATATTTTTGTGGCTCTGATGTGCCAGGCCATCTAATCCACACAGTCCAATACACTCTGTTATCCCTTTCCCCCCCCGGCTGAGGGCAGGGCCCCTCTATTGGTTACCTGCGGAGACTGGAGCAATTTCGTTGGTGGCTGATCTCTGCTGTAATTCTCTCACTCGTGCTCGTAGTGCAGGGGTGGGTTTTTTATGCCACTTCTTCATGTCCTCTCCATTTTCTCGTAAGAAGCTCCACATGGACACACGTGAGATGAAGTTACTGCTGTCATTTGCTCGAGCAGAGAGGCAGTTGCCTTTGATGGCTGAGACTTTCATCGGTTTGATCAGCTCCTTCACCAGATTCTTTGGATCATCCTCATCTTCATCAGGTGTTTCTGACACCGATGCAGGTACATCCCTGTTCATCAGCAAGGACAATTCCTCCAGTATGATTTTCAGTATCTTCTTTATTTCACCAACTTCTCCTGCTACCGTTGATACAGCTGCAATGGAAACATGTGATGGCGGAAGTTGCTGTTCAAAGTTTTGAAGTGTAGTAATCACTTCATGAAATGGGAGTCTTCTCTCTCGGCCCTCGAATATATTAAACGTCGCTACCAGTGTACTTGCGTACCTTTCTGGTGCTGTTTTTGAGAGCTTCCGATATACATCAGCTTTACACCATACTTTCTCAGGATCACGGTCCTTGTGTGGATTGTTAGGGACGAAACTAGGATCGTACAGCATCTCTACTACAGCCATTTCTCTCAAAAATTGGATGCCCTTCTCCACAGTATTCCATCTTTCCACCTTAGGCTCCAGATCGCCTTTGTAAGGAAATCTCTCCTTTACAGCCACTAGTACTCGTTCCCAGAGGGTAGCAACTCCACTCAGACATCTACTAATCCCTCTGTCAATAGCTGGGTCTCGAGCAATGCTTCCCAGTTGGCGGGCTTCGTTGCCATCTAGGGACATGCTGCTGGCACCGTTGTCCCAACACCGCAGCAACCAGGTGACAACAGGTTCATCCGAGCGCCGTACAAACTCCTTTCTTGAACCTTGGATTTCAGTCATCTTTAGGGGCCGACGAATAGTGGTAATGGTGATTTCTTCATTATCACTGTCCTCTCCATGTCTCACACTTTTCTTAGTGGCCTTTCTAGGTGGTGATGGTGGTGCTGAGGAGGGCCCCTCACCTGGGTCGTCTTCTTCTTTCTCATCACGGTCCTCTCCATGTCTCTCACTTTTCTTAGTGGCCTTTTTAGGTGGTGGTGGTGGTGCTGAGGAGGGTCCCTCACCTGGATCTTCCTCTTTTTTCTCTGCTTCTTCTTCTTTCCGTTCTAGTCGTGAGGACACTCGTTTCCATTTCTGGCCTTCCACAGGGGCAACCGACACGGATGCCGGTGCTTCCTGTGATTGGTCAGGTTTAATCTCGAGGTTTCCATTTTTGCTTTGGACCTCGGTTTGGAAACCATTTCTCTCCAAAATATCAATTATAGCTCGATAAGCACAAGCCAAGCCCCAAACAATCCGTTCCTTCTCAGATCTTTCTGAGTCACATGACTCCTTACCTAAACACTCACTGAATTTCTCAGGATCCCGCAGGTGCTCAAGATCAAAATCACATAGCACCGGGGGTCCCCATGCTTCTAATTTCTTTCCTAATTTTTCCCACCTTCCCTGCCATTCAACACTCTCTGGTTTTGGGGAAGGCTTCCTACACAGGATGTAAATTACTGTTACAGTTAGTACATTCAGAAAAATAGATAACACAGTTGCCAGGCTGACATCTTGAACATAGGTAAAAACCCAAAAGGAGTACCTGGAAACCAATCCAAATGCTGTATAATCTGTCACATTAGCCAGGGTGTTTAGGCAGGAGGGAGGTAACCCCATCAGCACACTAAAGCAACTGTATGCATATATGACTCCGGTGCTGAACATGAGGAGCTTAAGGAGACGCCAGCATGCTCTAAGGTACATGAAAACCCTTAGTCCACTTAGCACCAGTTTTACAGTGGATTACAAATACTGCATTGCCCGCATTCTCCACCAATGTGTCACGGTGTTATCCGCGACAGTAACCCAAGGGAAACCGAGAAGGGAGAGAGAAAGGAAGAGAGGAAAAAAAACTGCACCGTCAGTGGCCATGCGGCCGCCCCAGCAGAGTCGTACACTCTGGGGGGAGGGGGAGACAGAGGGAATAGATGGGTCTGTAAAAAAAAACAACGGCATGATCTGAGAAGGAACGGTAACTTTACTAAATCTAATAAAATTGAACAATTTTGAGAGAGAGAGAGAAAGTTTCCAAACCAGAAACTGGGAGCTTACGTTAGGGAGGAACGGCAGGGGAAGCACACGTGCTGAATTTTTCACCGCAGCCGAGAGCCGAGCCGGGGCCTGGTGTCTGGTGCCCAGCTCCGCCCCTCTGCTGCTCCCACAGCATTAACTCCTTCACTGCCTGCATCCTGCATGATGTTCTGATGTGGAATACCAGTATCAAAACCACAAAACCACAACACCGTTTATCTATTCTCTCATCTTTCTATTTCTCCAAATATGTGTTGGTTTTTCTTTCTATTTCTCCAAATAACTTCTCTCTTCCTTCTATTGCTCTGTTTATCTATTCTCTCTTCTTTCTACTTCTCTGGTTATCAATTCTCTCTTCTTTCAATTTATCTGTTTTTCTGTTCTCTCTTCATTCTATTTCTTAGTTTATCTGTTTACTTCTTTCTTTTTCTCTGTTTAACCCCTCTCTTTTCTTTCTATTTCTCCAAATAACTGTTCTCTCTTCTTTCTATTTCTCCGTTTATCTATTCTCTCTTATTTCTACTTCTCTGTTTATCTATTCTCTATTCTTTTGAATAGTCCATTTATATTTTCCCATTTGTTTCTATTTCTCCACTTTTCCCTTCTCTCTTCTTTCCATTTCTCCATTTCTGTTGACTCTTTTTTTCTGTTTTTCTGTTCTCTCTCCTATTTCTCCATTTATGTGTTCTCTCTTCTCTCTATTTCTTCGATTATTCCTTCGTCTTTCTTTATTTTTCTCCGTTTATACCACTCTTTTTTTCTCTTTCCCTGATATTCTGTTCTCTCTTCTTTCTATTTCTCTGAATAACTGTTCTCTCTTCTTTCCATTTCTCCGATGATCTTTTCCCTCTTCTTTCTTTTTCTCTAAATATATGTTCTTTCTTCTTTCTATTTCTTCGTTTATATATTCTCTTATTTCTTTTTCTCAGTTTATCTTTTATCTCTTTTTACTCTTTCTCCATTTATCTGGGTTTTTTTTACATCTCTGTTTATTTCTTCACTCTTCTATCTAATTCTCCCTTTATCTTTTCTCCTTTCTTTCTATTTCTCCATTTGTTTGTACTCTTTTTTCTATTTATCCGCTTATCTGTTCTCTCTTCTTTCTATTTCTGTTTACCTGTTCCCTCTTTTGTATTTCTCTGTCTATCTGTTATCTCCAATCTTTTACTCCGTTTATCTGTCCTTTCTTCTTTTTGTTTCTCCAAATATTTGTTGTTTCTTCTTTCTGTTTCTCTGAGTATCTGTTCTTTCTTCTTTCTACTTCTCCCTTTATATTTTCTCTCTTATTTCTTTATCTCCTTTTATCTGTTCTCTCTTCTATTTCTCTGTGTATGTGTTCTCTCTTCATTCTATTTCTCCATTTATCCCTTCTCTCTTCATTCTTTTTCTCTGGTTATATGTTCTCTCTACATTCTACTTCTCCTTTTTCTTCTGTTCTCTATTCTTTCTATTGCTTTCTTTATCTGAACATTCTTGTTTGTATTTCTCTGTTTATCTGTGCCCTCAATTGTATTTCTCTGTTTATCCGTTCCCTCTTCTTTTTCTTTTTCCTTTTCTCAGTTCTTTCTATTTCTCTATATATCTGTTCAAACGATTCTGTTTCATCGTTTTTCCGTTCTCTCTTCTTTCTGTTTCTTTGTTTATCTATTCTCTCTACTTTCTATTTCTCCGTTTAACTATACTCTTTTTTTCTAATTCTCCGTTTATCTATTCACACTTATTTCTAATTCTCCATTTATTTTTTCTCCTTTCTTTCTATTTATCCATTTATCTGTACTCTCTTTTTTCTATTAATCAGTTTATCTTTCTTCTTTCTATTTCTCTGAATATCTCTTATCTCTTCTTTCAATTTCTCCGTTTATCTGTTCCGTCTTCTATCAGTTTCTCATTTTATCTATTCTTACTTCTTTCTATTTCTGTTTACCTGTTCCCTCATTTGTATTACTCTGTCTATCTGTTACCTCTATTATTTTACTCCGTTTATTTTTTTTTTCTTCTTTCTATTTCTCCGAATAACTGTTTTTTCTTCTTATTATTTCCCTGTTTATCTGTTCTCTCTTCTTTCAGTTTCTTGTTTCATCTGTACTTTATTTCTATTTCTCCAAATATCTGTCCTTTCTTAATATTTCACGGTTGATATATTCCTTCTTCTTTCAGTTTCTCTGAATATTTTTTCTTTTTTCTTTCTATTTCTCCAATTCTCTGTTCTTTCTTCTTTCAATTTCTCTGTTTATATTTTCTCTCTTCTTTCTATTTCTCTGTTTAAACCTTCTCTCTTCTTTCTATTTCTCTACTTATTGGTTCTCTCAGCTAATTCTCTTTTTTTTTCTGTTCTCTCTTCCACCTATTTCTCCATTTTTCCATTCTCTCTTCTTCCTATTTCTCCATTTATACATTGTCTCTTCTTTCTATGTTTCCTTGATATTCTACTTTTCTTTTTTTCTGTTCGCTCATCTATCTATTTCTGTTTATCTGTAATTTTTTGTTTCTATTTCTCTGTTTATCTTTTCCCTCTTCTTTCTCTTTCTCAGTTTATTTATTCCCCCTTCTTTCTATTTTCTCAGTTTATCTGTTCTCTCTTCCTTCTATTTCTCCATTTTTCCGTTCTGTCTTGTTCCTATTTCTCCGTTTATGCATTCTCTCTTGTTTCTATTTCTCCATTTATCCATTCTCTCTTCTTTCTGTTTGTCCGTTTATCTCTTCTGTCTTCTATCAATTTCTCATTTTCTCTGTTCTCTCTTCTTTCTATTTCTCCGTTGAACTGTTGTCTCTTCTTTCTATTTCTCCATTTACCCGTTGTCTCTTCTTTCTATTTCTCCGTTTACCCCTTCCCTCTTCTTTCAATTTCTCCGTTTACCCCTTCCCTCTTCTTTCAATTTCTCCGTTTATCCGTTCCCTCTTCTTTCAATTTCTCCGTTTATCCGTTCCCTCTTCTTTCAATTTCTCCGTTTATCCGTTCCCTCTTCTTTCAATTTCTCCGTTTATCCGTTCCCTCTTCTTTCAATTTCTCCGTTTATCCATTCCCTCTTCTTTCAATTTCTCCGTTTATCCGTTCCCTCTTCTTTATTTTTTTCCAAATATCTGTTTTTTCCAAATATCTGTTCTTTCTTCTTTCTATTTCTCCGATTCTCTGTTCTTTCTTTTTTCTATTTATCCATTCACATTTTCTCTCTTCTTTCTATTTCTCAGTTTATCTTTTCTCTCTTCTATCTTTTTCTCCGTTTATCCCTACCCTCTTTTTTCTATTTCTTCGTTAATCACTTCCCTCTTCTTTCTATTTCTCTGTTTATCCCTTCCCTCTTTTTTCTATTTTTCCCTTTATCTGTTCTCTCTTATTTCTCTATATATCTGTTCTTACCGTTCTATTTCTCCTTGTATCTCTTCTCTCTTCTTTCAATATCTTCGTGTATCTGTTCTCTCTTCATTCTTTTTCTTCGTTTATCCCCTCTCCCTTCTATATATTTCTCCGTTTATCTCTTCTCCCTTCTTTTTTATGTTCGTTTATCTGTTCTCTCTTCTTTCTGTTTTTCCGTTTATCTGTTCTCTCTTCTTTCTATTACTCTGATTATCGGTTCTCTCTTCTTTCTCTTTCTCCGTTTATCCGTTCCCTCCTCATTTTGTTTCTCTGTTTATCCCTTCTCATTTCTTTCTATTTCTCCGTTTATCTGTTCCCTCTTCTTTCTCTTTCTCCACTTATCTGTTCTCTCTTTTCTCTTTCTGCGTTTATCCACTCTCTCCTTTCTCTTTCTCTGTTTATAAATTTTCTCTTCTTTCTATTACTCCTTTTATCTGTTCTCTCTCCTTTCTATTACTCCTTTTATATGTTCTCTCTTTTTATTTCTCTGTTTATCTGTTCCCTCTCCTTTGTATTTCTCTGCTTATCAGTTCTCTTCTTTCCTTTTTTCCATTTATCCCTTATCTCTTCCTTCTTTTTCTCCATTTATCTCTTCTCTCTTTCTCCTATTTCTTTATCTGTTCTCTCTTATTTCTTTTTCTCTATATATCTGTTCCCATGGTTCTGTTTCTCCGTTTATCTGTTTACTCTTTTTTGTTTTTCTGTTTTTCTGTTCACTCTTATTTCTATTTCTCTTTTTATCTGTTCTCTCTTCTTTCTTTTTCTCTGTTTATCTGTTCTCACTTCTTTCTACTTCTCCATTTATCTGTTCTCTATTCTTATTTTTTCTGTTTATCCAATCTCTCTTTTTTCTATCTCAGTTTACTTTTTCTCTTTTTTCTATTTCTCTGTTTATCTGATCTCTCTCCTTTCCGTTTCACTGCTTATCTGTTCTCTATTCTTTCTATTTCTTTGTTTATCCCTTCTCTCTTCCTTCTATTTCTCCGTTTATCCCTTCCCTCTACTTTCTATTTCTCTGTTTTTCTGTTCTCTGTACTTTCTACTTCTCCTTTTTTTCAGTTCTCTCCTATTTCTACTTCTCTGTTTAGCTATTCTCACTTCTTTCTAATACTCCATTTATCTTTTCTCGTTTGTTTCTATTTCTCCATTTTTCTCTTCTCCCTTCTTTATATTTCTCTGTTTATCTGTTGACTTTTTCTTTTTCTGTTTTTCTGTTCTCTCTCCTTTCTATTTCTTCAGTTATCTGTTCTCTCTTCTTTCTATTTCTTCGATTATCCCTTATCTTTATTTTTCTCCGTTTATCCCATTGCTGTTTTTTCTGCTTCCTGTTTTTCTGTTCTCTCTTATTTCTATTTCTCCGAATAAATGTTCACTCTTCTTTCTACTTCTCCTTTTTTCTATTCTTTCTTTTATTTATTTCTCTGAATATCTGTTCTTTCTATTTCTCCGAATATCTGTTCTCTCTTCTTTCTATTTCTCTTTGTATCTGTTCCCATGATTATATGTCTTTGTATAACTCTTCTCTCTTTTTTCTTTCTCCGTTTATCTGTTCTCTCTTCTTTCTTTTTCTCTGATTATCTGCACTTTCTTCTTGCTATTTCTCCGATTATCTGCTCTTTCTTCTTTCTATTTCTCTGTTTATCTGTTCCCTCTTCTTTCTGGTTCTTGGTCTACCTATTCCCTCTTCTTACTATTTCTCCATTTATCTCTTCTCTCCCTTTCTCCTATTTCTCAGTTTTTTCGTTCTCTCTTGTTCCTATTTCTCCGTTTATCTGTTCTCTCTTCTTTCTATCTCTCTTTTTACCTGTTCCCTCAGTTGTATTAGAAATATATATATCTTATATATAATATAAGATATATATATTATATTATATATATATAATCTATATATATATATCTATATATATAAAAATCTAATATATATATATAGAAATAACATATCTTGAACCTCGACACTTTTACTCCATTTGTCTGTTCTTTCTCCTTTCTATTTCACCGAATATCTGTTGGCTCTCTTTTCTATTTCTCTGAATATCTGTTGGCTCTCCTTTCTATTTCTCCGAATATCAGTTCGCTCTCCTTTCTATTTCTCCAAATATCTATACTCACTTCTTTCTGCTTCTCCGTTTATCTTTTCTCATTTTTATTTCTCCATTTATCTTCTGTCTCTTCTTTTAATTTACCTGTTTATCTGTATTCATTTTTTTCTGTTTCTCTCTTTATCTGTTCTCTCTTATTATTTCTCCAAATATCTGTTCTTACTATTTCACCGTTGATCTATTCTCTCTTCTTTCTATTTCCTTGAATATCTGTTATTATTTCTAATTCTTTGATTCTCTGATCTTTCTTCTTTCTATTTCTCAAAATATCTGTTATCTCTTCTTTCTATTTCTCCATTTATCTGTTCTCTCTTTTATCTATTTCTTTATATATCAGTTCCCATAATTATATTTCTTTGTTTATCTCTTCTCTTTACTTTCTCCTTCGCCGTATATATTTTCTTTCTGCTTTCTATTTCTACGTTTATCTGTTGTCTCCTCTTTCTCTTACTTGGTTTATCTGTACTTTCTTGTTTCTATTTCTTGTTTATGTGTTCACTCATTTTTCTTCTTCTCCTTTTATCTGTTTCCTCAATTTTTTTCTCTGTTTATCCCATCTCTCCTCTTTCTATTTCTCCGTTTATCCATTCGCTCTTCTATTTCTCCATTAAACTTTTCTCTCTTCTTTCAATTTTTCCAGTTATCTTTTCTCTCTTCTTTCTGTTTCTCCGTTTAACGCTTCTATCTTCTTTTTTTCCTCCATTTAACTATTCTCTCTTCTTTCTGTATCTCTATTTATCTGTTCTCTCTAATATTTCTCCATTAATATTTTCTTTCTTCTTTATATTTCACCGTTTATCTATTCTCTCTTCTTTCTCTTTCTCGGTTTACCTTTCCTCTCTTCTTTCTGTTTCTCCCTTTACCTTTTCCCTCTTCTTCCAGTTTCTCCATGTATCTGTACTCTCTTCTTCCTATTTCTCCATTTATCTGTTCTCTCTTTTATCTATTTCTCTAAATATCATTTCCCATGAGTATATTTCTTTATCTCTTCTCTGTTCTTTCTCTTTTGCCGTATATATTTTCTTTCTTTTTTCTATTTCTCCGTTTATTTGTTGTCTCCTCTTTCTCTTACTTTTTTTATCTGTACTTTCTTGTTTCTTTTTCTTGTTTATATGTTCACTCTTCTTTCTTTTTCTCGTTTTATCTGTTCCCTCAATTTTTTCTCTGTTTATCCCATCTCTCATCTTTCTATTTCTCTGTTTATCTGTTCGCTCTTCTGTCTATTTCTCCATTTGTCTATTCTCTATTCTTTCTACTTCTCCGTTTATCTTTTCTCATTTCTTTCTATTTCTCTGTTTAACTATTGTCTCTTCTTTTTATTTATCCTTTTATCTGTACTCATGTTTTTCTGTTTCGCTGTTTATCTGTACTGTCTTCTTTCTATTTCTCCGAATATTTGTTCTCTCTTCTTACTATTTCTTTGTTTATCTGTACTTTCTTGTTTCTATTTCTCTGTTAATCTGTTCTCTCATCTTTCTATTTCTCTATATATCTGTTCTTACGGTTCTATTTTTCCTTGTATCTGTTCTCTCTTCGTTCCATTTCTCCATTTATCTGTTTTCCCTTCATTCTTTTTCTGTGTTTATCCCTTCTCCCTACTTTTTATTTCTCTGTTTATCTTTTCAATGTTTTTTCTATTTCTTAGTTTATCTAATCTTTCTTCTTTCTATTTCTCCGTTTATCTGTTCTCCCTTCTTTTTAATCCTGTTTATCTGTTCCCTCAATTGTATTTGTCTTTTTATCTGTTCTTTTTTCTTACTATTTCACCGTTTATTTTTTTCCTCTTCTTTCTGTTTCTCCATTTATCCCTTCTCCTTTCTATTACTCCTTTTATCTGTTCTCTCTTTCTCTGTTTATCGCTTCTCTCTGCTTTCTACTTCTCTTTTTCTGTTCTGTCCTTTTTCTATTACTTTATTTATCTGTACTTTCTTGTTTCTATGTCTCTGTTTATCTGTTCCCTCTTCTTTCTGTTTCTCCGTTTATCTTTTCTCTCTGCTTTCTATTTCTTTGTTTATCCCTTCCAACTTTTTTCTATTTTTCCTTTTATCCATTCCCTCTTCTTTATGTCACCGTTTATCTCATCTCTCTTCTTTCAATTTTGCTGTTTTTATTTTCTTTCTTCTTTCTATTTTTCCGTGTATCTGTTCTCTCTTACTTTTATTTCTCCATTTATCCATTCTCTCTTCTTTCTATTTCACCATTTATCTGATCGCTCTTATTTCTATTTCTCTATATATCTGTTCCCATGTTTATATTTCTTTCTCTTCTCTCGCCTTTCTATTTCTCCGTGTATCTATTCTCTCTTCTTTCTATTTCTTCGTTTAACTTTTCTCTCTTCTTTCAATATCTCCAGTTACCTTTTCTCTCTTCTTTCTTTTCCTCCGATTGTCTGCTCTTTCTTCTTTCTATTTCTCCATTCAACTATTCTTTCTTCTTTCTGTATCTCCGTTTATCCATTCTCTCTAATATTGCTCCATTTATAATTTCTTTCTTCTTTCTATTTCTGTTTATCTGTTCTCCCTTTTTTCTATTTCTCTGTTTATCTCTTTTCTCTTTCTATCTCTCCGTTTATCTCTTCTCTCCTCTTTCTATTTCTCTATGTATCTGTGCCCACGATTATTTGTATTTGTATATCTCTTCTCTCTTCTTTCTATTTCTCCGTTTATATTTTCTCTCTTTTTTCTTTGTCCGTTTCTAGGTTCTCTCTTCTTTCTGTTTCTCCGTTTATCTGTTCTCTATTCTATTTCTTTATATATCTGTTCCCACGATTCTGTTTCACTGTTTCTGTTCTCTCTTCTTTCTATTTCTATGTTTAACACTTCCACCTTTTTTTTTAATTTTTCCGTTTATTCGTTCTCTTTTTTGTGTCACTGTTTATCTGATCTCTCTTCATTTTTTTCCTCGATGTATCTTTTCACTCTTCTTTCAAATTCTTCGTGTATCTGTTCTCTCCTATTTTTATTTCTCCGTTTATCTCTTCTCTCTTCTGTCTATTTCTCTGTTTATCTGTTTTCTCTTCTTTTTTTTTTCTCCGTTTTCTGTTCTCCCTTATTTATATTTCTACATTGTTTTGTTCTCCAGCATTTTTATTTCCCCATTTTTACCTTCACTCTTCTTTATTTTTCTCTGTTAATATGTTATCTTTCTCTGTTTGTCTTTTCTCTCGTTTCAATTTCTCCGTTTATCTTTTCTCGTTTGTTTCTGTTTCTCTTGTCTTTTCTCTCTTCTTTCTATTTCTTCATTTATCTGTTTTTTCTTCTCTATTTCTTTGTTTAACTCTTTTCTCTCTACTTTGTCCGTTTAACTCTTTTCTCTCTACTTTCTCCATTTATCGCATCTCTCTTCTATTTCACCATTTATCTGTTCTCTCTACATTCTATTTCTCCATTTAACCCTTCTCTCTTCTTTCAGTTTCTCCGTGTATCCGTTCCCTCTTCTTTCTATTTCTCCATTGTTCTATTCTCTCTTCTTTCTATTTCTTTGTTTATCCCTTCCACCTTTTTTCTATTTTTCCGTTTATCCGTTCTCTCTTCTTTATATGTCACCGTTTATCTGATCTTTCTTCTTTCTATTTCACCGTTTATATTTCTTTCTTCTTTCTATCTTTCTGTGTATCTGTTCACTCTTACATTTATTACTCCGTTTATCCATTCTCTCTTCTTTCTATTTCACCATTTGTCTATTCTCTATTCTTTCTACTTCTGTTTATCTTTTCTCATTTCTTTCTATTTCTCCGTGTAACTATTGTCTCTTCTTTTTATTTATCCTTTTATCTGTACTCATGTTTTTCTGTTTCGCTGTTTATCTGTACTGTCTTCTTTCTATTTCTCCGAATATTTGTTCTCTCTTCTTACTATTTCTTTGTTTATCTGTACTTCCTTGTTTCTATTTATCTGTGTATCTGTTCTCTCATCTTTCTATTTCTCTATCTATCTGTTCTTACGGTTCTATTTTTCCTTGTATCTGTTCTCTCTTCGTTCCATTTCTCCATTTATCTGTTCCCTCAATTGTATTTCTCTGTTTATCTGTTCCATCTATTTTCTGTTTATCTTTTCTTTCTTCTTTCTATTTCATTGTTTATATGTTCTTCTATTTTCTTTCTATTTCTTAGTTTATCTAATCTTTCTTCTTTCTATTTCTCCATGTATCTGTTCCCTTTCTTTTTCTCCGTTTATCTGTTCTCCTTTCTTTTAATTCTCTGTTTATCTGTTCCCTCAATTCTATTTCTCTGTTTATCTGTTTTCTTTTCTTACTATTTCACCGTTTATATTTTTTCTCTTCTTTCTATTTCTGTTTATCCCTTCTCCTTTCTATTACGCCTTTTATCTGTTCTCTCTTCTTTCTCTTTCTCTTTTTCTGTTCTCTCTGCTTTCTACTTCTCTTTTTCTGTTTGTCCTCTTTCTATTACTTTGTTTATCTGTACTTTCTTGTTTCTATTTCTTGTTTATGTGTTCACTCATTTTTCTTCTTCTCGTTTTATCTGTTCCCTCAATTTTTTCTCTGTTTATCCCATCTCTCCTCTTTCTATTTCTCCATTTATCCCTTCGCTCTTCTTTCTATTTCTCCTTTTTACTTTTCTCTCTTCTTTCACTTTCTCCAGTTATCTTTTCTCTCTTCTTTCTTTTTCTCCGATTATGTGCTCTTTCTTCTTTCTATTTCTCCGTTTAACGCTTCTATCTTCTTTTTATTTTTCCATTTAACTATTCTCTCTTCTTTCTGTATCTCCGTTTATCTGTTCTCTCTAATATTTCTCCATTTATATTTTCTTTCTTCTTTATATTTCTCTGAATATCTGTTTTCTCTTCTTTCTATTTCTCATTTATCTGTTCTCCCTTCTTCTCCCTCTTATTTAGTTATTTCTTTATTTATTTCTCTCTCTCCATCTATCCGCCTTTCTCCCTGTTCTTTCTTTATTTCGATCTCTCGCTTATTCTCTCCCACCATATCCCTCTTCTTTATTTATTTCTCTCTCTCTCCCTCATCTTCTCTCCCCCTTGTCTGTACTCTTTATTTATTTCTCTCTCCGTCTCTCTCTCCATCATTCCCACATTCTCCCACTTATTTATTTATATATTTATTTATTTCTCTTTCTTCATCTCCCCCCTTCTCCTCGTTCTTTCTTTCTCTCTCTCTCTCTCTCTCTCCATCTCTCCCCCTTCTACCTCTTATTTATGTATTTCTCTCTCTCTTCATCTCTCCTCCTTCTCCCTCTTTTTTATTTATTATCCTGTCTTGCTTGATCTCTCCACCAGCACCTGATTATTTATGTATTTCTCTCTCTCTCTCCATCTCTGCCCCAATCTCCCATTTTCTTATTTCTCTCTTCCTCATCTCCTCTCCCCCCTTCTACCTCCTATTTATGTATTTATTTCTCTTTCTCACTCTCTTCATCTCTTCCCTCTTCTCCCTCTTCTTTGTGTTATTTCTCCCTCCCTCTCTCTCTTCGTCTCTCCCCATACTCCTTCTTCTTGCTTTCTTTATTTACTTATTTCTATCTCTCTCTCTCCATCTCTCCCTCCTTCTCCCTCTTCTTTATATATGTATCTATGTTCTTTATATATGTACCTATTTACTTCTCTCTGTCTTCATCTCTCCCACATTCTCCCACTTATTTACTTATTTATTTCTCTCTTCATCTCTCCCCTCTTCTCCCCATTATTTATTTATATAGTTATTTGTTTGTCTCTCTTCATCTGTCCCCCTTGTCCCATTTATTTATTTATTTCTGTCTCTCACTCCATCTCTCCCTCCTTCTCACTCTCATTTATGTATCTATTTGCTTCTCTCTGTCTTCATCTCTCCCACATTCTCCCACTTTAAATTTTTATTTCTGTCCTACTCTCTCTTCATCTCTCCCTTCTTGTCCTTATTTAGTTATTTCTTTATTTATTTATCTTTCTCTCCATCTCTCCTCCTTTCTCCCTGTTCTTTTGTTCTTTATTTATTATTTCGATCTCTCTTTTACTCTTTCCCACCATATCCCTCTTCTTTAATTATTATTTCTCTCTCTCTCCCTCATCAACTCTCCCCCTTCTCCGTATTCTTTATTTATTTATTTCTCTTTTTCCATCACTCCCACATTCTCCCACTTATTTACATATTTATCTCTCTCCATCTGTCCCCCTTCTCCCATTTATCTATTTATTTCTCTCCTACTCTCTCTTCATCTCTCCCCCTTCTCCTTGTTCTTTCTTTATTTCTCTCTGTCAACGGTTTACCGGGCTGGATCGGCCCGGTTCCGTGACGATTGGTGTGGGGGACCCGCAGACCCACGCCCCAGGAAAGGGAAAGGGGGAAAGGGAAAAGGAAAAAGGGAGATGGGCCTAGAAACAAAACAGCGGCAACGATCTGAGGAGGAAAGCTAATTTACTAAATAAGATATCAGAAAGCAAAATAACACAATATAATACAATATAATTGGAATTGAAGCTAATAAATCAAATAAAAGGAGCAAGAGAGAGTGTCCGATAAACCGAAGGCCTTACGCTAACGCTGAAGGCGATACGGCAGCGAGCACCCACTGCTGAGTCGATCCCGAAGGAAAGAGAGATTCTCCCGTGACCGCAGAGGGTTTTTATCTTTTCCCTCTGAGCGGAAAATACGTAAAAATGCAAAGCATCGCAAAGTCTTCTGGGGAATGTAGTTCTCCTCTTCTGAGACAGGTATACCCGGAAATATCAATGATCTATGGAGTTGGAGTATTAACTCTTTCACTCTTAATGCACTACATGTTGTAATGATGTGGAATACCAATACCAAAAAATCATAAAACCATGACACTCTCTATCTCTCTTCAACTCTCCCCCCGCTCCCTTTTATTTATGTATTTGTTTTTCACTCTTTCTTCATCTCTCCCCCTTCTACCTCTTATTTATTTATTTCTGTTCATCTCTCCACCCTGCACCCTATTATTTATGTATTTATTTATTCTATCTCTCTCCATCTCTCCCCCAATCTCCCATTTTTTTATTTCTTTCTCTCTCCCTCATCCATTCTCCCCCTTCTCTGTTTTCTTTCATTATTTGTCTCTCGCTCCATCGCTCCTACATTCTCCCACTTATTTATTTATATAGTCTTTATTTATTTATTATTCTGTGTCATCTCTCCCCCGGCACCCTCCTATATGTGTATTTATTTTTCTCTATCTCTGCCCCAATCTCCCATTTTTTTTTTTATTTTTTATTATTCTGTCTCTCTTTATCTCTCCCCCCTTCTCCTTCTTATTTGTTTTTATATTTCTCTCCCTCTCTCTTCATCTCTCTCCCCTTCTCCCTCATATTTATTTATTTATTTCTCTCTCTCTCCATCTCTCCCCCTTCTCCTCGTTCTTTATTTATTTCTTTCTCTTATCTCTCCCACATTCTCCCTCTTCTTTATTTATTATTCTCTGTCTCTCTTGATCTCACCCCCGGCACCCTCTTATTTATATATTTATTTTTTTCTCTCTCTCCATCTCTGCCCCAATCTCCCATTTACTTATTTCTCTGTCCCTCATAGTCTCTCCCCCCTTCTCCCTCTTATTTATGTTTTTATTTATTTTTCTCTCTCTATCTCTCCCCCTTTTTCAATGTTCTTTCTTTATTTATTATTTTGATCTCTCTCTCTCTTATTCCCTCCCACCACATCCCTCTTTTTTTTAATTTTTCTCTCTCTCCTTCATCAACTCTCCCCCTTCTCCATATTCTTTATTTATTTGCCTCTCTCTCCATCACTCCCACATTCTCCCACTTATTTTTTTTATTTATTTCTCTCTTCTTCTTTCCCCTCTTCTCCCTATTATTTATATCTTTATTTATTTATCTCTTTCTCTTCATCTGTCCCCCTTCTGCCATTTATTTATTTTTGTGTCTCTCTCTTCATCTCTCCCCGATTCTCTGTCTTATGTATTTATTTATTTCTCTCTCTCTTCATCTCTCCCCCTTCTCTTTTTCTTTATTTACTTCTTTATTTCTATCTCTACTATCTTCTTCGGCATTCCCGACCAGGCACAACAGCAATGGCATCTCCCCCCCACCCCCTTGGTCTCCCACCTCCATCACCCCCACGTCAATGTTTTCTCTCAGTGTGACTCCCTGATATCATCCCCCAGTGATACCTCAACATCACCCCAGTAATGCCAAACAATGTCCCCCCAACAACACCTGCCCCCCAGCATCACCAAGTGTCACTCCTTGACTTCAGCCCCCACTGATTCCTCAACATAACCCCCTGTGTCACTGCTTTACATCACCCCAGCGTCACCCCACATCTCCCCCAGTATCTCTCCTCAGTGTGATCCATAATAGTCCCTACAGTGTAAGTGCACCATTACTTTGCGATCCCAGGAGGCGGCAAAGTGCTGAAAACAGAGAGCCCAAATCATCGCTGTTCTGCAGGACCCTAACACTCCCAGCCCTCAGCATCCTCCACCCATATCCTTTCCTAGTGTCAGTTCTTCAGCAGCAGCCCAGCGTCCCCCCGCAACAGCGTAAAAACACAGCATAACAACATAACAACCAACTCTCATCAGGTGAGAACATGCCCAAAGACAGCAAACGTGAACAAAAACAGCAAAGAAATAAATCAGCCTTACCTTAGAAGATCTCAGACAGGCAGAGCTCCAGCTAGAACCCCTCAGCTCCACTGCCAGCCCTTAAATGAGGACTGGAGAGGGGCGGTCCTGGCTCCTCCCCTTCCTGCAATCAGCAGAATCGCACACACCTGAGCTCCCCTGGCTTGGCCCTGCCCCCCCACCAGGTGCTCCATCACTGCTCCATGTCCTTTCTCAGTATTTCCAATACACTGCCTAGCATCACACTAACAGCGTCACCCCAACATTACCACTACAGTGTCACCCCAAAATCACTCCTCAACATCACCCAAACGTCATCTCAGCATCACTTCCCGTTGTCACCCCAAATTCACCCCCAGTCACTCCCTGGTGTCACTCCCTAGCATCACCGCACATCACTGCTGCTGTCACCCACACCGTCCCCCATTCCCACACTGTCCCTCCATCCCTCCCCAGCCCCCATCCCCTGCTGTATCCCCCCCGTCGCCCACCATGACCTCACCGTGGCGTTGGCACGTAGCATGGGGTGACCCACGTGGCACAGCAGTGTCCCCACCTCCGTCCCTGCTGTCAACAGTACTGTCACCACCACCGTCACCTCCACCTCCCCACAATTGATGGGCACCGGGGACGTGTCCCTGGGGAGGATGCGAGGACACCGGTGGTGACCCTGGGGACATCCGGACATTGAGGACAGTGGGGAGATATTGAGGGGACATTGTGGGTAAGTTGGTGGTGTGGTGACACTGGGACAAGGGGAAGATGGAGAGGGACATTGCGGGGATCCAGGGGGATGTGGGACATTGGGGGGACATCGTGAAGCACTGGGGGACGTGGGGACATGGGGACAGCAATGAGGTAGCTCGTATACTAATTATCCCCGCTTGCTGGGCAGGCAGACCTTGTTCATTATTTAATTAATTTGCACCTGTATGTGAACTGTTGGTCACAGCCCGAGCTGTGATGGCGCACCTGGTGAGGGGGCGTGGCCAGCCCTGGGAGCACAGGTGGGAGCCGTTGACCCGTGAGAGGGGATAGGATGGGATTCCTGGCTCCACCCCCCCCTGCCCTCATTTAAGGGCCGGCAGCCGCAGGGGCAGCATCTCAGCCTGGAGCTGCTTCCTATAGAGAGAGGGAGGTAAGCTCTGCAGCTTGGAATGAGGTCAGTGAGTTCTTTTTTTGCTTCGGGGTTATGCTCTTTGTCTTTTGGGGCTCAGATTCTGGTTTATTGGTGCTGTATCTGCTCTGTGTGTTCTCTCTACGCTCTGAGTTATGATTTTTGTCTTTTGGGGCTCTGATTCTGGTTTATTGGTGTTGCATTTGCTCTGTGTGTTCTCTCTCTTCTCTGGGTTATGCTCTTTGTCTTTTGGGGTTCTTATTTTGGTTTACTGTTGCTTTATCTGAGATGTGTATTCTCTCTATGCTCTTCATTTTTTCTGTAAGGGAGATGGTGGGGTTGTTTCTTTTTCTCTGAGCTGGTGATTGAGGAGCTGCTGTTTATTCCATTCTTTCAGTACTGTCTCATTTCTGGAATGCTTCAATCAGTCCCAGGGTAATGCTGCTCAGCTGATGGAGCACTGCAGCTCTGGGAATGCCTGGAGCATTTGCACATTTTTGTAAAGGGGTTCAGTGTTCTCACAATCTTGTTTGTGCTTCCTCTTTAAACTTTTTCTTTTTTTTCTCGTTAAACCTTTGTTTCTTTTTCCACAGTTTTTACCCCATTGTTTCCACCCTTGGGTCCTGAACTTTGTCTGCTCCTGCACCATCCCAGCCTGCTTCACAGCTTTGGTAAACGGTGCTCTACATCAGCTCAGGTGGAGTATTGTTTGAAGGCATTTTTGTGACTCGTTATCACATAATGAATTATGTTCTGTGTTTCTTTGTTCTGATCTCTTTATACAGCTCAGCGGTGCTTAAGGCTTGATGGGACTCCTCTGATTGATGGTGTAAGTATTGTGGGATCTGCGGAGCAGGAAATGGAGCATCACGAGCCCCTCGTTTGCGCATCGCTTGTATGCAGGCAGGTTTTCTGCCGGCCGTGGTGAGAGATGAAATGGGGGTTATGAGCGCTCTGTTCTCAGAGGAGCACGTTTGCGTAAGAGCTGCTGCCCTACAAGTGTGGGGCAGTGCCTTCATTGCTGTTCTGTGTCCAACAGGTGGCCGTGGAGAACTGCAGCACTCCTGGGGATATAACAACTGCACTGAGGAACGTGGGGTGCTCCACGAAAGCGGTGAGGAATGGGAAGCTGCATCTCCTGGAATAGCTCAGAACCAGACCGTGCTGTCAGGTAACTGGTCCCCCAAACAGGTAAGGACAGCGCGCACTCACTGCTGTTTTTCTATCACCTAGCGTGGCACAATGTAGTTCTCCCAGAGCTTTTTCTTGTGCTTTAGGGCACCCAAAAGCTGTCTGTCCTTTTCATTTCTCACCTGGGTGTTGTCCTTGCCCTTCCCCTGGTCTTTCCTTGCCTTATTCTCCTTCACTTTGTGCCGTTTCCTTACTTTTTGCCTGGTCTTTCTCCTGGCATCATTCTCTTGGCCCCTTAGTGCATTTCTTGCGCCGTTCCCCTTCCGTGCCTTGGGCTTTCCCTGTTTCTCCTCCTCGTCCTTTGCCCTTTCCCTGGGCATTTTAGCACCGTTCTCTTATCCCAGCTCTGGGTTTTTTGGCATCACTCTGTTGATCCTGTAGTGCATTCCTTGCACTGTTCCCCTCCCATGCCCCAGGCTTCCCGTGTTTCTCCTCTTTGTGCTTTGCCCTTTCCCTGGGCATTTTAGCACCATTCTCTTGTTCCAGCTCTGATGCTTTTGGCGCCGTTCTCTTTGCCCCATAGCGCATTCCCTGCACTTTCCCTGTTTCTCCTCTTTGTCCTTTGCCCTTTCCCTGGGCATTTTAGCACCGTTCTCTTGTCCCAGCTCTGATCCTTTTGGCGTCGCCCTCTCGTTCCTTAGTGCATTCCTTGTGCCATTCTCCTTGCCCTCATCTTTGCTTTTGATTTCCCTGGTTCTTCTCCTTCCCTTTCATCTTTGCCCAGCTCTGGGCCATCTCTTTGCGCCGTTCTCTTGGCCCCGTAGTGCACTCCTTGCGCCGTTCCCTTCCATCCCTAGGGCATTCCCTGTGCTGTTCTCCTTTGTTCTTCCCCTTGCCTTTTCTGCACAGTTCTCCTCGCCTTTCCTTTGATTTGTCTTTCCCTGGGATTTCACTTTGGCTTTGCCTTGCCTGGGTGTTCCACTTGCCTTTGCCTCTCTGTGATGGGTTGGAGGCAGCTTTGATTTTAATCATCACCTGAACCGTAATCTTAATGGGAGCTCTGAAGGTAATTGTATTCATGTGCAGTGTAACCACAAACCTAATGCTATTTGTCTTTTTCCTATTTTTTTTTTTTCCTGGTTCAGCCTTTGTTTCTTTTTCCACAGTTTTTACCCCATTGTTTCCACCCTTGGGTCCTGAACTTTGTCTGCTCCTGCACCATCCCAGCCTGTTTCGCAGCTTTGGTAAACGGTGCTCTACATCAGCTCAGGTGGAGTATTGTTTGAAGGCATTTTTGTGACTCGTTATCACATAATGAATTATGTTCTGTGTTTCTTTGTTCTGATCTCTTTATACAGCTCAGCGGTGTATAAGGCTTGCTGGGGCTCCTCTGATTGATGGTGTAAGTATTGTGGGATCTGCGGAGCAGGAAATGGAGCATCACGAGCCCCTCGTTTGCGCATCGTTTGTATGCAGGCAGGTTTTCTGCTGGCCGTGGTGAGAGATGAAATGGGGGTTATGAGTGCTCCGTTCTCAGAGGAGCACGTTTGCGTAAGAGCTGCTGCCCTACAAGTGTGGGGCAGTGCCTTCATTGCTGTTCTGTGTCCAACAGGTGGCCGTGGAGAACTGCAGCACTCCTGGGGATATAACAGCTGCACTGAGGAACGTGGGGTGCTCCACGAAAGCGGTGAGGAATGGGAAGCTGCATCTCCTGGAATAGCTCAGAACCAGACCGTGCTGTCAGGTAACTGGTCCCCCAAACAGGTAAGGACGGCGCGCACTCACTGCTGTTTTTCTATCACCTAGTGTGGCACAATGTAGTTCTCCCAGAGCTTTTTCTTGTGCTTTAGGGCACCCAAAAGCTGTCTGTCCTTTTCATTTCTCACCTGGGTGTTGTCCTTGCCCTTCCCCTGGTCTTTCCTTGCCTTATTCTCCTTCACTTTGTGCCGTTTCCTTACTTTTTGCCTGGTCTTTCTCCTGGCATCATTCTCTTGGCCCCTTAGTGCATTTCTTGCGCCGTTCCCCTTCCGTGCCTTGGGCTTTCCCTGTTTCTCCTCCTCGTCCTTTGCCCTTTCCCTGGGCATTTTAGCACCGTTCTCTTATCCCAGCTCTGGGTTTTTTGGCATCACTCTGTTGATCCTGTAGTGCATTCCTTGCACTGTTCCCCTCCCATGCCCCAGGCTTCCCGTGTTTCTCCTCTTTGTGCTTTGCCCTTTCCCTGGGCATTTTAGCACCATTCTCTTGTTCCAGCTCTGATGCTTTTGGCGCCGTTCTCTTTGCCCCATAGCGCATTCCCTGCGCTTTCCCTGTTTCTCCTCTTTGTGCTTTGCCCTTTCCCTGGGCATTTTAGCACCATTCTCTTGTTCCAGCTCTGATGCTTTTGGCGCCGTTCTCTTTGCCCCATAGCGCATTCCCTGCGCTTTCCCTGTTTCTCCTCTTTGTCCTTTGCCCTTTCCCTGGGCATTTTAGCGCCGTTCTCTTTTCCCAGCTCCAATCCTTTTGGCGTCGCCCTCTCGTTCCTTAGTGCATTCCCTGCACTGTTCCCCTTCCATGCCCTGGGCTTTAGTGCATTCCTTGTGCCATTCTCCTTGCCCTCATCTTTGCTTTTGATTTCCCTGGTTCTTCTCCTTCCCTTTCATCTTTGCCCAGCTCTGGGCCATCTCTTTGCGCCGTTCTCTTGGCCCCGTAGTGCACTCCTTGCGCCGTTCCCTTCCATCCCTAGGGCATTCCCTGTGCTGTTCTCCTTTGTTCTTCCCCTTGCCTTTTCTGCACAGTTCTCCTCGCCTTTCCTTTGATTTGTCTTTCCCTGGGATTTCACTTTGGCTTTTCCTTGCATGGGTGTTCCACTTGCCTTTGCCTCTCTGTGATGGGTTGGAGGCAGCTTTGATTTTAATCATCACCTGAACCGTAATCTTAATGGGAGC
This sequence comes from Oreortyx pictus, assembly GCA_036925125.1. Lineage (NCBI taxonomy): Eukaryota > Metazoa > Chordata > Aves > Galliformes > Odontophoridae > Oreortyx > Oreortyx pictus. Next base: position 58,847,850 of record JAUPFR010000006.1, read on the forward strand.
TCTGAAGGTAATTGTATTCATGTGCAGTGTAACCACAAACCTAATGCTATTTGTCTTTTTCCTATTTTTTTTTTTCCTGTTTCAGCCTTTGTTTCTTTTTCCACAGTTTTTACCCCATTGTTTCCACCCTTAGGTCCTGAACTTTGTCTGCTCCTGCACCATCCCAGCCTGCTTCACAGCTTTGGTAAACGGTGCTCTACATCAGCTCAGGTGGAGTATTGTTTGAAGGCATTTTTGTGACTCGTTATCACATAATGAATTATGTTCTGTGTTTCTTTGTTCTGATCTCTTTATACAGCTCAGCGGTGCTTAAGGCTTGATGGGACTCCTCTGATTGATGGTGTAAGTATTGTGGGATCTGCGGAGCAGGAAATGGAGCACCACGAGCCCCTCGTTTGCGCATCGCTTGTATGCAGGCAGGTTTTCTGCCGGCCGTGGTGAGAGATGAAATGGGGGTTATGAGTGCTCCGTTCTCAGAGGAGCACGTTTGCGTAAGAGCTGCTGCCCTACAAGTGTGGGGCAGTGCCTTCATTGCTGTTCTGTGTCCAACAGGTGGCCGTGGAGAACTGCAGCACTCCTGGGGATATAACAGCTGCACTGAGGAACGTGGGGTGCTCCACGAAAGCGGTGAGGAATGGGAAGCTGCATCTCCTGGAATAGCTCAGAACCAGACCGTGCTGTCAGGTAACTGGTCCCTCAAACAGGTAAGGACAGCGCGCACTCACCGGTGTTTGCCCATTGTGCACAATGTAGTTCTTACAGAGCTTTAGGGCTCCCAAAAGCTGCTTGTGCTTTTCCTTTTCCTCCTGGGTGTCGTCCTCGCTTCTGGCCTTTCTCTGCAGTGTTTGCTTTGCATTTCCCCTTGGCTTTCTCTGCTCCATTCCCCTTCCTTGCTCTCAGCTTTCCCTGTTTCATCTCCTTTGCCCTTATCCTGCAGTGTTCTTTAGTTGGGCTTTCTTTTGACGTTGTACTCCTGGCCCAATGGGGCTGTTCTCTTGGCCCAGCTCGGACTCATCTCTTGGTGCCGTACTCTTAGCCCAACTTGGGCTCTTATTTTGGCATTGTACTTACAGCCCTGCTCAGGCTCATCCCTTGGCACCATGCTCTTGGCCCAGCTCAGGCTCTTCTTTTGGCATCATACTTATAGCCCAGCTTAGGTTCATCTCTTGGAGCTGTATTCTTGGCCCAGCTCGGGCTCATCCCTTGGCACCATGTTCTTGGGCCTCCTCCGGCTCTTCTTTTGGCGTCGTACTCATGTAACAAGTTGGGTTCTTCTCTTGGCCCAACTCAGACTCATCTCTTTGTGCCATATCCTTGGCCCAACTCATGCTCTTCTCTTGGCACTGTCCTCTTGATGCCCTTAGTGCATTTTTTGTGCCGTTCCCATTCCTCAACCTTGGTGTTCACTTCTGTGTTCTTCTTGTGTTTGCTCTTGGTGTTCTCTGCAGTGTTTTTCGTGTGTTCTTCCTTAGTTTTACTGTGGATTTTTCTGTGCTGTTCTCCATACATGTTCTCCTGGGCCTTCTTGTGCACTTTCGTAGCTTTGTTTTTTCTTGGGATTTTGCTTTGCTTTTGGTTCACTGGGATCAGTTGGAAGGCAGCTTTGATGTTAATCTTCACCTGACTCTGAAGCTTAACGGGAGCTCTAAGGATGATTGTATTCATGCACAATGTAGCTCTAACCCTCTGCACTTGTAGAATTACCAGTGTTTCTTTGGTAACTGTGTCCCTTGTTGTTACAGGTGAAAGTTTCTCCAGCAGTGCACCATCCCAATCCCATAGTATCCTCTGCAGTCATCACAGGCATAGTTTGGGACGCAGCGCTCAGCGCACTTGTACTTCTTTCCATCGGCCTCAGCCTGGCGATCCAACACATCCACGTCCTTCCACGGGGCCTTCCACCTCCTGGACTGACCCACGCTTCTTTCTGCTGTGATGTCCTCTCCCAACTTCTGCAGGTGCGCTCTGTGCCCTCACTGCGGTCACTAATAAAGATATGGGACAGACCCCACTTCCACTCGGGACAGAGCACCCACCGGCTGCGTGTAACTGGTTTTAGCTCCACCCTATGGGCCTGGCCATGGCACTTGTTCTGTATCCAGCCAA
>JAUPFR010000006.1:58859955-58864636 GCA_036925125.1 Oreortyx pictus
TAGGGTTAGGGTTAGGGTTAGGGTTAGGGTTAGGGTTAGGGTTAGGGTTAGGGTTAGGGTTAGGGTTAGGGTTAGGGTTAGGGTTAGGGTTAGGGTTAGGGTTAGGGTTAGGGTTAGGGTTAGGGTTAGGGTTAGGGTTAGGGTTAGGGTTAGGGTTAGGGTTAGGGTTAGGGTTAGGGTTAGGGTTAGGGTTAGGGTTAGGGTTAGGGTTAGGGTTAGGGTTAGGGTTAGGGTTAGGGTTAGGGTTAGGGTTAGGGTTAGGGTTAGGGTTAGGGTTAGGGTTAGGGTTAGGGTTAGGGTTAGGGTTAGGGTTAGGGTTAGGGTTAGGGTTAGGGTTAGGGTTAGGGTTAGGGTTAGGGTTAGGGTTAGGGTTAGGGTTAGGGTTAGGGTTAGGGTTAGGGTTAGGGTTAGGGTTAGGGTTAGGGTTAGGGTTAGGGTTAGGGTTAGGGTTAGGGTTAGGGTTAGGGTTAGGGTTAGGGTTAGGGTTAGGGTTAGGGTTAGGGTTAGGGTTAGGGTTAGGGTTAGGGTTAGGGTTAGGGTTAGGGTTAGGGTTAGGGTTAGGGTTAGGGTTAGGGTTAGGGTTAGGGTTAGGGTTAGGGTTAGGGTTAGGGTTAGGGTTAGGGTTAGGGTTAGGGTTAGGGTTAGGGTTAGGGTTAGGGTTAGGGTTAGGGTTAGGGTTAGGGTTAGGGTTAGGGTTAGGGTTAGGGTTAGGGTTAGGGTTAGGGTTAGGGTTAGGGTTAGGGTTAGGGTTAGGGTTAGGGTTAGGGTTAGGGTTAGGGTTAGGGTTAGGGTTAGGGTTAGGGTTAGGGTTAGGGTTAGGGTTAGGGTTAGGGTTAGGGTTAGGGTTAGGGTTAGGGTTAGGGTTAGGGTTAGGGTTAGGGTTAGGGTTAGGGTTAGGGTTAGGGTTAGGGTTAGGGTTAGGGTTAGGGTTAGGGTTAGGGTTAGGGTTAGGGTTAGGGTTAGGGTTAGGGTTAGGGTTAGGGTTAGGGTTAGGGTTAGGGTTAGGGTTAGGGTTAGGGTTAGGGTTAGGGTTAGGGTTAGGGTTAGGGTTAGGGTTAGGGTTAGGGTTAGGGTTAGGGTTAGGGTTAGGGTTAGGGTTAGGGTTAGGGTTAGGGTTAGGGTTAGGGTTAGGGTTAGGGTTAGGGTTAGGGTTAGGGTTAGGGTTAGGGTTAGGGTTAGGGTTAGGGTTAGGGTTAGGGTTAGGGTTAGGGTTAGGGTTAGGGTTAGGGTTAGGGTTAGGGTTAGGGTTAGGGTTAGGGTTAGGGTTAGGGTTAGGGTTAGGGTTAGGGTTAGGGTTAGGGTTAGGGTTAGGGTTAGGGTTAGGGTTAGGGTTAGGGTTAGGGTTAGGGTTAGGGTTAGGGTTAGGGTTAGGGTTAGGGTTAGGGTTAGGGTTAGGGTTAGGGTTAGGGTTAGGGTTAGGGTTAGGGTTAGGGTTAGGGTTAGGGTTAGGGTTAGGGTTAGGGTTAGGGTTAGGGTTAGGGTTAGGGTTAGGGTTAGGGTTAGGGTTAGGGTTAGGGTTAGGGTTAGGGTTAGGGTTAGGGTTAGGGTTAGGGTTAGGGTTAGGGTTAGGGTTAGGGTTAGGGTTAGGGTTAGGGTTAGGGTTAGGGTTAGGGTTAGGGTTAGGGTTAGGGTTAGGGTTAGGGTTAGGGTTAGGGTTAGGGTTAGGGTTAGGGTTAGGGTTAGGGTTAGGGTTAGGGTTAGGGTTAGGGTTAGGGTTAGGGTTAGGGTTAGGGTTAGGGTTAGGGTTAGGGTTAGGGTTAGGGTTAGGGTTAGGGTTAGGGTTAGGGTTAGGGTTAGGGTTAGGGTTAGGGTTAGGGTTAGGGTTAGGGTTAGGGTTAGGGTTAGGGTTAGGGTTAGGGTTAGGGTTAGGGTTAGGGTTAGGGTTAGGGTTAGGGTTAGGGTTAGGGTTAGGGTTAGGGTTAGGGTTAGGGTTAGGGTTAGGGTTAGGGTTAGGGTTAGGGTTAGGGTTAGGGTTAGGGTTAGGGTTAGGGTTAGGGTTAGGGTTAGGGTTAGGGTTAGGGTTAGGGTTAGGGTTAGGGTTAGGGTTAGGGTTAGGGTTAGGGTTAGGGTTAGGGTTAGGGTTAGGGTTAGGGTTAGGGTTAGGGTTAGGGTTAGGGTTAGGGTTAGGGTTAGGGTTAGGGTTAGGGTTAGGGTTAGGGTTAGGGTTAGGGTTAGGGTTAGGGTTAGGGTTAGGGTTAGGGTTAGGGTTAGGGTTAGGGTTAGGGTTAGGGTTAGGGTTAGGGTTAGGGTTAGGGTTAGGGTTAGGGTTAGGGTTAGGGTTAGGGTTAGGGTTAGGGTTAGGGTTAGGGTTAGGGTTAGGGTTAGGGTTAGGGTTAGGGTTAGGGTTAGGGTTAGGGTTAGGGTTAGGGTTAGGGTTAGGGTTAGGGTTAGGGTTAGGGTTAGGGTTAGGGTTAGGGTTAGGGTTAGGGTTAGGGTTAGGGTTAGGGTTAGGGTTAGGGTTAGGGTTAGGGTTAGGGTTAGGGTTAGGGTTAGGGTTAGGGTTAGGGTTAGGGTTAGGGTTAGGGTTAGGGTTAGGGTTAGGGTTAGGGTTAGGGTTAGGGTTAGGGTTAGGGTTAGGGTTAGGGTTAGGGTTAGGGTTAGGGTTAGGGTTAGGGTTAGGGTTAGGGTTAGGGTTAGGGTTAGGGTTAGGGTTAGGGTTAGGGTTAGGGTTAGGGTTAGGGTTAGGGTTAGGGTTAGGGTTAGGGTTAGGGTTAGGGTTAGGGTTAGGGTTAGGGTTAGGGTTAGGGTTAGGGTTAGGGTTAGGGTTAGGGTTAGGGTTAGGGTTAGGGTTAGGGTTAGGGTTAGGGTTAGGGTTAGGGTTAGGGTTAGGGTTAGGGTTAGGGTTAGGGTTAGGGTTAGGGTTAGGGTTAGGGTTAGGGTTAGGGTTAGGGTTAGGGTTAGGGTTAGGGTTAGGGTTAGGGTTAGGGTTAGGGTTAGGGTTAGGGTTAGGGTTAGGGTTAGGGTTAGGGTTAGGGTTAGGGTTAGGGTTAGGGTTAGGGTTAGGGTTAGGGTTAGGGTTAGGGTTAGGGTTAGGGTTAGGGTTAGGGTTAGGGTTAGGGTTAGGGTTAGGGTTAGGGTTAGGGTTAGGGTTAGGGTTAGGGTTAGGGTTAGGGTTAGGGTTAGGGTTAGGGTTAGGGTTAGGGTTAGGGTTAGGGTTAGGGTTAGGGTTAGGGTTAGGGTTAGGGTTAGGGTTAGGGTTAGGGTTAGGGTTAGGGTTAGGGTTAGGGTTAGGGTTAGGGTTAGGGTTAGGGTTAGGGTTAGGGTTAGGGTTAGGGTTAGGGTTAGGGTTAGGGTTAGGGTTAGGGTTAGGGTTAGGGTTAGGGTTAGGGTTAGGGTTAGGGTTAGGGTTAGGGTTAGGGTTAGGGTTAGGGTTAGGGTTAGGGTTAGGGTTAGGGTTAGGGTTAGGGTTAGGGTTAGGGTTAGGGTTAGGGTTAGGGTTAGGGTTAGGGTTAGGGTTAGGGTTAGGGTTAGGGTTAGGGTTAGGGTTAGGGTTAGGGTTAGGGTTAGGGTTAGGGTTAGGGTTAGGGTTAGGGTTAGGGTTAGGGTTAGGGTTAGGGTTAGGGTTAGGGTTAGGGTTAGGGTTAGGGTTAGGGTTAGGGTTAGGGTTAGGGTTAGGGTTAGGGTTAGGGTTAGGGTTAGGGTTAGGGTTAGGGTTAGGGTTAGGGTTAGGGTTAGGGTTAGGGTTAGGGTTAGGGTTAGGGTTAGGGTTAGGGTTAGGGTTAGGGTTAGGGTTAGGGTTAGGGTTAGGGTTAGGGTTAGGGTTAGGGTTAGGGTTAGGGTTAGGGTTAGGGTTAGGGTTAGGGTTAGGGTTAGGGTTAGGGTTAGGGTTAGGGTTAGGGTTAGGGTTAGGGTTAGGGTTAGGGTTAGGGTTAGGGTTAGGGTTAGGGTTAGGGTTAGGGTTAGGGTTAGGGTTAGGGTTAGGGTTAGGGTTAGGGTTAGGGTTAGGGTTAGGGTTAGGGTTAGGGTTAGGGTTAGGGTTAGGGTTAGGGTTAGGGTTAGGGTTAGGGTTAGGGTTAGGGTTAGGGTTAGGGTTAGGGTTAGGGTTAGGGTTAGGGTTAGGGTTAGGGTTAGGGTTAGGGTTAGGGTTAGGGTTAGGGTTAGGGTTAGGGTTAGGGTTAGGGTTAGGGTTAGGGTTAGGGTTAGGGTTAGGGTTAGGGTTAGGGTTAGGGTTAGGGTTAGGGTTAGGGTTAGGGTTAGGGTTAGGGTTAGGGTTAGGGTTAGGGTTAGGGTTAGGGTTAGGGTTAGGGTTAGGGTTAGGGTTAGGGTTAGGGTTAGGGTTAGGGTTAGGGTTAGGGTTAGGGTTAGGGTTAGGGTTAGGGTTAGGGTTAGGGTTAGGGTTAGGGTTAGGGTTAGGGTTAGGGTTAGGGTTAGGGTTAGGGTTAGGGTTAGGGTTAGGGTTAGGGTTAGGGTTAGGGTTAGGGTTAGGGTTAGGGTTAGGGTTAGGGTTAGGGTTAGGGTTAGGGTTAGGGTTAGGGTTAGGGTTAGGGTTAGGGTTAGGGTTAGGGTTAGGGTTAGGGTTAGGGTTAGGGTTAGGGTTAGGGTTAGGGTTAGGGTTAGGGTTAGGGTTAGGGTTAGGGTTAGGGTTAGGGTTAGGGTTAGGGTTAGGGTTAGGGTTAGGGTTAGGGTTAGGGTTAGGGTTAGGGTTAGGGTTAGGGTTAGGGTTAGGGTTAGGGTTAGGGTT